>PTEX01000004.1:8172433-8390416 GCA_003342815.1 Eudromia elegans | reverse complement strand
GAAAGGAAAGGAAAGGAAAGGAAAGGAAAGGAAAGGAAAGGAAAGGAAAGGAAAGGAAAGGAAAGGAAAGGAAAGGAAAGGAAAGGAAAGGAAAGATTACTTAGGCAGTCTGGATTATTGCTTTTTCTGTGTGAATGTAGTGCAAGTGGATTTTTTTTCAAAAAACAGAACGGGTGTGCTAGCAGAATCGTATTATATCTTGGAGATTAATTTAGTACATATTGCCATATAACATAAGAAGCTATTGCAGAACAAATAAAGCATTGRAACTACAAACATGGTTTACTGTATAGTATTTATTTTTTAAATTAACACTSTTTTTAAGGTGGCATCACAGAGAATTATTGTCCCCTCCATGCTTTTCCATACCTTCCCTTTCTCATCTATAATCTGGTGTAATATATTTGAATTTTTGTTCAGCTGTTCACCACATTTTTTATTCTTTTGCATAGCCTTCCTAATTGCTGAGGATGGACAACAGAGTAAATATGTAGCAGATGAGTGAAGTTAATGAAATCACTTTGCTTTCTACCAGTGATCTGTATAGCATCATTTTGCTGATACCTTGCAATGTCTGACCTTTTAAACTGACAGGATATTCACCACTGAAGCCTTCTAAAGACAGCTATCTCATCTCAGAAAAATGGAAGCCAGACATCCAAGACCAACTTGTGTTTGTCTCTGAATCAAACTGTCATTTTTGCTCTGTTACTGTCTGTTATCAAGTCTGGACAAGCAATTATTCTGTAGGTTAGGTTCATACAACCTTGAAATTTTACAAAAGTCCTTGAGAGTTAATGCAGCCAGTTTGTGCAGCTACAGTTCATGTACATAAGTGAGTTATACAGAATCTTGGCAGCTAGCACAGCTAATAAGCATTTAATTTACAACCCATACACTTCTTTTACTTTTCAGAGTGCTTCATGTATCCATCTGTTTCCTCTGATTTATTAAAATCCCTGTTTAGCTGCACTTACATTTAGGTAAATAGCTGAACACTGCATGCTACACAGACTAGGACTAAGGCATGAGCAGGTCATGATTCAGCAGAAATCGTATTGGATTTTAAACTATTTAGTAAATGAATAACAACACCACAATAAAAAGAATGAGGAACATAAAAAAATAGGTGTATCAACATTCCTTTACCTGTGCAATGAACATTTATGACTGAGACCAAGAAATGCATCCACTATTGCAAAGAGAAGAAATTAGATCACTTATACTGGTATCATGGGGCCATATTACAAAACATTACTAAGTATCARAAGTATAGTGCACTGCATTACACGTTTCCATAATTCACAACAAAGGGTCCCAACCAGCTTSCTGAATTGTGAGTATCAATCCAGAATCTAATGCTTTCAGGGAAGTACATTGGGTCAGAGATCAGAAACCAGTCTCTGAAGAACCTACATAATTTATAAAGAACAAGCTCTGTATTGCATTTTGTTTCAAATAGATTTTTTTTTCTTCCAGATTTTACTACCTTTTTCTCTTTATTTTCCTGGAAGGATAATGCACTAATAGCTATGTATATAATATATAATATCAGCATTGATCTTCACTGCCTATTTTGGTAGGTAGTATGCTCTTAAATAATTTTTGCAAGAGGCAGTAGGATACTGAAGCCACCTTATAAAAAATTACAAACATGAAAATATAAGATAAGATAGGATATTTTCATTTAAAGAAAACCAAAATGCACGTACCCTACTAGAATTAGGATTCAGAATATCATGTTTTTTAAAAATATGATAACAAATATATAAAATCCCAGCAAAATTCTGGACAGCTTCATTACTCCAAGTGGTATTGCCTTTGGAGATTGCAGRGAAAACCAGATTATCAATGCTTGTGGGGGGGAAAAAAAAAAGATTTTAAAAATATACATATCCCCATGTAAAGACCCTCTTGTGTTTGATCATCAATGACAGACAATATTAAATCTGGCTTTGCTGTTACATTTTCTATAGCTTTGAGAACCTGATTGAGGAARACAGGTCTTCCTCTTATTTGCCTCTGTCCTAATTTTGCTCACTCTCTTTCCACTTTCATAGTGCCTATGTCAGTGCACAGTTATAGGAGAGAGAATGCTGAGATTCTTGTATAGTCCTTATTTTTATAACAATGARAAATGTTACAGAGAATAAGCAAATATAAAGTTTATGCGTGGCATGGCATGGATCTCGCGACACATTTTCAGGCTATCTACAATCATTAAAAATATTTTTTTCAAGACTTTCTGAAGTTGAGTTTTTAAAGTTTTGAAGTTGTCTTCCACAAATTTGTCCTGAAGATTATTCTTTTTTCTTTTTTTCTTTTGTCACTAAAAAAGCAGTAAGATATTGTAACCGTAGGACTCAAAGGCAGGTTATTTGCAGTCATCCCTTAAATATCCATTGCTTTTGTGATTCCTCATTATGTGAGGCTTGTTCACATCACTGAAAAGACTACAAAAAGCTGATACTTAGATTCTTTTTCTCTTAAAAAGTGAATTTGGAAAACATCATTGTTTCAAGGGGCTAAAAGGTAAATTAGTGAGAAAAGTTCATCTCCAAATAGTAAAGTAGACAGAGAAGATCCTCTCTCTATTTTTTCCTTAATTGATCCCACASGAAGAGTTCCAGCAATATGTAGACACCAAATAAAGCTGGGGATGGGTACCTGACAATGAATAGGATTAAATCTGCAGAGCAAGTAGTGTAATAGACATTTTTTAAAGCCCTAGAGCCAAGATAAAGGAGGTGAGAAAGCCTAAAGCAGAGTTCCTCAGTTATGTAGCAGTGGTCCTAGTGACTTGCACAGAATATTTATGGGGGCAACATTATCAAAATTGGACTTTGTTTTTGATCATGAAGTTCAACATTTTGTAGCATATGACTAGGTTAATTCTGTTTTTACCACTAATTTAGTAATGGGTCATAATCCTCTTCATCAAAATAATGTTTTCTTTTTCTCTTAGTTTCTATAAACATCTCTTTTTTTTCATAAAAGGAGAGGACAGTGCAAACTTAAGGGTGTGAAGATATAACCACATTCTTTTGTAAGAAAGGATTGTCTTTTTTTTTTTTTTTTTAAATAGCTATTCAAATCAGAAACAGGTCTGTGTTTTTTTGAATAGAAGACATGAGTCCATGGTGTAACTGGCTTGTGGATTTATTAGTTAGCAGTTATGGATTTAATAATTTTTGACTAATACTGACTAGTGGAAGAGGAAGGTCTATGCTGAAAATGTGTTGGAAATAATTCAGATTTTTTGGAACTTCTTTTGACATTTTAAAATATAAATCTTCCTTTTTACTTTCTAAAATTAATTTTAGAATTTTTAAAATAACTACAAATTACAAACAAACTACAAATATAAGAAAAAAAATGCCAAAGTATTATTTAAAGTAACCCCCATCATATCATTCTGCCCATTTTGTTATCAGTAGTGTGAATTTCTTGTGTTAATTCATATGCTAATTTTCATCCAGTCTGACCCCCAGAAAGCTAATTTTCTGGATAAAATTGCATGGCAGCTAAACCCACCTAAGTTCARGCAAGTACTGTCATCAGGTGTTAAAATGAGTAGGCGTTGTTAGGAGGAGTTAATTCTACCGTGTTCTTCCCTCTTTTTTTGTATAATATCAACTGAAATTTGTTTACCTTTTCAATAAGCTGATKTGTTGCGGAACGGTGGTTCCGCAGTGCCCTGGTAGATTGTGATCGGTAAGAATCCTGTCAGCCACCCTATATGTATATATGTATATATGTATATATGTATATATGTATATATGTATATATGTATATATGTATATATGTATATATGTATATATGTATATATGTATATAGTTATCTGTTATAGGGGTGCCTTGTGTCCTATGGTTGCAGGCGGGCTGCCAATCACCCTGCACTTGGGTGACCCTGGTGAGGTGGGCACCAGGGACTCCTGGGGACTTTTCTGGAAGTCTCCAGGCAGACCAGGAGCCCTGGCCAATAGCAGCCCACCCTGCTCCTGCCACAAGCACCATCCTATCAGAAGGCTCCAGTGCCCTRTCCARTCCCAGCTGGACAGCGGTGCTTGGATCACCGGCCCGTCCAATCAGAGCCCTCCACGGGAGCACAAGCAACTATATAAGCAGGTGTGCCCCTAATAAAATTTGGACCTGTTGCCACCAACACGTGTTTGAATCTGCGTGTGCCTGCGGCCAGCGAGTGGTGCGTGTGTGTGATAGAGAGGTTGGTTGGCAGGAGCGTTCCCCGCTCTCGCCCTCCCGCGGCGCGGATCTCCGGCAGGACCCTTGCGTTACCTCCGGTGGTTCACAGGAGGCCCGGTGTGCGGGGCTGGCAAACGGCAGCGAGGGCTCGCTGCCCGAGGAGCGACCCATCTCTCACGCTCCCTGCCATTTCCGTCACCTCGCACTGATAAGCATTTTTTTTTTCTGTTTTCTTAGTGAAGACATATAAACAACTTTTGATTTAATAGATAGGAAAGTTCTATTTTGCTCCTGAGTAAATAAATTTTTGCCATGCATTCAGTAAAATTATTTTTTTGTAAATACCTAGAAATATCTGAATAGTATGATTGGACAACATAAAYGAATATATGTCACAAGCTACTTCTCTTTTTTGTTAAAATGAGCTCTAGTTTACCCCTAAAAGATTATTTTAATACAGTAGCTTTCAAACAGAGGCTATTTACACCAACTTTTCCGATAGTACCTAATGCAGATAATTGCATAGAGAATGACTGTGAAGCAGTGCTGAATAAAAATACAATAGTCATTTCAAGTTTATTTTTTTCCAGTTGCTGAAAATAGACTGGGCAGATGCAATATTCTGGGCCAAAATATAGTGGGCTAATGTTACTGACCCACTGGATTCTAGCTGCTTGTTGAACAAGGAGTGTAGACTGGGGAGATATGCTAGCATTACTGTATTATTCCTCACCTCAAAACACCAAGAGATGATAAATGGCATTCTTCAAGTGAGCTCTACTTTCTGCTTTTTGCATTAGTAGAATTTCTCTGAACTCTCCACTGCGTCAAAAAGCAGGTCAGGTAGGTGAAGTGTCACTCATTTCTGTGAGTAAACACATAACCCAGGGGCAGAAAGTGTCTCCATTRTTTTGAAATCAGCCCAACCACAGCTGCTGCAAAAGTCTCTCAAGGTAAGTCGTGGTGCTTGTGCACAAGCAGTGATGGATAGCTGCCATGATCTGTCCATCCACAGGATATCTGGCTATCTTCTAACCTCACTATTTTAATTCCTGCTTACAGATAATGTCAGGCTGTGACAGACAGGTGTCTGGAGTGCTATGGAATCTCCATTACTAATCCACCTGCAGACTTCATGGTGCTGCAACTTTTCAGGCTTTCAATGGGCTTCATATCCAGAATTCCCTTCCATCCCATGCTCATCAAACTACCTCACAGAGTTTGCTTCATTCAGCCACTTAGATGTGGATATTTTTAGATGCTACATAGCAGTACCAAACATCTCTGTGTATATCTCTGTGCATAATGCCATGTCTCTGAGAACATATAGATCAACTAGAATAGTTCTCATTAGAGAGAAGCGCGTGGGACATCAAAAAGCAGGGTTAGACCCTGGGTGATCCAAATTTTGCTGCTGAGAGTACTTTTTTAKTTTTTTTAGTGAAGTAAAGGGACTATTCTAAGACTGTTGTGTGATATCAGTAACACTGAAGGAATCTGAAGTTTCTCTCTCTTATTACGTCTCCTGCTACATAGCTACTGTGGACTTTTTCCTTTTAGACGTACAAATGCACTTCCTAGGCTAGGTTTGTTTCAATGAATGCTGGTGCAGGAATAGAAACGGTTACCACTGTGAAAGTTTTCAGCTATGTGCAGGTGAAGCGGTAAGGAAGTGTTCTTCCAGTTTAGGCAAAAAAAAAAGTTTAGATAAATCCAAAAATAATAAAAAAGATTGAGTAGCAATTTATTCAGAACAATAATGGCAATCTGTGTAGCATTATTTCCTTATAATAAAATGATTTTTTTTCAAAGTCTGTCTGCATTTGAGTGTATATAAAAACAAACTCTAAAGGATGAGTCGACCCACTTAAAGATTACAGAGGGCAGCAAGTCTAATAACAAAACTACTGCAGATKAATTTCATCTTCTAGATGAAGTTTTGATTTAGGTTTAGTTTAGGCTTAATATTTTTGTATTCAAACACTCCAATATTGTGCACCTTACCTGTCAATCTTCACTTAAACAGTCCTGATCATCCTATATTTCCCTCTTCTCCCTTAAAGGTCACTTTCTCTGTTCTTGTAGAGACTTGACGTTTCTACAGAAATTAATTCTTTCTTTGCAGGAGGAAAAACATACCTGTCAGGTTTTCTACCAGAATCTCTGAAAATCTTGATCTCCTGGACTGATTCAAATTCTGAGTGCTTACATCTCTCAATGACCTAGCTGTGCCTGATCTGCTGGCTTTGAGACGTTAACACCCACATTGATATTCACATTGTGTCAAATTTCTCTCCGATCGGCATTTAAGCATTGCAGATGCTGTGAAGATCCAAAAGCCAAGCAAGGGGACTGGGGTAGGACGCTTAGAGCTTTTACAGAAAGGACATTGATGATACTGAAGGACTTGAGTAAGAAAAGTTAATATGTTAGTGGGAATGTTACATATTTTTCAAATGCATTCACTTTGGTGATTTCTCATCTTCCCAGATCAGAAGTGAAAAAAAGTAGTAGATTTATAAGACTGCTACAGGTTCTCTGAGGGAAAATTATATACAGTAAAAAAATATTTTTTCTGTGGTTGCTTGTGAAGGATGAAAGGAAAATTACAGTAGAGCATGGTGTACTTAAAACARAGAAAGTTTTGCTACATTTTGCTATGCCTAGCGGTTAACACTGAGCAAACAATTTTAGTGAATAATAATACTAACAATAATTCAATAAATTATTCCTCATTTATTTTCCACAAAGAAAAGGAAATAGTCCAGAAGTGTATTCCATCTTGCTGAACTTAATATGATCCTTAGGTTATTATGATGAATCTCTTGTAGGGAAATTCTAAATGGAAAGGATCTGAAAGTTTATACATGCTAGTCACAAGGATTTTGTTTTTCATCACTGATTAAGTGACATATAAAAAAAACTAGAAAAAGCATAAGTTTTAAGTCAAGATTTTGCACAAAACTTGTTTAAAAGTCTAATTCGAGATATACTTTCAGTAAACATCCAATTTCCCTATGCATAGCTGTTCAAGATAGAAAAATTCAAATTCTTGCTTATTCACTGAATAAAATGCACCTGCAATAAATAGTATGTCCATACAACCTGAGGTGTGATACAAATATAGCCTAACCATATATTCAGCAGTGTAAGCTTTCTTCAGTCCAGGGTAGTGCTGGCTGTCCCATAATAGGTATTCTTTTCCATTTAGGAAAATTCAAATAGAGAAAGACTGATTTTCTTGAGAAATCTAATTCTATGGTACTGTCAGAATGAAAATTAAGATACATATATTTATTTATAATGGAGTATTTTCCAAGCAACTCAACAACAGGTTATTATGTTACTCAGTCATCATACATATTTGACTACCCTGGAGACTTAAGCATCTGAGTCCCTTTGCAGACATGGTTAATACATGGTTAATAACTTAAAGRCTATTTTTTTTTTCTAAAGAATCAGATAAAAGGCCAAGAGCTTGGACAATCCAGATCTATGCAGGAATTTTACACAGAAATGTGTGCAGGAAGACTATGAATCCTGTTGAATACTTCTGATACCTGCGGGACTTTTGTTAAGTGAGTAAATCAGTCAATAAATTCTAATCAACTATAACAAGCAGTATAGTGTTAGGATTGAATCAATAGAATATAGTTTGGTTATTCTGCTTCAACTATTGGCTTTGCTGACTAGCTGCTTATTTTGGCAAGATCTTGAAAGTTATTTCTGCAGCTCCAATGAAGAGCTTTTAAAGGAATGTTCACTTCTTCTGAGCATCAAATCTACTGTAAATTCTAGAATACAAAATATCTGCCCTTGTCATTTGTATAGCAGTTCTCATTACTTCTGAAAACATTTTTGAGAATGATGGGATGAGCAGTCATTTTGACCAATATGCAGAAGTGAAAAAGTGTACAGCATGTTGGGATTAAGCATATTAWTTTATATTGTTTCTCTAGTTAGGAAGGGCTTTTTTAATTCCTAATGTGACTTTCAGCTGAGCTGTTTTTCATAGACCATTTCAGACTATTGAATTATTCCTGTTTCTAACAATTTTTTYCTCCTACTGTAGAAAGGTTCTGCTTAGAAAGAAAGGATCTGCCTTAATTGTTTTCTCCAGTCTCTCTGCTGGGATTGGGACTAATGCAAGGTTCTGTAATACTGTTCCATTTGTTTATGCCTTATCCATGTGTAAATAGTAATTATTATTGCAAGCAGAAAAGCTTTTGAGTTTCAKCACCCTTTTTTACACTTTCTATTGTAGTTATTTACATGTTTTCATAATTAGCAAAAATAAGATCTGATGAAAGACATGCCTGTGTTTGTTTTAGCATACAATTATTTTAAAGGAATAGAATCACTAAAATAAGGAATGATTAATGTAACTAAAGAATTCYTGACATTCATGTACAGACTCTCTTATTTTGCACTTAGATCTCCAGTGCACTGCTGCATTTTTATGAGTGGATTTTTTGTTACATTTATGAATAAATGGCATATACAAACACTTACAAACGTTGTTAAAGAAACRTGTAGACTGCCTTCTTGCCTCCTTGTTGTGTGACAGAAATTTAAATAATTTCCTCTTATTTTTATCTAGTAGGTAAATTTCTCAAATGGGGTTTACCTCTTAATAGTGCACAAAGAAAAGGTAAAAAATCTTTTCCCTCCTGTTCTAATCTTACAAAGTACTTAGTCATCCAATTATTTTTCCTTTCCACACCTGTATAATACTATTTAATGATCTCCACCRATATGTTTACGGTCTAGAATACTCCAACTATACCAAATCAAAGTGGAAATTCTGCAGTGATTTKGGTTTTCTAAAGTGCACAAATATAAAAAAAGAAACACGAACAAACAAATCCTCTGTTTCTTTTTGATTTAGCATATCCAGAGCTGCAGAATCCCTTATGTATCAATTAGCTCGTGAAAGTTACCAACTCTTCTTTTTAGTTAATATTGTATTCTGACTTTTCTTTTACTCTTTCTATTCTTCGTCATTCATATTTAATACAGATGGTCTCATTTTCAGTCTTTCTATACTAGCTTTTAATTTTCATGGATTCACAGATTGTAAAGTCTGTTGGGACTATCTTGATCTCATTTCATGTTACCTTATGTACTACACCGGCAACAGAGCTTTTCCTGACACAGTTATGTTCTGTATGAAAGCATATATGCTTATACACACACACACACACACACACACATATAGACACATATGTACATATATGAGAAAAATATATGAGCATATATTTTTTCCGATACACACATATGTATGTATTTAAGTCTTATTTTGATTTTAAAAACTATGCCATCCTTCACATACTTGTTAYATTGTCCAAAAGCTTTACTTATGTTACTCTTTATAATTGGCACACTTTATTTCTAATCTGGATTTATCTAGTATTGGCTACATATTAGTAGATTTTTGCATTTGTCTGACAACCTGAGGAGATTTAAGTTATCAAATAGACATTGTCTTAGATAGTTATTCTGCCATATTCTATATTTTCTTACTCTTCATCTATAATTCATAAACAACTTTCTACTTAATCTGCAGTTTCTGCACCTTAGGTTTTATAATTAAACTGTGTTATGAAACTTGGTCAAAAATGCCTTCTCAAGGCCATGTTGCTAGATGCATTTTTGAATAGTAGCATAAAGGCAACTTGTTTGTAATATTTCAGTGTCATGACATCACAGATTACAAAGACTTTACAAAAATTTACAAAACCTTTACAAAGATTTACAAAGCAGAAACTAGCAGACTTGAAATGTACATTCTTATCCATACTGATATCTAAGCATGAACCTGTCCTTTAGATAGATGCTCACATCTAAAGATTACTATCTGTAAATATAAACACTTTTATGAATGATTACGATATCGTGAACAAGTCTTTCCACTGAAAAAGCCATCATGATGAATGTGAGGTTGAGTGGACAATTGAATTGGAAAACAATCTGTATATTTCTCTTTCCAATTTATATTTTCATTTCTATTGGCAGTTTAGAGTTTCAGCTACCTCTATCCTACTTGCCCTTTTAATTTTCTTATAAGTAGTGCAAAAATAGTCTTTCTAATTTTGAATAGCCACTCAAAATTATCTGTCTGTTTTTGTACCTTAGTATGTTCATTTGGTTTCTGAGGAAGGAAATATACAAGAAATAAAAATATTTAGGATTACTGTTCTGGACAATTTACATGAAAAGGTTTACTTTCTCTTTGAAGTCATATTACTTGGAATGGARATGAGGTCAATTATTTCACACACTTTCTCAAAATCGACTAGTMTATTTAAAGCTATGTTACGGTGATTTTTTTTGTCATAGTGGTTTGATATTTATAGACCTTGCTTTACATATACTTTTAAAGAGGGTCCCAAAAGTCATGTCAACTATGTTTAGTGGGAGATCATAAAATGGTTACCAGAGGTGTCAAAACCTCGGAATAGATTTCAGGAAAGTGACCTACATCGATTTAAATGGATATCAAGAAAATCCTGTTACTTATTTTGACCTTTTATTTGTTTATATTTGGGTTTCAAGTTTGTCTGGTTCTTTCTTTTTCTTTCTTTTTTTTTTTTTTTTTCAATGACTGTGCTCTCATCCCTGAATTTGTAGACAAGAAAGTTCAATCAAGGCAGATAAGTGATAATGAGTCTTTAGAAAGGTAAGTGTTTATCTTTCAAAACAATGAATTAAAGAGAGTCAAAAAGTTAAGTGTGTGGAACATTGCATTATGGATGATGAATGCAGAAATAAAGCAAAGGGCATGGCAGTTTGTTTCAGAGCATCCCATTTGGTGAGGTAGCACCATCAGCCACAGGAAAGACAGCTGCCATAGGTCAGAGACATAGAAGAAGCAAAGAGTTTAAAGATCAATGTATTATGTGCTAAATAATATTAATTTAAAGCCTCTTCCAAAAGGCGAGAATAGATAATAAGATTTTCAATTTAAAATATCTAAGAACATTTGAATAACTGGGGKTTTTTTTTCCTTATTTTGGGGAGTGTCTAAAAAGAGTAAGCCTGCCAGAAAACAAAAGACTAATAAGTCTATGAACACATAGAAAAAAGACTTGAAACATTTTAACAGATGAAAGWGTTCAATGAAGATAAACGTAGAATAATGATGACTTTGATGGGTCTTTATCGCACAAGGCCATGTTCATCATAAATTATAAGCTATAAAAAGGAATTCTACAGTCAAAAGACAAGTCTGTTTGTATCATTAATGAATGATGAGCAACAGACACAAAACGCAGATCTCTGTGTAGAGTAATGACAACTTTGATAAGTCCATTACACAGGCATCCCCATGCTTCATAAAATATGTAGAATTAAAAAGACAAAGATTTTTTATTTTAAATCCCATAAGRGAAGCCTTTGTGTGATTAAAATTTAGGGGCTTGTTGTAATAATTTTTAAATGAAAGAATGAAACTATTTAAAACTGAGGAACATGTAGATTACAGACTTAATTAAAGAAATCATAATGAAAAGGAATTCAACATTAATTTATGTTAAAATGCACTTATTGACACTTCATAAATAATGTATGATTATTTCAGTGGAGGATATAATATATTTTACACAGTGTAAATTGTACATTCTCTTACCCTATTTTGAYTCAAAGCAGAGTTCTCCCAAAATTTTATGACCCAGTGTTCATTTCAACAGATGTAAGGGACAATAATCAAGCAGTAGCAGTAGCAGTCACCTTCTACAACATACTCTTCCTATGAATCAAATGTTAGCATGTGTGATAATCATGTTGGCTCTACTTGCCTTGAGCAGAAAGGATTTAATAGTTATATAGGTAAAAAATATATGCTTCAAATTACCTATATTCTCGTATTAGGCCATTTGCTTTCAGACAGATAATGACATAATGATATGACTGATAGTCTGAGTACCCCTTTTCCASTACTTGGATTATGCTGGTGATAGGGTGGTAACAATTATGGGGATGACATCTGAGTCTTTTATCACAGGTTTAGTTTTCATAGGTCCTAGAACAGCTGAGTTTTGACAGTGTTTTTCTTCAGCTAATTCTTCAGTTGTCTCCTGACATTACTTTTGACTTTTTTACTGCTACTGTTAGGCAGAGATTTAGAAGAAATTGTTTGGTTTGTAATTGTTATTTTGTGCTGAACAAAAATAGCTGTTTCTGAAGAGCAGACACATTAATTACTTGCTGTGAAATCACAGGTGCTTCCTTGTTTGCTGCAGTTCAGTCCTTCCAGCTTACATATTTTCCAGTTTACATTATTTTCACCRGTGAGTTCATCAAGTAGTAGAGTACTGGAAATATTCTATTCCAACTATCATTGTGCAAGTTTTTCCTTTTCGTGGTAAATGCTGATGATCTTACTGGTGAGGAGGAGGGGCCCAAGAGGACTATATTGTCCCTGTGGGTCAGCAGTTGGTTGCACAGCTGATGTCAACCACAGAGGTTCAGTTTCTATGACCATAGAACCTGCTTCAAGGGCTGACAGCTGCTTAGTATAAATAGTTTTCACTTGACAAAATGAGGTAAAGCATCTTTTCCATTGGGCTGGTCCACCAAGTAAGCAGTGCTTTAATTTAGGAATTACGGATGGAAGAATATAGCTAATGGTCAAGTAAGGAGATGGTGGGCAAATTTCTCTCAAGGAGAAAAACAGGGCTGAAGTAGAATCAGCCCAAGTGTATKCATGGGGAAAAAAAGTGTCTTCAAGATCAAACAGTGGGGAATGCTCTTATGCCCTCTCTAGGAATACAGCATGTTGAGATGCCTTTTGAAACACCTATAAACTGATGAACACAGCATGGGGAACAAACAGGGGAAACAGACCAATTCTGAACTTGGTAGTACTATTTCTTTTCCATCTTTTTTTTTTTTTTTTTAAACTGAAATGTTCTTTGACTTTTTTTGTGCCCTTGTATTATTATCTTTTATCTTTCATGGACTATGCTAYGGGTCATTTATCTTTTTACTTCTGAAAAACCCACAAAATCAATTACATGATGAGTGCGGATGTTATAATACCCAAAATTAATGATCCTGCTGTGTTAGAAAAGCTGTTTTAGGGCACCTGATTGACTAAAACACATTTCTGGAAAAGCTTAAGTAGATTTTTTTTGTCTAATTWTTTTAATTGGAACTTTTTTTTTTTGGTCATTTGGTCATGTTTTGAAAATAATAAAAGATATACACTATTACTACCTACTCTGAAAACTTCTATTAGTTGTCATATCCAGAGCATGCTTAAGAATTTTTCCATAGAAAAAGGGAGCAAATTATTTTATTCTTGAGGTATTTTCTGATATCTGCCCTAAAACTGACTTCCTCCCCTGCCCAAATGCCAGCAATTTATACTTAGGAACAATTTAATTTGTACTACTAATTTACACAAATTAAACTGAAGATGGTTTAGTTTTCCTACTTTGTGTATGCATTAAGTGAAGTTCAGAAATCAGTGAATAACTATCTTACCTTAATGAATCTAAGTTACTGAGTTAAACTGAGCCAGATTTGAACTGCTGATCTGTGTTTGAAGGGAAAATTGTATTATCAATTTCCTGGCCTATTAAATGTAGGAAATCTAATATTCTTTTTTTACATACTACTATGCAAAATCAAACTATAGTACACCATAAAAAGTGTTCAAATTAATGTTCCAAAGAGCTATTATTTTGAAACTACAAATTTGAGAAGTTATTCTGCTCTGAAATCTGAATTTGTTTCACATTACTTTTGTTTTATGTTACTTGACCACGGTCTTGTTAACTTAATAAAAGGATTTTTTTGATTATTTGTTTAATATCATAACTTCCTTTCATCTTTCTAGATTAAGAAAGAAATCTCTCCCCCACCCCCCCAAACAGAAAATAGTACACAGAGAGATAATTGGGGAAAAAAAAAAAAAAAAAAGCCAATACTGGAATCTCTATGTGGTAAATCACCTTACAAATATGATTTGTTTAATGTATAGATTCACATTACTGCACTTCACAAAGTTAGATGTGTCCAAAAAGAGGGGCAACCTAGCCATGAATTTCCAGAAAGAAGGATGCGTTTGTTAKGTTTTAATATACTAGTTGTACTGTAGAATTTTGTCATAAAATGCTTATTTTCTGAKGTTTACCRGATGCCTTTTGCCTTCAACAAGAACACATTCTTCAAATAACTGGTGACTTGTCTGGTTTCTCCTTAAGTCACCAGCACTTTGAAGCCTGAATTCTGATGGATAAAGGCTATAATAATGCTAGAAATCTACCTTCACACTCTTTGTAAGCATACTTGAACATCAAATCTGTCATTTATTGTTAGCCTGCTTCCAGGCTCAAAACAGCTGAGATGCCTGAATAACAGAAATGCTGACRTTCACATAAAGTCAAGTAAAGGTTAGTTAAAGGATTCTCAATTTACAAAAAGTATTTTTAAAATATTTAATTGACTGGAAGGTTTTTTTAACATATATTATCATAATATCAAGTTTCTCTCTTTTTCTTAATTTAGAATAGAAACATGTTTGATTTTCTTTTTTTRGTGAAATCTGAAAGACATAGCTGATGATAAAATCCATAAATTAAGAAAAAGTAGAAAAGATCATACAGAATGCTAAATACATAAAAAGGTTGTGAGTGTTATAGCCATGTTTTAAAATTCTATGGAAGCATTTGAATACACTTTTTAGGTACCTGCATAATATCAAGTATAATATTATATTGCCCATTTCCAAGCTTTTCCTCCAATAGCTCATTTGTAACGGTTACATGCAAAACAAGATTAAAAAGCAAAACAAAACAAAACAAAAAGACTAATATAAACCTAATCAAAACTTTTAGTTAGTCTTATATTATTTTTAGGCTGTCTCAGGGCTCCATAATTGAGCCTTTGCAGTTGTACAAGCAAATAGAGGTCCGGTAAGAACCTGAAATTCATGATGTCTGCTAATGAGGTAAGCTTGGAAACCACTTCATTGAATATTGCAATTTGATTGCCATCATATTCTGATTGGACTCTTGATTTGCATTTTAATGAGCACATAGTATTTGAAATGCAAAACAAAGTGTTATCAGGGGTATTTCACCAGAACTGACAACATTAAAATGAAAAACCTCTAATGTTCTGTTTTATAAAAATATTTAAAAAGTAAGTGCAAGGCAGACATTTTATAAAGGCAGACAGTTTATAATAACTGTCATTAATTAATTTTAATTTGTAAGAAATTTATGTGGAAGAATATATCTTTGCATCAGTCTTTGCATCAGTAAGAAATGTGTTCTTTAAGATATTGTTTTTATAGTAGACACCTAAATAGCTCTCTAGTCCTTTTAAAAATATGAAAGGAACAGAAAAAGATGTCTTAAATAATTWTCTATTTTTTTCTCTTTCTAATGTATAAATATATATAAAGTATATTCATACCTTCATAAGTTTCAGCAATATTCTATTGAATTATTCTATTTTTTTTTTGTTTTTATTATTATTCTTTTTTATTATAATGATGTTGAATTTAGGTATTTTTAAAGATTATTTTGATGCTTGCTAAAGTTTCACTTAGCATTAATGTATTTCTCAGTAGAAAAATTTCTAAATGAAGATCTATYCACTGTTGGGGTGGAGCATGAAATAATTATTTCCTAATCTCTTGTCTAATCTCATTTCAGTCATAGGCCAGAGTATCTCAAGGAAAGGTTGGGAAATAAATATTATATTGGAGTAAATAATCAAAACTTGATTGAACTGAGAGAATCTGTAATAAAATCTAAAAAAATTTCAAACATTCATACCACACYCAGATACCTAGAAGAAGTCAGAGTTCTGTCATTTTTAACAGGATTTAAGGAAATAAATAAGTTTGAGCTGGGATGATTAAGACAATCACTCTGCTCTTGTAAATGAACAAATTATCTGCTCTTGTAGAAGGCCAGAACTCTACTGCAGTCACTGAACCTGCCTTCTAGTGGAGTTTCTTCCACCTATAATAATAAAATTTTAGTTCTGAAACATTCACCAGACTGTTGATTATACTGTATAGGATAACCACTACAAAAGAATTGCTGCACTCATCAACATTTTATTGAACGTGTTTCACATTTCAGTTCCTTAAAATGATAATAATTATAGACAGCCTTTCTTTGCTGAAAATCTTTTCCTCTCAATAATCGCATTTTTCACTTTTTTTTCTCATGCATGATTCATGGTTATCCTAATAATGCTATTAATGAACCATGAGCTAACTCTTTATAAAAAGAACCCTTCAGTGGTTATTTTTTGATTTTTTAAAAAATTATTCTTCATTCTTTGAAGTTTTGCAAAAGATTTAGTTACTATTTTTTCCCCCTTTTTTTCATGTATACACGTGMAGGCAAGTTGGAAAGAGGATTTAAGTTTTATTTACCACGTTAAAGTACTGGGAATATTTTGGTACATACGCACAATCAATGCGATAATAGTCAGGCATCATAGCAGGAAATCCACTGGAAAAGAGTAATAATAGTTATTATTTACTATTATTAATAAAAGAAATAATAAGTTGGGTAGCTGACCATGGATTTGGAGAGCTGCAGCAAGGAAARATATGAATAGGCTTATATTTGAATCATACACCATCTTCATAGATAATCAGTAGAATTTAGCTTTATTTTCTTTCTATTATTCTGGAGGGAAATCTCTGGTGACAAGGTACTGTAATTCACAGAGCCAGTCAATGACCTTTTGTTCTTTCCAGCACGGTTCAGTTGCAGCCCTTCTCAAAAATGATAGAAACAAATCAGCAATAGTTGTAAAAGGTTCCAGGTCCATTTACGTAGTTATGCTGGGTCCAGTGAGCTTGCTTTCAGCTCATTCCACTTCGGAGAGCTTACATGAAGCAGAAGTCAGTCCTTGAGAAAGGGAGAACTCAAATGAAACCTCAGCTTATAAACAGACAGAGAGAAGTAATTTTGAATATTTTCATAAAAATATAGTAATTATTTAAATATTAGGTTTTACTTTTAACACAATAAAATAAATATAATCCTTAATTATACTCAAGATTCCTTGTGTGACAGGTAGCCTAATAACACCAAGGAAATCTTTCACTCCAGTTAAACTTATCTGACATCATCAGTACTGGGAGTTAAGTACAAAAGTCCTCAAAGCTTCTGAGTTTTATTTGCCGTTAAATCTAGATTTGCTCCACATTGCAGAATGAAGGTGCTTGTGAGGTGCAAATTGGGAAGTTAATGGTAAATGTTAAAAAAAAAAWTAAAAAAGAATCAAAAAAGGAAAAATGGCAATGCAAGCGATATCACAGGAATGGAAACTTCATCAGTGCAAAGGAAGTGGAAAAGTACCTCAAAAGACATAATTCAAAAGATTAATGCCATATTATGATTTTTTTTTCTTAAATGYAAATGGTGTTTTCATTGATCAACACTATGTAAGACATACCTGAACAGTAGTCTGTGTTAGAATGCTTAGCAAAGGAAAGATTAAAGGTATCATCTCAGCAGCAGTACCAAATGTCCTCTTTTCTCCTCAAAACAACCATCAGAGGTGGAAATTCTGGGCTTGGTGGGGGCAGGGATGAGGGTAGGTATTTTTAAACATGCAATGCCTTTAGCTAGCAATAAATCAGAATTCAGCAGTGGCGTGCACAGTTGTTGAAGACTGCTGGGTGACTTATGCATGGGSCGATGAAACATATACTTCCACAAAATATTCTGAGAAATGTTAATGTACTTTATATGATGGGGTTTGTTTCTAAAGAGAAAGTTTATATTTATGAAAGACAGCAAATCTGAAGGTAAGACTYTTTCCAGTAAATAAGTCCAAAAGGACCTGGAATATAGAGCTCCAATTTGGTGGAAACTAATCAGTGAAATTTTGGAGRAAGACAAAATAAAATAAGTATTTTTAAATATCTCTTCATCATTTGTTCTCCTCTTTTTCTCCACTTTTCTCTTCCATTGCTTCATTAACCTCAACTCCAATCCTTCAAGCAAGATCTACTGATCCATAAAAACAGCTTTTGCTCCAAAGGGCTCGATTTCACCCACAAAACAGTGCCAGGAAGCACAAGCAACCAACCTTCCTTTGGCTTGGAACTAATCTCTTCTGTAGGAGGAACAATAACGTATTCTTCCTACAACAGTGCTGGCCATGACCAAGAAAAATGGATAAAATTAAATTTGAAGGAATATATTTTTAGATTTGGCCTAGAATTAATTAACAGATCAACATTAAATTTAATTCCCAATTAAATTTAGTGCTTGATATGCGATGGGCTAATCAACGTTTGAAAATGCTTCTCTGCAAGGCCAGCTTTTTAACCCTGACGTAAGCATAGTTTTTGTGCTGCTGGTCTATTTTGCTTTTTCTGATATAAAAATGCAATGAAAAAAATGAAAATTTGAGGGAAGATGGGCCTCCAAAATGTTTTTTGAATTGTTTTGAATCAGAATATGGATGAAGACTTAAATTATTTTAAAAGGTTCACTTACCAATCAATATCAAAATATAACAACTAAAACATACATGCAGTGAAAATAGGGATCTGTGAGGACTGAGTGGGGTTTCTATGGGTATATGAAACCAGGATGGTAGTGTGCGAGCCACTCAAACGTGTAGCGTCTTCTCAGGATGTGTTCAGGATTGCTACTGAAACAAAGGATTTCTCACGAGACCTCTTACACGTAGCAACTCTAAAGTAGTCTTTGCAAAGTCTCCTCCCACTTGCCTGCTGCMTTTGTCTCTAGGGTTTAAGKAAAATTTGAATTCAAGTTTGGAGGGTTTTTTTTTCCCCTGTGATATTATCCTCTAACTTTCTTTGTTATTTGGAGCTGTTTTCTCATTAATTGATATTTCAGTCAGAAATAATGTTAATGTGCACAAGGTCTTGTTGGGTGAGATTGTTGTATTCCAATTAAAAACCCACAAAACTATACAACTTTGTATTTTAAGGATGCTTATTCATGCATGCATTCAGCACATTAAACTGTTCAGCAAAGTCAAAATTCTTTACAAATTTATTACTTCTTTGGTTACACAATTTGCCACAAGTTTGACTATATTTTTTGTGCTAACCACATTTATTATTCACAAGGATTTCCCAATGGTGTTGATTAAAGTTATTAAAGAAGAATGCTCCTACTCAGTTTTCYCTTTTTTAAATGTTCATTATGTCTGAATGTTAGAATCTTAAATTGTGTGAATTTTTTTTAATCACTGACAGGGTCAGGCAAACATTAAACATCTCTCTATTGTGAAATATGAATGCAAGGAGATATATGAAAACAAAAATTTTCAGGAACAATAAAATGTGCTTAAATCATCATTTTTAATGGAAGTCATAAAAAGTTTCATAAACACCCAGCTGTTATCTGAATTCTTGCAATTAACTGGACCCTTAGTAATAAAATTTTGCATTTTTCATTGGCAAAGTGTGTGTGTTTAAAAAGCAAGACATTACCCATTGAAGTAGAATTTGTCAATAGGTATGGTATAATCCATGTGTAATCAAGTTAATGAATATATGCAAAGCACAGTGTACTAATTTTTAGTTCTGACACAAAGGAAAATCTTTCAAAAGAGATGACATTTTCAGTGCTATATTTATTACTTATCTAACCCAATCACAGCCTAGCTCCTATGCCTGAGGGAAAGATCTTTACTTATGACTTGGCACAGTGTGAACTTAACAGATGGACAGAAGGGTAAGTAGCCAGAAGCWAGTACTCCATGTACATTTAGGGTGTTTGCTGATGACAAGCTTCCCAGACAGGAATTTTCAAACAGCTGTCCATCCTAAAGCTATAAACCCATGTTTAAAATGATATGTCACTACTAATTCCACTTTGAACTATTTCCACTTCCAAAAAACAGTAACTTCCAAGCTATGAAAGGAAAGCTTTTGGCCTGGGCTTGTGTTCTGTGGTATGTGTGAGCTGYACCAAGGAAAAGCACATAAGGTCTGAGTCTTTAAGCATTGGGTTGGGGACATTATCTCCCGCTTGCCYCTCTGAAAAGAAAAAATATCCCCAACAAAATGCAGCTGAAAACTGAAGCCACTGGGACATGTCAGGAAACCAGGCCAAGTAGAATGGTGTCATTTCTCCACAAATAGCTGTATTCATGCAGCAAACAAAGGCAGCTTAAATCTCGGTGTCCACTGAGGGCATCAGCTCCTTCGGAACTGTCACATCCAAATGGAGTCAAARCAGGCAAATGAGCTGATCATTTCAAACGTCTGGAACTGTCTGCAGGAAGCCCAGTCACTCCCCGCAGCCGGCGTGTCGGGAGAGGCAAAGGATCACACACAAGCTGATTGCATCCGTCACAGTTTTGTATTATCTGCAAATATCTTTGATAAATATTTGATCCGTGACATTCTGTTTCTGGGGGATATTACGAAGCTGGATGCTGACAAGAAAGCTTCTCGCTCGCAATCAGAGCGCAGCTGAGCATTTTTGGAAGCTGCAGAGGGTGATTGCGTGTCTCAGGGCAGCTTGGGGCTCTCTGGCCGTGAATGCAGTTGTGTGGCCAGAGATATACTGTGGCTCTTGAGTTCTCTGTTCCTGTTATGTCCTTGTTTCCAGATTGTCAGGCCACACTGGCCCGTTCTCATACCTCTCTCTCTCYTAGGATGCACCCACTTGCAAAATATTGAAATAAGCTTTATTGGCTATTCAATGGAAATTTTGATACTTAACAGCTCTTTATGCTCTGGGGTTCTGCGTGTAAGATGTAAACATGACTAGTGTAAAATGATTAGTTAAATTGATGATTAGTAAAAATATTGCTCCTTTCCGAGAATGTGTGTCATTGCKATTTTTCTCCACATGGTGGCACTGAGAAGTAAATGCGGGCCACTATCAGTAAGTGAATATAGTAGAATTATATCATGACTGTGTGATATTAAACTTTCAACGTGGAACCTTTTTCTGAAGATTTAAGAAATGCTTGTAACCTGAAAAAAATAATTCAGAAGATATGTTCTGAAGATACATTCTTTGTTTTTAGTTCTGAATAATTCTTATTCTTTTACAAATTCCTTTCACATTTTTTTTTGAAAAAAATGAGTGAAATAGTAGGTTCCTTCTTTTGAAGTAAATGAAAGCAAAAAAGTTATTAGAGAGGAAAAGTAAAATATTAGCTTTGCTTTCTCTCGGTGACTTCCTTATACTTYGGTACATTCACTCCACAGCAGGTGTCTGCAAGAACAGTCAGTCATGGGGTTTAAGCGATCCGTGCAACAACACCCACAAGTGAGTTGCACTGTGTCTGAAACACACTCATCCAAACTTCCCTTTATTTAGCCTAGATGAATAAGAMACAGGCAGTGATAAAAATGAGCAAMATAATCCACCAGTTTCTATTCTTGGCTCTGCTGTTCCTGAATTCAGCATAAATGCCTTGAGCCTGAGCTATGGTGCTGGTATTAGACAGTAGGACGTTTGAAAAAAAGGAGATGGTGAAACCATGAAAGCTTAAGCCCACTCTCCAACTTGCTCTGTTGTATGGGCATCTGCCTTAAAGGTAAGCAGGAAACCAGAGAGAAAAGGAAATCTGACCTTGGATACTGTGCATAAAGCTTACTGGGAAAACTTAATAAGAATGAAATAGCCCTATTTCCCCTCAGTGTAGAGAAAATAAAGTCTGATAAAAATTAGACCAGCAGAAATATTAAATGAAGAATGCAGGTGATAAAGAATAGCTTAACACATTTTTAAAAGAGAAATATCTTGACTCTAAAAATCTCATTCAAATAAATAATATCTTGTCTCACTAGGGATCATTTTGAACATATTATATTGAAAATGGCTTATTTTTCACTCACTTAAATGTGTCTATTTTATGCTTCATGATGGAAAGTAGCTTCCTTTTCCAGGAGTCTCCTGGGCATGCAAAAAACTGGAACAGGATGTTCTATCTCACATTTTTGGCAAGTTGTTTAACTGCTTTTGCAGATTTTAAAACCTTGACAGTGACTTAAATGACCATGGATTTAAGCTTTACTCCTAACATACAACAATGTCATAACTCTGTTCAGCAAAGCAGTGATGAGCAAGTTTAAGCAGTGCAGCGCACTCTCTGTATTCGTGTAGTCCTTCAACCCTCTCTAGCAAGCATGCAGATATATATCATACAAGACACAGCAAGCTGAAGAAAAACACCCCATTAGTCTCTGCAGCAACTTGAGAGGTTTGTTTGTAATGAAATTTTGTTCGCAGTTCCTAATACAAACTGGTGAGTGTTTCCTATTACTTTTTGGGTTCAATGGATGAGATATTTGATAGAAAACTGGCCTTTCACTCTCTGCAGGTCATGCATTCTGCACAGAAACACAGCCCTGAAATACCTTGCCTGCAGGAAATACCCAAGGACAAAATGGTCAGCTTTAACTTCATACTTCACACTTCCCTGTGTTGGATATTTTTTTCTATATTTGCCTTAATCATTAATAGACTAAAAGGTTATTCATGCATTTTATGCACAAAACCCCACAGCCTTTCATTTAGCCTTTTAGAAATTTACACATAGACACAGAAGACCTTTAAACTGCTATTCTGGATTGCTTCTTTTTACAGCTGTGGTAATATCATTGATTGAGAAAAACAATATTTAGAATTGTGGATCTGCTTTGATTTACCTGTTCAGACAGGAACATTTGCTCTGGGSTCTTTATTGCATATGCTCTTTATTTAATGTCTTGAAATAGACATAGAAGTAATTCAAAATCATACCACTAGTACTTTGGATAAGCATTTCTGAGGAAAGGAGATGAGAGGTGTAAACTGCAGTTGACATCAAGCTTTGGTTGTTCTGCTAGAAATACATAATGTTTAAAGAAAACACAAGCAAAACAGCATATTGCATGCTGTCATGATGCAATACAAAGAACAGCAGAAATACTTAGGGTTGCTAGGGACAGCTTAAAACATCAGGGCTTTCTTACTGACAGCAGAGATGCGTAAACAAAAGAAATTGTTCTCAAATAAAGAAGCTCATTTGACTATGGTCATAGACCACAATATTTATTGTCTGAGAAATTTCTGGTACTGTTGAGAATTTGGGTAAAAGCGTCAGTAGCTCATGAACTTCACAAAAAGTACTACAAACTCTTGTTTGAATATTTCGTGACAAAATGCATCAGGTTTTACTGTTCATTTTTCTCTGCTTTGAAAAGGTTCATATGCTCAGGATGTATAAACAATATGATGTAATTCAGGTTACCAACTGCACACCATGAATAATGAACAATTTGTAAACATATTCAGAAAACTATTTCTCTAAACAATTCAGCTCTTGAATTACAATGAAATTCCAAGAAATTCAGAATCATTTGCAACTCATTAGCCAATGAAGTGCACAACTATGGATACCATCAATGTTGAGTTTTCTGGATAAATAAGCATGGGAGCAATGGACAGAGTCTGCAAGATGAATATACTTCTTAGTACATCAGAAGCAACCAAACTCAGGATATTCAATCATTAATAACATTCTAAATAATTTAAAAGTGTCTTTTTTTTTTTCTTTGAAGGTAAAGTATTGCCATTATTTCACACTTAGAAGGATTGATTTTAAAATTACCCTTCAATTTTTTAAGGCTTGCACATAGAATTTTTTAGCGTGAAATGTAATGGAATTACATTTATTTTATAGTGATAATTCTGGATTAATGTTTTCATTTTTGCAGTGCATAAATGCTTCTAAATTCAAGTTAACTGAAGCTTTGCAGATGATTTACAATGGAACATTAAGAAAGCGGACTAAACTGTCATTCTGGATTAATTAAACCCTAATATAAAGAGAATTAATTTAGTGAGTATCTGCAAGCTTCATTTTGCTTGGAACTAAAAACAAGAAAAAAAAAAAAAGGAATATGAGACTATTTTTTCTGTCAAATTTTCTTTTCTAATCCTGTTTAGATGCATTAGAATCCCATTAATTCCCACAGAGGTACAGAAGTCTGCAGCTGTGTAGGCGGTTGCTGTAAAAATA
Organism: Eudromia elegans; assembly: GCA_003342815.1. Lineage (NCBI taxonomy): Eukaryota > Metazoa > Chordata > Aves > Tinamiformes > Tinamidae > Eudromia > Eudromia elegans. The sequence goes on along the minus strand of PTEX01000004.1, from coordinate 8,366,225 downwards.
GTGGTGAAACTGCATTTGATGTGTTAAGAACAGATTCCACAAGTCTACAGCTGTTTCAGTTAACACAATTAAACGTTACTTTTTGAAAATGTTTTTGTGTTTCCAGCAGTTTTCAAGATCCAAAATATTTTTTTTTTAGTGAAGAGTATGAAACAGTGTTCTTCAAAGTGTGAAAAATAAATCTTTTGTCTAAACTTTTTACCCAAACCATGTCCCAGAGCCTGTCCCTTTATCCACACTGAAAGAAGATGTACAAGTTTTGTGGAAATAGCTAGGTTTATGTTCATATTGTTTCTATAGTAATTATCCTAAAGTGTATGTGAGTTGTTTTCCTCCACAAGAAGAAACTTTTTAAAGAAGGCCTAGAAGGAGAAAGAAGTAGAAGCTCTTAAAAGTCTGTATTAGAAAAGAATCAAGATTAAGCATGCAAAGTCAAAGGAAAATGATTCCTCAAGTCACTACTGCCCCAGGTCTGAGACTGTTAAGAGTRCTGGGGATCTGATCAGACCTGGGCAGATGGATGAGCTTGGGAAGCTCAACCATAATTCARTATGAAGGATTTTCTGAAGAGTTCCGTACAGGATTTTTATGGATGTGTGCAGTTAGCAGGAYTGTAGCTGCAGAAATTTGCTTTCTGATGCAAACTCATGAAATTACATTTTCTTTTCAGCTTATAAACTTGTCTCTTAAGTTATAAATTGTTGATAGCTGGGTGCAAGTTCAAGCTCTTTGCACCCTTCTTTCTGAGTCAGGCTGTCAATGCATCACAGCTCACACCTGGACAATTGCAGGGTTGTACCAATGTTTTCCAGACTAAATAGGAAGCATGGCGTGGTTCTCAGGGGATTCCAGAATGAAGGATAGCCTAAAAAGGTTATCCTTGATTGACAGTGTTAGGAAGATGTGTCTGAAGTGTAGGTAAGTCCTCCTTTACCTTGTCAAGTTAGTTACTAGAGTAAGTACATACTTTTAAAGCCTGATTTTCTCAAATGTCTTGCATTGGGTGCTGATAGAACAGTAGAAAAACCTTGTATTTCTACAGCTGAGGCTGATGCTATGACCTGTACAAAACAGTTGGTGTTTTATGATGGAGTAAATTTTCATGCAGAGATCTAAGAGCTACACTCTAGTATTTGTTTTTTAATTGTCATGCAGCTTGAACAGAAAATAACAAACCAGGATTATATATTTAAATGATGTAAACAGGAGGTAAATAGAAAGAGAAAAATAGTGTAAACTGTGTTTTTCTTTTACTGGAAACTCCTTTAAGAATAAGCCTTCTCAGCCTATCCAGCCATCCAGTTTGTTTGGTTTGGTTTACATTATCAAGCTGAAAAGAGGTTGGCTCTAGCTGAGATTTTACTGACTGAAAGTAACACTAGAAATCAAATCTAAAATTGAATCTAAAAGCATTACAGATTTGTAAAACAATAACTTTTCTGAAAACTTGCACTGCAGCCATGGCAATTGCATATTCCTTCATGCACTGGAAGATTAAAAGGAAAACATTTGTTCACACTTCATTTACATTTATTAAACTTCTACTGTAGTTACTCATCCATAGAATGGGTATATTCAGGATAAATAAGTTAAATTTGAGAAATTAATTAGTAAAAGTAATTGTTCTTATTCCTGTAAATTAATAACCTTGAAGCAAATCTGTACCAAAAATGTATCTTTATTTATCCCTAAAAATTCCTGTTTAGGGAGGATTAACAAATCATGACTTTGAGGGAGTACAGCAAACTCAAATGGATTTATTGTAAACACATGAAAAATAAGCTTTTGAATGACGGGCATCTTATTTGTTAATTGCTATCATTTCAGAAAGGAATTTAAGTAATGTTTAATGTAGTGAAGCTCATATGGAATGTCATGTAGAATCACGGTCCTTCATATTTAGAAAGAGAATTTGAAACAGTTGGCTAAAGAAAGTAGAAAGTAAAGAAAGTAAAGAAAAGTATCATGCAGCCATTTCATACTGAATGAGACTAAAGTAATTTGCTTCATTTATTTCACTGGAGTTATCATTGCTCTTTCCAAATAAGTTGGATGTGCCTGGGAGAAGAARCACTTAAGAAAAAGAACAAATTATGGACAGAACTAAACTTACGTCAATTACTCATAAAGGAGAAAAATACTTTTTGTTGATCTGTACACRTGCATGGTGTCGTATGCTTCCTGCACAGTGGGACTTGGGTTCACTGATTCTTTTGACCTCATTGATTTACTGTCTGTCTTAATGGTCGTTAGCCTGCRAGACTAGAGCTGAGCTCAGGATGTCTTGTGCGGAACTGAATTCTTCCTGTGCTCAGACTGCCTAAATCTCATGGTGGGAAATGTAGAGGCCAAGTAGCACTCGCTCTCCTGAGTATTCCCCAGTACCTCTGATAATCACCACTTCTGTGCCTAAACATGTGATAATAGTTATGAGCCTATGAATGACTATGGCTATGTCTTGAGAGGAAGAGGCAAAAGCACCACCTTATGAGGAAGGCTTTTAAAGGCCCACTCTTCATATACATTTAAATACTTCTTAATATATAAGAGTATACTATTGTATAAGAGCTAAATGCCCAATATAGCAAGCAGCCTGTACTTCTTATGCTGGAGTTAAAAAAAAAATGAGGAGGGCTCTATACCGTTTACCATTACACAAAGCCCTGCTCTTTCATTTCTGCATCCCATTTGTATCAAGTGGTCAGCATATAGCTCACTGTCCCTGCATGAGCCTGGCTTGCCTGCCTTTCTACATGTGACACCGTTCACCTGGAGAAGTCTATGAAGCTGCTGCATGCCACAGCTCTTGGAACCATCACTTAGTGGTGAGTTTCATCTCGTCCTAAGAGAGTCTCATTGCTACCTAAGCAAGGTAGGTGAAATCTAGAGGTGAAACACTATGGGTACTTGCTTACTGTTTAATTTAGAGCTGCAATAGCTTGGTGAATTATATTGCATAAGAGGGAAGAAAGGAGGAAGTACTTCAGACCAAGGGTCACTCCAGGCCTGCATTCTGCCTCTGCCCACAGTTTCTATGACTGTGACAGGAACCAAGCAGCTACTGCTGCTGCAGCAATTCTCCCATTCTGTGACAACACCAGGAGAAAGCTCGTAGATGGTTTGTCCATCTAGGATGTGAATGTTGTCCAAAAGGACTAATTACCCCCACGATGTAAACATCCTTGAAACTGATGAAGTGACATCATTATTTGCATCAGTTATAGCAACTTTTGGCAGATTTGCTATTAAACTCTTTGTTTTTCTTCGTTGCAACAGTATCCAGGGTGATCTCCTTTAAGTAACATCATCAACAAGAACCATCTTGGCATTTTGGCAGTACAGAGTGCAGTATATTTGCAAACACCTTTGTAAATATCTTGACACTATTTTTTAAATGATAGTTCCACAATAGTCACAATCATTTGTTATGTTTTTTTCATGTATCAAAATCAAATATGCACTTTTACAATTTACATTTAACAATTTAGTTGTAGTTTATATTACAATTGATATTAACAATCTGATTAGATATTAGGCAATTGCTAAATGAACCAGCATACTACGAAATCAAATCTTCTGCAGATTTATAGTGATCACCTGTTGTATCTGCCGTGATGTTTCGAACTTTTGCTTTAAAAAGAAATCCAAGATTTTGTTAATTTGCTTTTTTTGTTGCTTTTATTTCAAAGTGGGGTTTTCTACTGCTTAAGATTCATTTGTGTGGAAGGACATAAAATCCTGCCAGATGTTCCAAATCCGCCTCTCTTTCTTTTGTGTCTCTAATGCTTTATACTTGAGCTATCATAACTGTCCAGTGTCTTATTCCAGAATCTCGACTATCGTCACACAGAAACCTTATGTAAGGAGAACACCAAGTTTTCTGAAAGGTTAGTATATACTTGCCAGAAACACCCATCTCTCAGGATGGATGCATGGAAGGAAGGAAGGAAATTATTTGGTTACTTATGTTAAAATGGCATGAGCATTCTCTCAGAAAAGTGAGCAGATCTTGTCTTATACATGTCTTGTTTGATAAATCAGCTTTTGAACAATAATATATATACATATATGTATTATAGATTTCTACATTCTGTTCTTGGGGTGGATTAATCAATTACACTGAATCTATAGACATAGTTTCCAATGAGCACTATAAAGTATATATATGTTTGTGTGTTTGTTTATATATGTATGTGTTTTTATACAACTAAGCATCAACCTGTAATATCTCAAAATTAGGCACTTTTAGGATAAGCACAGGTGCCTTAGTTCATATATCTTATCTGTTTTAGAAAAATCTGTCAAAATATAGAATTCCTGCAGGATTTTTTTTTTTTTAGCCAAGTTTCTTGGAATAAAAAGAACACATGTAACTTTCTAACTAGCTTATTTTGGCTCAGACTGTTTGAGGCAGATGTTAGAAATGACGAGACTTGTCTGTTCTGGGCCTCAGCATGGAAATTATTCACCACAGCAGACATAGTCCTTTCAGTTTTATTGCCAGTTATGAGCTTGTGAGTAACACACCATGGTGTCCTGATTAGTTTTTGTTTTCACTCCCTCCTCATTATTGGTAGGACTGGACCAGAATGATAAGGATAGTGCTCCTGATAAATTTGATTTTGAGAGACAGCTCTCTTTTTATTTCTTTGTTCAGTTGGTTTTGTTAAATTCACCCAGCTATTAACTCTATTAGTGCTTAGAATATAATTAAATAACTCATCTGTCTCACCCCTTGTGTTCCTCAGGATACTGCATTTCTCATAGAGCCTCCCCCTTGACTGAGGTCTGAAGGCACCCATGGGAAAAACTCAGGGTTACTGCAGGAGCTATTAATAGGTAGGAATAGATTTTCTTTCTGTGCACCTTGTGTAATCTCTTTTATTTATATATGGGCTCTTTTCAGAGAATTTATCTTCCCTTTTTAATAGGCGGCCCAGTGTCTGAGCACCATTTTATTTGTTTATTTTTGGTGATATATTTTTTAAAGTATACTGAACTCCATGTAGTATTTCTACTGAGGCATATGTATTAATTTCAATAAGATACTGCATGTACCTTCCTCTGAGATCCTCATAACTCTTCATAACTCTACATATATGATTATATGTGAATGAATAAAGACTAGAAAGTTATTAATAAATTTGGCCTTGAAGATTTCCCTTTGACTAGTGGCAGAGAGAGAGGAGTGAAAGAGGAATTGTTATGGCCGTTTCAAAGATAGTGATTTATCATCTGTCTGAGATTCTACAAAAAACCTGTGACAGCGCCAGTGGCTGAGGCTGTGGATAAAATTCTGGTCCTATTTAAGTCAATCGAAGTTTAATTCACATAATTTGTTTGCTCTGATAGAAACAGGTTTCAGCCCAAGTCTTCTGACTATGAGTATTGTGGTTTAATTACAAAGCAACCAACTGAACTAGAGTGTGATGGTGTTCCAATAATTTTCCTCAATTAGAAATAATCTGTATCATGTGCTAATAGCATCTGAAAAAAATACAGTAACTCCCAGGATGCTCGTTATGATAAAYCAGATTGCTAGGCTGGTGCTCTACCACCTGCATAAAGAAGATATTCAGGGTGAGATTTTTACAAGCACTCTGTTGTGTCTTAAGTCTGAACCTATTCAACTCACAAAGAACTTTCTACCAAGAAACTACCGAGAAAAAAACACAGAGGAAAGGATGCAGCTCATTTTACATTACAATAATGCACAAATGAAAATCCTGAATGGCTCATGGTAAGAGTTTTTAATTATTTACAGCACGTAAGTTCCCAAGTCTGCAAAGACTTATGTTTGAGTAATCAATTACCTGGATGTACAAAGAGATGTTACATTAAACCTTAGTATCATCAAGAAATTAAAAGATACTTTGTTTCAGTCAGCTTTATAGCTCAGTATTCCTTCTAAACTACCAAAACAGATGAAATTATATTATAAGCATTTATTTCATCTTTACTTATATTGGAAGACATTTGTTCTCATGTAGGTCTGAAGCAACGTGAGAGAGGATGTCAGCACTGGGTCCACAGGGTGTGATCCTGAAGCCAGTGAATCATGTGTTGTGGGAGCACAACCATTATGATTAAATATCTTAAATTATTGTTTTTAAAATTACAAGCTTGCTTATGCTATCAGAAAGTGTGGGTAGAGAATAGAAAGCTGAAGGCTATTTGCAAAGCACTCAAGTTAAAAAGTATTCTGCCACTATTTTATTCCCCTCTCTCCCCACGTCACCAAAAAATCAATTCTGAGTGACAAGGCTTTTATGTAATTTTCAAGCAACTGTTCTGTGATAAATTCTGAGAGGAGGAATTTGATATAGGGTACAGGGCATCATGATCCTACCTTCCTCTAAGTGAGTATTCTTGCATAACTGTAATTTAACTGGATCTGRTACAAAAATGACCTTGTTCTGGAGACATTGATTTGGAGAACATCAGAATACCCCAAAAAATAAATGGTCAATAGAATGGACATTACTAACAAGCACCAAAACTGCTCATTCAATGAAGTGTCCTCCAGTATATAAATTATCCACGTTCTGTATGGTATCACCTCTCCCTTCTCTTGTAGGACTTAGGAAAATATGCATATTTTTATTTTTATTATTCTGCTTTTCAGAAAAGACAGCATTTTATAATTGCTTATGTAATTTTCTTGGGTGGCTGAGCACATATCAATAGATATAAAATATTAAAATATATTTTTATATATATGTTTTTGCCAGTGCCTCTGTTTTTGAATAATTGTACTGCCATTTGTTTTATTTTACCCATCAAGAAAGCTGCAGTGTTTGCCGACTCAATATATGTTTATTTCCATTCTCATTTGATAAACACTGATTAAGAATAAAAATTAGCTCTAAAATCCCAACTATTTATAAAACCAATGGGAAGAGAAGCTAAACAAATAGGTGCTTTGTTTTCCCTAGCAACAAACAATCAGGCACAGTAATAAATGTCACAGTGGCTTTAAAAAAGGATGGCTCATGTTTAGGTTTAGCTATCAAAATCCACAGCATATAGGCTGTCAGCTTTTGAAATACATAAACTGTTTCTGTCCTTTTTGTTTCCATAGCAACTGAGTGCTCAAAGCTTTAGTTTTTGCACATGCTGAAGAAGAAAAAAAAAAAAAAAAACCCTCCCAGAGTAGGATCTGGAATWGTCTGGAACAAAAGGAGAAGGTGAAGAATAGAAAATTGAGCATCTGTACTAAAAAGAAAAAGATGGTACTAGGCCTGGTACCTTCATTTTGATCTTAGAGATTGCTTTTCTRTAGTTGGTGGGTTCTTTGCCTTGGACATTTATATAATCAAAGGTTAGATCCTTTCATTCTGCAGTACCTTAGGAGAGTGAAAACCTCACAGTGACATTTATTTAGATGATCACTCTGTTCATCTTTAAATGGCACTTCATCATCAGCACAAGATTATTGGATGCTCTATTTTTTTCTTGTATTATAGAATATTGCTATTCATGAGTGTCTCATTAAGACTCTCTCACTGTTTTTAGTTTTACTTGTTTTACTACGTTTTTCTTAAAAACCTGCTTTAAAGAGAACCTATTGTGATAATATTTATTAAGGTAAAAGATATGCTGATCTATTTATCTAAGTAGCTAGACATTCAAGGGAAAAAATCTGAAACTGAAATTATTCACTGGTAGTCACAGAAGGGATGGCTGATATAATGGAGTAGGAATATGTTATACTTAAAAGAGGACTAGGGTTTCCAACCAAATCCATTTTTGACAGTTTGTTGGTTTTTTTTTTTTTTTTTTCCCTTCGCCAGAAAAGGATAAAGACAAGAGAATGCTCCTGGACAGTTTATCCCCAAAAGCAGAACTAGCAATACACATTCAGTATATATTTCAGCAAATGCAAGGACTCAGTTGCTTTCAGGTATTCAGAGGAATAGGATTATGTTTTCCAGGTGGGCGTCTATGTAAATTTGGTCTAGGCCATTTAGGCCATTTTCAAACAGGTGTATATATATKAATGGAAATGCTGGAATACAGCTATATAAGATGGATAAAGAGATTTTAAGTGCAGAGTGGGACTAGTTCAAGAATATTGCTCTTTATTATTCTTATTACAAAACTAGCTTATGTATAATAAKCCTGCTCTCATCAATGGCAAGAAGAACGATGGGAATAGATCCTTTGTGAACAGAAAAYATGCTTATTTTTGACTGTACTTTTCTAGATTTACTTTAGGCCAAATGACAGACATTAAAGGCAAGTGCAACRTGTTTTTTAGTTCAGAAAGCTTTGGTTGTCAAAATGTAACCCCTAGAAAAAGAAATAAATTGGAACTAGCTACACAGAGCTTTGCATTCAGTATCAATATATTAAAAACAGAAAAAGTTTAAAATAGCCTACAAKTGCAGCAAGTTAGAGCTTTAGAGTTAGAGCTTAGAATTTTAACAAGGAGTTTCTTATCAAGGAGGGCTTGAATCTGATTGACCCAGACAGCTTGGAAAGAGACATTCCATTCTACTGGATAAATAAGAGASCACTTAAAATAGCATGTGAATGAAGACAGACTGGAATGGCTTCTCAAGAGTTGTTTTGCTTTAGTGGATAAATACATAAAATATATTTTTTCAAATATCTGAAATATATACTGACTGAATAAACCATGAAGACATCTTATAGAGTACATAATATGTGTTCTCAAGGGAGAGAAAACCTGTCAAAATACTATCCTGTCTTTGAATGAACAGTTGATGCTTTTGAAGTCTGTAGTAGCCGCATATAGGTATGTCTCAGTGATAACTTTCAATTCCTCAGTCCAATTTATCCTAGTGCTCTGATGAGTACACCTTGGCTTTGGTTTAGCTCCTTGTGAAAGCTGCAACCACATTGCATTATAAGTCCTATTTTTAGTGGCTCTACAGTATTGAGACAGAAATGACTYGAATTGAAAGTTGCCAGATTTGATAAGAAGGAAAATGAGAGTTTTATGCATAATTTGAAAAAAATAGTATTAAACTGCTTAATACATCATTTTGAAATTCAACAAGAATTTAACATTTTCTTAGCTTTCTAAGCCTTTTATTCAAAGCTATACACAAAGCACAACTCCTCGAAAAGGCATACGCACAATATATTTGTAAAAATGAAACCGTAATTCAGCAGTACTATCAGGTGCTATGGCTACTGCRTAATAATGTCAAAATTTCTCAGCTAAATGCAGTCTTGTGAATTTTATAGACCAGTGCTTCAAGTACACAGCATGCAGGGTGTTTAAGGTAAGATTTTCAGAATCTTAAACCACAAATTACACAGAGGCCGCTTTTGAAGACATTCAGATACCACAGATTCTGATTTGCAGAAATTCCCAAACAAACAGTTATCTTCTGAAAATCTCTGTGGCAGTTATGAGTATTCCTATTTTATTATCCGCATAGCTAAGATTGTAAGATAATCTTACAATCTTAGCTATGCGGATAATAAAATAATTCCATTATTCTTAATGAGACAAATGCCTAGATCATCCAAAACATTTCTGCACAGAACTCCAACAGAAAATTATTTAATTAGATATTTAATTCCCTCAAGGATACGAGTGTTCAGTATTTTGAAAGGATCAGACCATAAACAGCAGTATCCACATCCAAAGTTTTTCTTAAATAAAGCTTACATAGCACATCATTTCCATGACAGTTTCACATAGTGAGTTTTGAATTAAGCAATAAAGCAGATATATTGAGTGATGGTAACAGCATGTAGTGACTGATTATGCTTTAAACCTACCATCTTCCTTTTATCTCATATATATTTTTGTATGTGTGTGTCCAGAAGAAATATACTTTGGTAAGTATTTTTTTCATCCTGCTCAGATATATGGCTCTGAGAGTCTGTGGAGACAGTTCTGACCTTAGTATATAGTGAATAGATTTTTACATGACTGATTTTTTGTTTATGGAAACTTTTCTTTACTATTGTCTCAGGATATTTCCTTCTCTCTTGTTTTGTTATTTAGTGAGTGTTTGTGTCATGCGTTGAGATGTAATTGCTGAGCAAGTGTTACAAATCTGCGGTCATTTAGGACCTCTGTGGTTATCTCAGTGCTCCACAACATCGCTGTTTCATATTCAGTGTCAAGAGCTGAGGTAGATTCCAAATAATATTGCTCCCAGAACACAGTCCCAAACAATATTATTATAGATACTTTCTTTCAGCTCTTAAAAACAAAAGGCTTTTGATAACAAAACAAGTTGTTGTTTTTCTAGCCAGTAGACAATTCATTGCAATGCATCATGCAAAATCATTGAGAAGTTTATTTATGTATATTTTATGCTTCTGTCTTGCATCAGGTTCTGTCTTTTGTGTAAAGATGGGTAACCTGAACGTTTTAAGTACTCATTTATTGCAATCTAACTTGTATATCTCTAGAGCACATTATGAAAAAATCTCTTTCAGAAAAGCCATTTTTAGTATTCCAGTAGATTTAGAGCACTTTAGAGTCAAGGTCAAATTTATGTTTGGAGTATGAATCTGTTCTAAAAATTATACTAATAACATCATTATACATTTTTGTATTTTAATAAAGTGCTAAACTATAATCTCCAGGTGTAACTATATTCTCACTCAGGTTGTCTGATAAAGAAAAATTATTCAGGGACTTTCAAATCATTTTCAAAAGAAAATCTCTATTCTGTTTTGTGAAATTGTAGAATATAAAGATGGGGTTTTGAACCACGGGGAAAAAATGGAAAAAATATTCTCCTTTTTCAGGTGGAGAAGATCTTTAGATTCACTTTATTCTTTCCGGACCCATTGATACTTCCAGAAGTTTGCAAGGTGTTTAGATGGAAGAGTGCAGAGGAATTCAAGATCCTTCCATGTGTTTTGTATAATAGGAAAAAAAGAAACCTGCAATTGCAGTCTCCAGGAACAAAAGGCAATGGTTTGAGTAGCCCAGTTTGGAAAAAAAGTCAAACTACATGATATTTTGTCCATTGCCATAGAATCTGATCAAATCTGAATACAGCTCAATGTTAGAAATTACTGCTGTTTTAACACTAGGATTTTTTGTCTCTATAAAACATTGTGTTATGCCTGCAGAATACAAATAATAATAATAATAATAATAATAATAATAATAATAATAATAAAGATATGTTCCAATGAAATAGCTCTCTCTCTACTTTTCAGTTTCTTTCACATGTTACTGCTTGCCTCAAGCTATGGAGGATGGAGGACAATATACACTGAAATAAAACACTTTGTCTCAACTATAGTACTATTGGTGAGCTTTCTATGCTGATGTCAAATTATGAGTGTAAATATTGGTGAGATACGCAAATATGATGAGATATGCAAACCATCTAAACTGATATATGATTGGATTAGCATTGATAGTGTACTTAATGCTGGAGGACCAAATCTTTCTATCTTTTTGTACAAACTGGACTTAGAAAACATATTACAAAAAATAGCTGGTCAACTTACCTCTGAGGTTTTTTTTGCCACAGGAATCAGTATGATTTGTTTGTGCTATCAATAAAACTCGCTTCCTTTGGTTGTGAAGGAAGACATGCTGAATATTGATCACTACTTATCTCTTATAAAAACCAATTATTAATTTAGAGCTGTGAATGGATATGAATAAATAACATAGTTTTATACATCTTCAGATCTTTATGGGCCTGTATTTTTTTAGCAGCAAAATTGTAGGGATGTATCCCAGTTATTCCTCTTCTTATTGTTATATATTTCATTCTTTAAGCACACCACAAAAATAAAGCAAATACTTCTACTAATTTCAGGTGGCATTTCAGATAGTGTTTTATTTTGTCACACATTTCACATAAAACTCTAGGTTTATTTCATGGAAGAATTCAAGGCACGGACTATCCCTGCTCTTGTTAAATTCAATGACTCTGACCCCAAAAGTTGCCTTGAAACAGCAAGCTATATAAATGCTAATAAATCACCACTGCAGAAATGTAGTACAAAAATGAAACATAGACATGGAAAAAAAAAAAAAAAAAAGGAAACTTATCCCCATCCCCCTGTATTACTCCCTGACACAACTTTCTCCATAGAATCTAGCCATAAATCACACACAAAGATCAGAACCAGCTTTTAGGCTATTAAATCAGTGTGAAGTGGCCTACACTCTTATTTTCACTCTCCAGTCATTTCAGTCTCTAACTCACACAGAGCATTTGTGGCTCTCTAGGCCTTATTAGGTTTTAAGTTTGGATTTTAAAGCAATAAGATTACATGGTACAAACATATTTATGCTCTCAGGTTTACAATGTTTGGTAACATTTTTAAGGATTTGCATGCATACAAGAAGTTTAAGGAGTTTCAGAAATTTTCCTGCTGGTCCATGTCTTCAGCACAGATTCTGTACAGTTTATGTACAAAACTGGCATTTTACCTGTGTTCTTGCAGAGCAAGAAGACTCTGACCCCTTCAAAAAGCATAATGAAGAGTGAAGGAGTTGGCATCAAGAAGCRAATGAAGACTTGGAGGGCAGATTCTCAGAAGTTCAGTTGTGCAAATAAGGCTTATAAAGACTATATGAGACTCACCTCACCTTCAGTCTGATGTGAGACTGTATACACTTCACAAAACATTCTAGATATGCCATGGATAAAAAMCAAGTCTTTTTACAGAAGTCATGCAACAGTATTCTGCTGTAGAGGTGGTTCTGTGTTTCCTTTTTTCCAGGTTTTCAGGATATCAGATCATGAAAATGAAGCAGATGASCTACAGAGTTTCACTTATTTTAAGTACCAGTTTTGGGGAGCTTTCACTTATACTGTTGGACAGTACTACTAGTACAACACACTAATTATTGCTCACAGGTTTGATAGCAGAGTATGAAGGTGAACCCTTAACTGTAAGCAAGACCATCAGAAATGTTAGTTGATAATTAATAACCATGAAACAAGGCTAAATGCTACAAAACCTCTGAGGGCGAACATGAAGTGAAACTGCATCCTTGCAGAAAGGACTGTTATTTACTTTATCCTGGCTAGGTTTTTAAATGCAAGAACTCCAAGTGAAAGATCCAAAATTAAGATTTTGAGCTATGCTTTCTTGCAATGACAGTAATATCCGTTGTTATTGTTATTATTTAAACACACACAAAGCTATAGGCATACATATATACACAAATATACAGACACTGTGTGTGTATATTGTGTATATACAGTGACAGACAGTGTTTCTAAGTCATCATAGTGTACTGAACYCCATTTTTCAGCTTAACAGTTTTGATAAGACCAAGAACACCTGAGTACATGRTTATTATACTCTCTACAATGTCAAAAATTCATTCAATTGCAATGATTAGATCTTCAGATTTTCTTTTTCGTCCTAATTAGAATCTGACTAGGCTCTTTTTGCTAATTTGGCTTTCTCTGTTATAAATATTTTATCTTATCAATAAACATGAATTTCCATCAACCCAAGATATTTAGAYTCTTAGTCAGGTAGAATGTTTAAAGAGATTGATTAAAGAGTTAGATTTTTAGCAAAAAATTTACATCCTACGTCCTTGTTATCTTGTGTAGTATTTGAGCTGACTCATGAAATACTTAACATATATGATAATTAAAAATCTATAATTAAATTTGGCTTAAATTTCTTTGGTAACTTTAGTATCTGGCATTCCAATTGTATCTACATACATGCTTGAAACTAATAKTTAGATATTGATTTAGGAAAAAACAGTGAAAAATCACCTAGAACTAGAAGGCAATAAATAACACATGTCCCTGCTTTAGAAATGTATAGCAAATGACAAACAAGAACAGACTAAAGTTTACCTGATTTTTTAAAATTGACACTCCAATGAACCTTCTAAAGCCTTGTGCCGGACACACTCATGATGCTTTTCAAACAGCATCCTGTTCCTATGATGTGGGATGAGTATATCTTGGAAAAGTCAGAAGAGAGATTCTGAAATTTCTTCCTGTGTTTCACTTAAAGACACATTGTCAGTTGACTACACATACATGCTAAAACACAAGGCATATCAAAGATATGTATAAGCATGCATTCCTGAGAAAAGGGTTGTTGCTTGCAATAAATTTCTAAATTTTCCAAAAGGTCATTCTATTTCACATATTATTTTTAAGTGATTACAAGGAGTTTCTAAAGCAGAGTGAAAAGAAAAAGCACTTAATGGACTTCATAGCAGTTCAGAAGGGCTGATGCTGCACAAATGCAGATTAATTCCTTGCATGCTATATACCAATGATTGAAGAGGAAGAGCTTTGTTTGGGGCCAGGACTGTTTGCTGCACTTGCTCAGTTTGAACGGGTAGACTTTCAAATACCCTTTCATTTTCAATGAGCAGGGGAAAAATGGATAATGTGAGGAGGTATGTATGGCTAGTTTATCCTTGTACCAGATAGAGAAATTGTATTTGTTGAGAGAGCACACTGTTCAGATTCACAGAGAGAGTATGCCCTCAATTTCCCTGCACTACACTAGTGCTCATTCAACTGATGAAGTTCTCAACTCAAAGGGCAGCAGCCACTTTGTTCTAAGTTCCTCCTGGAATGGAAAAGCTGACAGGGGAAAACTTGCACAAAGGATATTGTGCTGTTAAAGTTTGTTCAAAGCGACAGTTGTCAAATCTCTTTGAGACAAAATTGAAAAGGAAAAACCAATTTTCTTTGAGGACAAAGTTCAGTTCATTTGGTGTGCTGTACCTGTCTAATTTGCTTCTCTGTAAAAGAAATTTTGACTAGGACTATTTGAAAACATAGTTTATACTAGTACTGGTATAATTCAGAATATTTCATTCCTGATTGCACAATTCTTATAGACAATATATGAATTTCCTGCTGTTTGAAATAACAAAAATCCTATTTTTGCTRAAATGACTGCCTCACGAATGTAATTTTTCACACATTGATTTGAACCATGGAGCAATATTTTTAATTCTTCTAATAAATCTATTTTGTCAGTAATGATTAAGTATTGAGGTCTGATAAATTACAGAAGTTGAGCTCTCAAGGAACTTACTTAAGGTAATTTGTGAACATTTAAAATCCAAAGAAGTCCAATAAATGGACAAGTCTAATTCCTCTACATATTATGAAATATTTTCCAATATAGATTCATATTAAATTAGATTTAAAAAAAGGTAAAATCACAAATATATATATTATAAATTACAGATTTCAAAGTATACCAATTAAAGAATTCTATAATCTGTATGATTATAACTAGGAAAATATAAAACATGAAATGAATAATAAATAATCCCACTGTAGTGTAGGTTTGAATATTTGGATTTATCACACTTCTAGACATATTGAAAAATTATGTGAAATATGTCCTTTTTATGTTTGTGTATCAGAGGACATGGTCCCTGGAAACGTTTTGGAACGCTGTGGCTCTTGTAAACTTTTCAAACATAAGATGGCAGATTTGAGCTCAGAATTAAATTTTTGAGATATATCTTCAAGTGCTACTTATCTGTGTAACTCTATATTTATCGAAGGACCTTATTCCACTTCCCCCATAAATATGATGCCTGTGAACTGGGGTGGCCTTTTCTGAGTAGCAGCATCAAATAAATAGAGAAAGGCAACAACTGAATCAATTTGGAAAAGGATCTTTGCAGGTATTGGTTATGCAAGTAAATATTCCTTTGCCATTGAGGCCAGCTTAACTGCACCAGTTTTAGCTTAGTTATACACTCAGAAACAGTCAWGGTTTCAGTTTTAGCCTTTTCTTCCAGTGTTGTGCTGATTCAGTCAGCTCAGAGCTGTTGCATTGACATGGTGATCAGCAAAATCAGTTACCAGAGCTGGGGAACTGTTGACACTAGAGCTTAAAATGCATTTAACAGTGACACAGAAAATGAAACCTAATTAGCTAGATGCAAAGATGTTTGCTGTGGCAAGACTGATTTAGCAAGGCTTTGGCTGTGGAGATACATTCCTTAAAAAGGGCTGTGGAATGATGGTCAGTGAGTGGAGAGTCTTAGTTTGCTTCTAAAGATAGGTTGTGGACAGAGCACTGTTATTCATAGTACTTTCAAAGCAGCATTAACATTCAYATGTATCTGCAAGTAAGCATGGTGTTTTGTTTTGTTCTCTTTTGTTTTTCATAGACAATAATACCAAAATTTGGTAATGGAGCTATTATTATGCACTGAAGTGCAATAAAATTCCCCACTTGCAGGTTGCAAATTCTTGGTTGCAGGAATTTGAAGCAGAAAAATAGTCATTGGTTTGCCTAAAATCATCTGAAAGAAGCCTGTAGCAGAACAGTGCTATGCACTCCGATATATTTGCAATATTTGCAAGCAAAAAAGGGACTTTTCTTTCTTTCAGTGTATGATATTAATAATAAAAGCAAACAATCTTTCAAGCTTAGTTCTTTTTGGATTAAGAAGATAAGCAGGTAATCATAAGTAAAGAAACTGAATAGATATGCTGGATATTAGAAATTCATATAATGCTTAGTGCTAGAAGGATCATAGAGATGATGGAGCAATATGATTGTCCATCTAAAATAGGCAGACTGGCCTGGGTGAAAAACTGTGTAGAAACAAAGTTTTTCAGAGGCAGGAATAGATAGTAGTTGCACACCATCAATTTCCAAACTTTCCTTCTGTGCTGGGAAAGCAACTCCAGAACTGCTGCCTGAGGAATTCTTTTGTTTTGTTCTGTTTGTGGATCCTTTTTTAAGTTTGATAATTGTCTGGCACCGTTAGGAGTAAATCCTGTTCCCTTTCTGAGGTGATAATACATCCTGGATGGACAACAGAGYGAGCATATGCATGCAGAATTCCCAGGAGTGCCAGAGGGACAAGCACCTGGGAGAGGAATCTGCAGAGTCATTTGCCCTGACTACCAAACACATTTTTATTTTTATCACACATAAACTTTATTTTAGTAACATGCTGCTATGAGCTGAGAGTGCCCATATTGTGTTTGTTTTCTTGTCTGTCCTGAAGCTAAACACATTAAAAAGCTGCTTTGCTGCTGGAAGCAGAAGGATGTTAAGCTCAAACTCTTTCGAATGGATGAAATCGTGGCAAGACCATGTCATGGTTTGCTTTGCTGCAAAAATGTCAACAAACTGGCAAAAGAGCAAATAGGTTAAGCATCAGTTCGCAGACTGACAAACAGATGAGCATCACTGGTATTTCAATTACTGGTAAACCAATAGCCTCTTCTGAGTATGAAAGAAGTAGAATGTGTCCAGTCTTGGACATAAAAAAGTGTCGGAATAATGTCTTTTATAACATTTACTCTGAATTGGTTCTTGTTTGACAGCTTTCTGATGGAAACAGAGTTCAGAAAATATCAGCATACTATGATTATATCACTGTAATCTTGCAGCTAGATATAAGACTGCAGGGGAAAAAAAGATGCCATTTCAAGAACAGAACAGTTTTCTGCTTGTTAGAGACAATGTATATATTTTGAGACAAGTGGTTTATAACATCATGCATRCTTTGTATTGTGACACTTGGAAGACATGTATTTATTGTGACTTGCTTAGAGCAGTTAAATTTCAGTTAAGGGCCAGACATTAAGCTTGTATTTGCCAGAACCTCTCCTATATTCCGATGTTAAGGCAAAGCTAAAATATTTTTTTAAAACTATTTAAAGCATATTACACGGATTTTGTGAATTCAAACAGTAAATCTCAAAGACTTTTGTAAATGATAGGGGTTAGTTTGCCAGATGCTCTTACATRTGGACACACAACAAGAAGCCTTATGCACCTATGCAAAACCAGTKTTTATTACATTTTCCACACTGTGAAGAACTGTGGATAGTTGCTGAAACCCCTGAGATCAGTCCACTAAAAGGCATTGTGTTGTAAACAGGACTACTGCCCAATCCTTTTCAGGGGTGGAGAAAGGTTATCTAGACTTCCATAAGGAATATCTGAGCCCACGTGGAAGATGCAGCTCCTGGAGTTCCACAAAGGAAGAYGTGGCTCCTGGACGCCTTCTTCATAAATGAACCTTAAATACACTTGGCAGAAAATAATACKAGGAGTCTTTCACAGATAAGTGGAAAAAGAATTAGGAGCTGGAGAGTTACTCCATTCTTTGTRTTTTAAACAATTATTTTTGGTCAGGAGGTCAGCTAATAGTATCYTTGTCAGGGAATGCATGACACAGGGCTGTGATATGATGGAGCTGAAGTTGACATTCCTCAAAAGAAAGGAGGGGAATGGTCTAGGGAGGAAATGACTGAGGTTAGGCACTCCTGTGGCACATCAGCATGTCATGTAAACCACTAATTTGACAACAGGTTGAAAGACAGCGTCTGTATCTGTAGGTGATTATATCAAGAAGGCTCAAGAAAGATCTAGAGGATGAGGTGAAGATGATAGAAAGTTTTTATATATGCACACAATAAATAAATCCAAAAAAAGTGCCTCAGATTCTCTTAAATTCTTGAGCTTCTACAAAATGCTGSTAGTACATGTTTACTTGTCTTTCTTCTGTTTGGATTTTGACTATTTTTCTGACTTCAATAAATTTACAAATAAATTTGATGTCACCATAAACAAAGAATGATATTATCTAAAGGCATAGGTTCAGTTTTATGATGCTTTAAGACATCAATATTTTACAATAAAGCCTTAGCATGCATTTGTCTTTTTCCATATTTCGCACAAGATTAATATACTGCTTTTTTTTTTATTCCATGCTATTCCAAGTTTCACTAAGCTGCTTTTCTAAGTTTAAAATTTAAGTTCTTTTTTTCATTAGTAAAGTTTAATTCCTTCTCTATTTGAAAATTTCTATTTAAGCACGCGAACACCCCTTCAGTATGATGTGTTTCAAAGAATTACAGGTATTAGTTAATGAATTTGCTGAAATATATCTGTGATATTTATTCCTGAATAATGCAGAATAACTGAGAAGCTCTTAAAAGAATAGGGAGGAGGGGAGCAAAAACTCCACTAATTTTCACAAGGAAAATATTGTATGATGACTTGGGTATTCAAATTAAATACAAAATTATTWTATGAAAGAAAGCAACTTTAAGTGTAGATTAAGTTATTCATTTGGTTTGCAGACATAGATCTTYTCTGAAATGYTTATTTAAAATGTCATAAACAGCATTTTAACAATGACTAGGARTGAAAACAGTAGAASAGAGCATCATGTTAAATTGTATATGTAGAAATAAATTSTTTTTAATATGTTCATGATCTAAAAGAGAAAATATATCAACTAATTGTACTATAACTTGTTAATTAGCTGGATTGAAAAAATAGAATGTAGAAAAAAAGAATTTGCATAAAATAGTAAAATGCATCTTATTAGTTAGTTTAGTAACATCCAAATGATCATATGCAGAGTTAAATTCAACACACACCTGCTCAATGGGAAGGAAGACAAAATAAAGCTGAAGAACAACAACTGTAGGAGACAGAAAGGACTTATAGCACAATACTACACAGAGACAGAGTCCCTGATAGGATAGGGTTTAAGTAGAATCAGATCCTTGAATCTAAATCCTATAAAATTCAATGACAWAAGTCCTTTTGATTTCAGTGTTGAAAGCTCAGCTACATAAATCCATATTTATAAGAAAGTTGTATTCATGACCTGGACAGGAGATCCTCTGATATAAAAGGAATGAAATAYAGTTTTATTTTCTCTACCRYACACTCTGCATGCRTCTRCATTTGTAGAAGTAAAAATTGTACTCTAGTGAAGGGAAGCTCCCAAATAAAGGATTCTCTTACCCTTCTCCCCTATCAATGTGGCAGCRGGAGAATTTRTGTTTTAGTCATAATTTTCAAAAGTTGCTTCTGCATATTAGAAGATTCTTCCTTAGATGTACATTTAGCTTTTATTGACATAAGRGTTGCCCATTTATTTGAGCTCCTTTTTATAATTTTATTGCTTTATTTTTCTACCTTAAAACCAAAGATTAAGGAGTTAGGCCTCTTCTAATGCATTTGYAAGGCAACAGACAGGTACATTCAGCAACACAGTGTAAATCAATGATTGACTAGTATTTACATGAACCTGTCACTGATTCTTAATGTGRTCTTGATCAAGGTGCTTGCTGTTCTTTTTTGACCTGTGTGCATTGCATCAGATCTGTACCTACCCTGTACCTTTTTCTATTTTCTTTGTTGTTGTTAAATAAAGACAATACTAATTTCTAAAATGGCATAATACTAATTTTTAAATGGCCATAAGGAGGTTCTAATTCACTTTTTATAGCATGGTGTGAAAACCTCCTGCAGATGACTGTGGTCAAATTGAAGAGATTCAGCTTTAATCTGTTATAAAAGCAGTTGTTACTCTGTGTAAACTATATGAAAAAGGAGAGTGAAATGGAAACGGATAGAAAGCTGGTTGGAAGTTATGGAAAGAAATCAGATCAGCCAGACATTGTTTTGAAATCAGGRAAGAGAGTACCTGAAGGCTTTAATTTCTAGAGCAGTTTTAACATTGTTATTGATATGATTGGCTTTACTCAATTTTCAGCTAGTACATGGCAAAGTTGTCATGATTCTTGAATTTCTGTTTGCTGGAACTGCATCTAAAAGTTAGCAAGTTATCTGCCTTGCACTGGCTATGCCTTGATGGAGTCATGAAAACCTTTGTGAATTTACAGCATTCTGCACCTTCTGCCAGGTGTTCTCCCTATAACTCTACAGGCCAGGTGCAGCTCCTCTTTAAAGACAACAAACATTTTCAACTAAATTCCAGTCCATAAAAGTCTGTGATTATTAAACAGATTTTCTGCATGTTGTTACTGACAAGTGATGAGTCTGTAACTAGAAAAAAAAAAAACAATCTACCAAGAGAGAGAAAAAAAATAAAGCACATTGAATTAGCTAAAAATAAGAAAAGGCGTTAGTATAATAATTAATGGTGGTTTGGAATACAATGTCATAACATTAAAAGGCATACTTGCAGTCATGCAGACTGCGCATTACAATTGCAGATCCAATACCTATTCTTCTTTCTCAGAAATGTATCAAGTTAAAAGGAGTTGTCTCTCTGGCATCACTTCTGGGAAGCTTCCAAATCTTCAGATAAAAAACAACATTCTTCCACATCAGAGCCTAAATACTTCATGTTATGTTTATGCATGTATGTTATGCAAGTGTTGTTCATCAACTTAAAGCTCTTTTTTCCAATGATTTCCTTCCTTCTGATAAATTTRTGAATACGTAATAATATCTCTCAAGTTTTTATTTGATAAAAAAACAAGCTAATATTTTTGACTACCTTCTTTTATTTTGAAAACACATAACCTTGGTAACTTTAGTAGCAATCCATTAAGTCACTCCCTCGGTTACCAATAACAAAGCCAAATAGGAAAATATCCTTTCTCATGCTACAGTCCTGTTCTTCATCTATCACATTAGTGCTAATAGATGGGCTGTTTCCTTTGTCCTGAAATGTGCTCAAGCAGACCTTTGGACTGAGCTTAATCCTGAAATAACACTCTACTGGCAGCCAGAAAAGAGCTTTCAGCTTTATTAGGTAAGTACGGGGGGACCCTGCTAGGGTGACTTAGCTCTGGTTTGTTCTTTGTACTATCATTAAAGAAAAAAAAAGTCTGAATGGGAGGTATATCTATTTAGTCTTTTTCCAAAGTAGAAAGTGTACAGGGAAGATAACATGGATCTTGATAAATTCTGTAGGAACAAAAAAAAAAAAAAAAAAAAAAAGCAAGCTGCATTTTTTATGGAATAGAATATGCCTTTCCCTCAGTTTACTTCTAATTATTCAGTTCATATTATGTATATGGGCAGTAACTCATGATGTGCTATAGCACATTCAGAGGAGAGCTTCCAAGAATTAAATTATTCCTGCCAATGTTTCTTCTCCCTCACTCACCACTCAACAGGTTTTCCTTGCTTAAAGTGCAATGTATTGCAACAACTCTGTCTTGAAAGAACATACAGCGTGATGGGGGACCAAGTATGTCATTTGTGTGACAGTCATTTGAGAGTAAGGACATAGGGTGAACATTGTAAAATATAGAACTCTTTGCCAGAAAACGTTTGCCTTGACATTTGTGTGTGATCATAATAAACTGTTTGTTAGCTATTGGTTTTTTTTTTCAAAAAAGTGCCCTGGATTTGAAGTATACTAAACTCTATATGTAGTGGTTAGCCAGGATTTAAAACAAATCTGTTTGTCTTTAAGAAGGTTTGAGACAGAATTTTACATCCAGCTGATCATCCATCAGAAAAAAAAAAAATGGTATCTAATATCTGGATACTTAGGTTAACCTCTCGAGACAATCTAAAATAAAAAAGAAACAAATAAAAAAACAAATAAACCAACAAAGCAGTCACTAATAATAATAATTAAAAAATAGTGATCATTTTTTACATGGGCTGTTTTTGCATTGMTGCTCTAAACACCTCAGGAAGTACTCCTCCCCTCCTGTTATAATGACTAAAATTGGAGTTAAAAAATCAAATGAAAAATATAATGACTTCAGTGGGGACCATTAAACAGCTAAACATCAAACACTAGAATTGCTAATACAGTACACTTTCATGACACCAAGCTAAACAATTAATTACCACAAAACAGACGAAATCCCTATGTAGAAATAAAAGCTGAAATGTTTGGTTTCCTATGTGAATAAGGCACAATAATTTTGTCATTTAATTAGGCAATAAAAAAGTTTGGAAATACACTTCTATGTAAAGCAAACTAATAGCATTGTCTATTAGTAACTGATAAGGGAAGAAACCTTTTCCATTCCTTATTCTTCTGTTAAGTTTATAGTTAGAAAAATTCTTATCAGTCTATATGCATTGAGGAAGCTGTCAAGAGGTGTCAAAAACCAAGTAGTTTAGCAAAACTATGCAAAACTATTCAAAATAATCAGGGTCTGGTGGAATGTATAATAAAATATGCCCAACTGGCATATTTTATGCTTTCAAAATGTACTTTTGAAGGAATTATACATGTTCATTCTCCTCATTTAGCACCTGAATGGCAACAAGCAGGTAAAAACATCAGTACAACACATCAAGCAAGAGAGTTGCCATTATGAACAAAACATAAAAGAGTGTGACAGAGTTGAAAAATGGAGGGAAGGCTCTGCTCATACCTTGCAGGCGTTGTTATTCTTTGATAGTGAAACGAAGCTTGCCAGAGAGAGAGGGCCACGTAGCGTTGTCATCACAAGTAACACTCCTGTGACAAATTACAAAAAAGTACATATTTTTTTAATAAAATCCCCCACAATTTTTTAAATTTTTTATCAGGGTTAGGAAACTGCCGATCTGCTCTCAGCTCTTTAATTGAGGGGTTTATGAAGGGCTTTAATGAGGGCTTTAATGAACTACGAAAACACTGAGTTCTGTTCTAACAATGAAAAGTAAAATTATAYTCAGACATTACTGAATGACAAAAGATTCACTTCCCTTACCTCCTTCTATAATGTGGTTTTGGATTGCAAAGTACTGCTTAATGTCTGTAAAATAAATAACTAAAGCATACCTTCTGAACTCCAGTTTCTCCCTTTCCTCTGCAATGCTTCAAATGTAATATTTATAAGATGCTGTCTCCTAACCCTCAAGCAGTAGTAGCTCTCTGACAAATTATAACCATACAAACTTCAAGATAGAGCTGCCTTTTTAGAATTAAGACTTGTTCCTTTGTAAGAAGGATAAAAACTTTAAAAATCATAAATTTACATGGCAATTTGTCATATATTCTAGAAAAGACAAAAATATATCTGACATCTCGTATCTAAGTTTATATCAACAGATATTGTGGGATAAAGAATTTCTGACACAATGTTAGTGGCAAGGACAGTACTCAACCCTCTGCTTGCTTGTTTTGCAGTTAGASTAGAGTTTTCTGTAAAACTGTTTAACTTATTGATATAGCAAAATTTTCGTAGACATGAATCCTTCCAGCTCTCAGATAGTGATGAAAAAGAACATGCCATACAGCATAATAACAGAGAGAAAATGAGAAAAAAATATCTAAGCACTCACTGGAGACATGAAAGGTGAAAGCATAGAGTAAGATGATATTTTTATTATTATTATTTTTATTTTTATGTCAGTGTTCTACTCAGCTATAAGATGCAAAACAAATCAACTTTCCAGGTCACAAGTTCACATCAAAACACATGCATTTTTTAGCAAATGTTTTTTGTAAGACTTCATAGGAGACTTCTAAWACTTCTTAAAGGAACTATAAAAAACCTGTTCCTTGAGTTTTTTTCTTGATCTACATTTATTTTACAGAACTGACTTTAACCTAAATTTAGTTGCAGTTACCAGTAATGCTGATAAATTGGATGCTGTCTGCTTAGGAGATAGATAGAAAACATTTTTTGGATCTGAAAAGGCAGAAGGAGAAATAATTACTTTGCCAACACTGAAACCATAGGAGTAGATTTTTGATCAACTTGCCAGTGACACATCACTTAAAATGAAGATTTGGCAGGGTCAGGACTGAAAGTCAGACATGGTACAAAACAACTTCACAGGACTTAAAAACAAAAAAAGTTTTGTTCACATTTGTTCATGGTTTGTAATATAGAAAAAATGTATGGCAATTGTATATCTTTGCTCTGTAGATTGTATTGTTCTAATACTTCTGAAAAGTTTTCTCTTCTTAACAGCTTCCATCTCTTATTTTGTGTAAGACMAACTGTTACTTGTAAGATGATCATCCTCACTTTCCTTTATCTTCCTTGTCCTTAAGGTGTTTTTGAACCTACTCAAAATTTCTGAAGTATTAGCATTTTTTTTCACTGAGAACTGTCAGAGATAAATGGAATCTTAGTAAATGAGTTCTGAATTTACAGTGCTTAATCTTCTCTCTTCTTGGCCTGCCCAGTGAATAACTTCAACAAATGTTTTTATAATTGATTTTTTTTGTCATAAAAAAGGAGTAAAGTGCTGCCTGTTTATAGTAAAGTACAGTTAGCACCTGGATTAAAATTAAAGCTGAAGTAATAATTTAATTAATTCAATTCTTCCAGACAAATATGAGCATGTATAGCAAATCTAAGTTATAAGCATATACGTATACATGAAGAACATATTTTAAATAGTCCTAGTTATGATGTAAAAATCCGTGATTTTTTTCCTGTTCTGTAATCCATACTTCCAGAATTTATCAAGCAGTCTTTAAACCTCAAATAAAGATTTGAAGAATSTTAGGGATGGATGGCTAGAATTCCACTATCAAAATTAAATTCATGTCRCATAAATTCATATGAACTGAAGATCCTCTTTTGTACTCTTGACATTATCACCTAAAATTTCTCACTTAGTTAAAATTCATGTATTTCATATCTATACCTACAATTCATTTCTTCTGGATGGAAAGATTTGAAATTCATCTCATTTCTCATCTTCCTGAGTCATAAGTGCAGTTAAGCACAGCTCCCACTTTATATTTGTTGCTTCTGTAACTTTCCATTCTTTACTATTCTGTATATTCATTACTAATAAACCTAAGCATTATGAGCTAGCAAGTGACTAATAGCTGATATAATTTATAGAAGTACTTTAACTTTGTATGCAGGCAAGTATATTGCTTTTTTCCTGCCAAAGTATAACTTCTTATTGCAATGTTGAGTT
Organism: Eudromia elegans; assembly: GCA_003342815.1. NCBI lineage: Eukaryota > Metazoa > Chordata > Aves > Tinamiformes > Tinamidae > Eudromia > Eudromia elegans. The sequence goes on along the minus strand of PTEX01000004.1, from coordinate 8,340,665 downwards.
ACATTCTTTATCAATACATTCTTAATCTGATTTCAGACTTACTGCATTCACTCTTTAGGATTRAATGGCAATTATAAGATCTGCAAACAGCAGATGGGCAGAAGAATTGATTTTTTTTTAACCGTATCATAGCTGTGCTAAGAATTTTGGCAAGCATACTTTTTTTTTCTTTTTTAATGGATAATGAAAACTTCAGGTTTGGGAAAAGTGCAACAAAATACTATGATAAACACAATAATCAAATGTCAATGTTTCTTAGGGGGAAGAAAGAAAAGAAGTACTGAGAATAACAGCGTATAGAGCCCTAAATGATTCATGTAATGTTTAAGRACATTGCTCATGTTTAGATTTTCAGATACAAAAGCAAATGCAAAACTTGCTGACGCCTATATGGAAAAAAAAAACATGTATTGTGTCATTTTAGTGTTGATATACACTGTTACACATAGACATGTAACGTCTCTACTATGTCGAGTAAAAAATCCCTTTAATATCTCAAAACTTGATTGTCCAAGATCAGAAACCACCTTTGAAAGAAAATGTATGCCTCTGTGTTGTAAATGATGGACTCAAAATCAAACATCTTGACCTGAAATTAATACGTTCTTGCTGTACTCATTTCTATACTTCATGTATTCCATCACATACACAGTACTTGTTTGATTTAATTAAATTATTAGTATTATTCTTTATATGCCTCCTCAATGTCTATTCTTGTGCAAAACTGTCATAGGCAGCACTATACACATTAACCAGAGTCTATACTCCACTCCTCAATTCAAATTCTGAATCACATGGAGATAAAAGAATTAGTGATTTTACATTTAAARCTTCAGATATCTGATCCTCAGAAATTACCATTGCTATATATGTATCAGATGTGCAATTCTGAAAAATGAAAATATAGCTACTTAGCATAAAATTTGTACCTACAACTTTCTATTATATATTTCATTAGAGTAAGAATTTCTGGATGAATGAAAGAACTGGAATGAATTTGAGCAACATGCTTTTCTACTCTTTTCCTGTTTGGCAAGAAGCATCTGAGTTGACACTTTGAAGTCTTTTTTCAAACATTTAGTGATTTATGGTCATTTATTATGATACTTCACAACCTCATATAATGTATTAATTTTCATATCATATTAGTATTTTCATACCATATTGCTATTTTCTTGCCAGGTTAGTGTTTTCGTACCGTATTAGTTTGATGAAGTATTTGTAATGACGTAGATGTCCTGATGGAGGACATAGGAAGACCAAAGGCTTATCAAAAAGGATATCTGAGACAAATTTTATCTTTAAATTTTTTAGCTTTTGTCTTCTAATTTAATTACTATCTCATAATCCAAAAGCATGAGAGATGGATATATACTATCATAGATTTCCATTATATCATATTTCAGGAATCAAAATATGACATGTTTTCAAGTAATTAGAATTCAATTTCTCCAGAGCAGGCTTCTGAGATGCATGTTTTTAAACTTTTTTATGCTCACTTTTTCTTGAGTGTAACATTCACTGGAATGTTTCATTTACTCAACAGTGGCCATTTATTAGGTAGAATATGCTAGTGAAAGATTATGACATAAAAGACTTTATGAAGTTTTTATGCTATCAACCACTCAGAAATTCTCTTTTTGACACCAAAAGCGTCTCCTTAGAAAACTAGCGAAAGCRTCTCCAATACTAGAATTGCTGTTGTTTTCAGGTATCTCAGCACAACCTATACATTTTGACTAACAGCTGACAAGGCATTTTAAGCACTGATTATAACAAGGTAGAATAATTTATTTATTTTATATATATATATTTATTAAATATATATTTAATTTGTGTTCTTTCCTCATTAAAATATTTACAGCCTCCTGAAGTTTCATTTGTGAGTGAGAGCTGCTCTTACCCTCTGGGAATGTTAGAATCTGAATAATTCCCTCAGGTGAGGTCTTCACACATTAAAGTGGGATATGATCACTTTGTAGGAAATACTGACCATTTTTGTGTAATGATATTACTCTTAATTCCTTTTCTTGGGTTTTCAAACTGACATCTATTGCTATGTTTTCCCTGAAAAAMCAGAATTTTCAGGGTTTTCAGCAACCCTGAAAATTCTGGTTTCCCAGCATCTGTTTCAAGTCTCATGCTAACACGGGAAGCAGACTATTTCATCTATGAGTTTTCCACATGACTTTGTGATCTAAAGGAATATTCACAAGTTATAGTCAAAATTGTGATGGGCAACTGGTAAACACTCTTGCGTACGCAGGGAAAGATGGTATTGAAGTCCTGGATTGATAAAAGAGTTCTAACAGAATCGCAAAGAAATATCTACACATTGACTGTGTTTCCCATTTTCTCTATATTATTGTCAAATTCAGCTTCAACTAAATCAATTTTCCTGGTAGCATTTTCTCAAAGCTTGCAGGGTTATAATGAGAATCAAAATTCATAACTTTTTGCTTGTATTCTTTCTCAGTTGCCAGGTTTGGGCTCTAATACAAAGAAAATCCCTGACCTTATTTCAATTGATTTTCAGAATCAAATTTGAAGTGTTCAGCATTGCTACTAATCCACATTATGATTTAAATGTCCAAGATATGAACACCCAGAAAAATCAGGGGGTCTCTTCTCTTTTTTTGAGAGAGTCTTTGGCCAGAATCCTATTGGATATGTCAATGCTTATTTATTTCTGTTTATAGTACTAGTCATAATCCCATCAGTGCACAAAAAGCAAATSTGCATTGTTGAGAACAAAAGTTTAACACTTCCCTGTGAGTTGCGATCAGGGAGCAAAAGCAGCTGAAAGTGTTGGTAACAGATGTATTTCCAGGGTTGGTAAGGTTTATTTTTTATGGTTGCTTTGCTGAGAGGCTCCTGTGTTCCCAACCTACCAGCACTTCCCATGAAATAAAATTTAACTAACTTCAGTATTTTTCTTCTTTTCATTTTTGAACATATTTTGTCTTAAGACAATGAAGGATCTTATGCTATTCCTAAATAAGGAAGAAAACATACCATATGCTGAAATGGAAAAAGAAAATGTAAACATGTGAATCACCTTGGAGATGAATCACATTGCTATAAAACAAATCATTTGCATTTAAATAACTTATCTCCTTTTCATCTAATTTAAAAGTGATCTTTATTCTTTCTCAGCAAATCCCTAAACTTGCGGACTAGTTTGATCATATTTGTGCAATAAAATTGAAAATTTCAGATATGGTGGGTAATCAATTTTAGTCACCTCATCTGTGTTTCCAATCTCATTACAGATTGCAATTTTCAGTGCAGATTACATGATGACCCATCAGTGGCTTTGTTGTTTCTGAATTACAGATTCCTCGCCTACTGCCAGATAAGAACAAAGCCTATGCATCAGTCTGACAGCTTGCAAACAGAAAATGGGCTTGTAGGATTGGATTTAAATCCCAGGTGTAGGGTATAATTACCACATCAGTCATGCAGTAACTGAAAAATGGTATTTCAACAAGAAAAATTACATTCCTTTTATAGTGCCAACAGAAATCATTATTTGAGGCTTCATACTGATTCAGTGTATCATTATATGTGCACTGTACTCATTAAATGWAATGTTTGTTGCAACTAAAAAAAGTTATTGTTTCAGATACTTTTGTGGATCAGGTAGGTCAAATCAAGATTTGTGAAACCTTGRCAGTGCAGAGGTCATTCAAAGGTGTGATATATATATCATAAAAATGAAACAACAGCAGAGGCCAAAGCATTAGACCCGCTTCTGCTGTGCTGCAAAAAGGAATGCTAAAGTAAGAAAGCATGAATTCTACTCTGGAAAAAACTCTGGGGTTAGGCGGTTGAGACAGGTATATGATTCACTAAAGTAAATAAGTGGTAACAGGAGGCTATCAACTTTTGTGAGGGCTTGTCTATTYTCTACATTTTGATATACATGTCAGTACRTTATCAATCATTTCCTCATCTTAAAATAAAAGAGAAAGTTAATAATAAATCAGTGAAACAAATTAAYTCTTTRGTACAGATTTACTGTATTCACTGATTTTACAGCTTGACTATGCTCAATTCTACTTCATTATTAAATAGCCAATAAAGCAATAAGTAGACATATTTGTATTATTCTGTTAAATATATATGGATGTCACCAACTGGTGAGAGGGTCATCTCACCAAGAAGAATYATTATGAACATGCCTCCCACAAAAGGCATTTCACAAAAAGCATCTCCATTTCWTATGCTCAGGTAGGTTTCATGTCATATGAGCCACTCTCAGGAATACRTATTGGATATACACATAGATACTGGAGAAGCTGTGAACAATGACACTGCATAAGCCACTATTAAACCTGTAGACAGCTAGCCTTGCTCCAGCTCTTGATCTCTCTAGCACCACTCTCTGTCTTCTTCTAGCAATATTTCTAGAAATCTATCTCCCAAGGTTACTGTGAATGACTTCCTATCACAAACTCCATCTGCTGTGTCACTTCASACACAAAGACACTTTGGTGTCCAAGCTAAAGTAGAGAGAGCCTCTTGTCTCTTCTTCTTGCCTCTTGCCTACTGATTAATTTTTGATCATATGTCCCCAGGCAATGGCAATCCATTTTGGTACCAAGGAATTGGGTGACTCTGTCTCAAGATAGCKGAATGCAAGAGTCAAAGGACGTTGACAACATGCTGGATGGTTGCACTCAGCACTGCGGTTTGGAGAGACACCTCTAACYCGTCTTAAATACTTTCCCAAAAACAGCTCCTGCCTAGGCAGGAAGTAGAAATAAATACTGAGTAGAGTCTAGGGGGCACTAACAAATCCATTAGCCTTGGGGAGAACATAGGATACATATTTTTCTTTCATTCCCTGCCATGGATTATCATTTCTTGGGGTAGGTTGCTGTTTGGAGACATGATACATTTTGCTCAGGGGTTTGTCTGTGAACCTTGTACAAATTTTAACCATCTGGGAAATTCCTTTTACTCTCTGGTTGCTGATCATGTTCATAAATGCAACATAATCCTGTTCTGTGGGTTTTGTTTTGTTTTATTTTGTCAGCAGTATGCAGGCTGAGTCGCAGAAAGGATATCAAAGACTCACTGATGCAAGTCCTTGTTGATACGTTCATTGGGTAAGGAGTTCAAGAGACCGTAGAATAAGTAAATAAAAGATTCCGTCTCAGGATCAACTAATTTGATATTCTGAATGTATAGGACTGGGATCTGCAGGGGACAATTTTCCCAAGTGCTTCAATAGGAAAAATGAGAAGTGGATATTRCTCATCGCTGCTCATTGTTTAAATCTGGAGTTTGTTGCTTTAATTTGCAGTTTTATATGGAATAGTCTTTGCATCCAAATAAAAATAGTTCCATGATTTATAATAGCTTGAAAGACTACTAAGAGAACTCAAAAAGGTTGGATGCTGTAATCCTGGAAAAAATAACAAATAGTTACTTGCAGATCAGGTGGTAGCATTAATGCATTGATATCTGGCTAAGCAAAGTGGATGAAACTAGAAATTAATATTTTTTATGCTCTGGAAATGCCGACTCCTGTAATGCTGTAGAGAATGGAATTTAACTGCATGAGCGCTATCAGCGCCTTACATGTCATAGATAAATTGGGAGGTCAACACAAAGTAGACTTGGGTATTATAAATAATGTTGGTATTGCACAGTATTTTGAAGATAATGTATTTTATATCTTGCCTTATTTTTCAGTCTTTATAGATTTTTTTTAACCTCAGCCATCTTAATGCAAGAGTTCTTTTGAATGCATTTTATTCTAAATTAAATATATTTTTAACACTTTAGCACAAAACATAAAACTGCTAATCTTATTGAAACTTTTAGTCACAATTATGCAATTCACTCATTCTGTATGCATATATATTCTGGAGGATAGCACGAAGGTATRATCTAATTATGTCTTGTAAATATGCAATGTTATAATATTACAGCTGTAGTACAAGAATGAATGCATTTTTCATTTTTACTTCTTCTCAACATTAATATTTAGTTTTTCCTTTTATTCTTTTGTTTTTATCCTTGGGGCCCAAATTAGCAAACACAGGCAGCTAACTTGAACACACAAAATGTAAGGACAGCAAACAGGTAAATGGGCATGCAAAACACTAATTTACACTTGCAAAACAGGTAATTTCACGCACTGGCAGTAACCTGCACRTACAATTATTCATCTGGTTCATGCATATGCATGGCTTTACCACAATTACCTATTCGCATATGTGCATATATTTCACAGGCACAGTTTAGCCACTGATATTTAGTCATTATGATTTCTGTACATGCTTAAATCCTGCAGCGTTAATTTAGAATAGAATATAGGTTCATGACGCATTCACAGTAGGCAAATATATCAGTAGTCTACAAAGAATGATGGCTTCAGCAAATGCAAGGATTCAGATTATTCCATACTACTCCATTTTCTTTTGCAGTTGCATCTCTTGCTTTTGCAGAACCTCCATTTCTCTCCTTTTTACATAATTCACTTTCAGTATTTTAAAGGCAAAGATATGAAGTATAAGGTAGTTAAACACAGCGCAACAAATAAAAAAAAATTTAAAACATGTCATATTCTCACCCTATGGCATTACTAACAAGCAGGGAGACAGACTATATGTGACTACTGTAGTTTCTTTAAAAGCTGTATGAGTTACTATTTCCTTATTGCAAAATGACAAATGACAATGAAGAGTCATAGATCTGATCAGAGGCTTTGTATCAATAAATAATTAAATAAATAAAATCACATATGTCTTCTTCTGTACAGTAGAATTCAAAGTCCTTTTATGCTGAAATAGTCTACATAATAAATGAGTACCCATCCAAAGATGGTCATGGTAAACTGTATTTTAAGGAAAGTGCTGCCTCACCTCTTCACTAGAAAACTCTGGGTATGGTTCTCCCTTGTCAATAAGACATCCTGGTTCTGAGTAGTTCAACACTCAAAGGATGGGGAATCTCTTGTCCCAGCCTCCAAGATCTGATTMGTGTGAAATAAAGAATTAGGTTTTGCTATTACGAGCTAACAGATAACAAGAAGTCTCTTCAGCCAAGTCAGAGGGAACAGAGAATCTGTTCTCCATTTTATTGTGCATAAGAGGAAACCCTTTAAATGTGCTTAATAATTGCATACGATATTGGTCCTTCCACAGATTGTGCAAAGTTTGAATAATACATCTGTCTCTGTATATGTGAGGTTATTTACAAAAACAGCATGTACTACTTTCTTGTTTTAAAATGGGGAAGTGGAAATGATTCCTTCTCTTTCATCTTCCCCTACCTCTTCTTCTCTATTCTCACCAAATTCCAAAACAAGTAGGCATATATTTCAGTTTTCCACAACAAAATGATTACCCCTGGGCAATTATCAACCATGGAAGCTCTCGGCCTGAGAAATAGCTGCTTCAAAAAAAAATTGAACAAAGATAATTGAATAATACAGATAAATTATTCATCAATTTGCAGAGGAAGGAAAGCCAAATCTATTGCTGCCTTTTAGTCAAATAGCTTCAGATATGCAAACAGAGAAAAAGAACTATTGCATACTTGAAAATTTAATTGTTACTATCAACTATTGGTACAGTCATGATAAAGGGTGCAGTATTCACAGACACCAAGTGGTATTGCCATCTGAGAACCATTATAAGTCAGTAGAATCAGAACTCTTCCTTTCTGTCAGTAAATGAAATCCGATTAATTGTAATTGAACTAAAAAAAAAGTGTAACTTAAATGTCAAGAAAATARAGCTAATTTTAAAATTGTGTTGGCTATGCTGGTTTAAACATGCATTGTGACACCTAAGAAAAATTACAAATAAGAACATAGGATTAGTAAACTCTTTTTCAGCCTGAACAATGTCAGAGAGTCAAAGATTTTGCAATATCCAGCTGAAGAATATTTACCATTAAAACAAAATATTTTACATATTTTTTAAAAAAATAAGATGAGGGTTTATTTGTCTTCATGCTTTTCCCAGTCTGAACTATAGCAAGCAGAAAATTCTAAAGAAGAAAGAGAAAAGAGATCCTTGACTTGAACGAGTGCATGCCCTATTCTTGCCCGCATGCCCTTGTCCTTAGCTTTGCCTTGCCACTTTASCTATAGACAGAGGATATATGTCATCATTAAAAAGAGTAACTGAAGTTCTTGGTACCAATCAATACCAGATATCTTCCTATACCAGAGGGTTGTACAACCACTAAGTAATAAACTAGTCAGATTGGTCACACAGATCACTCCACACGCTAAACCCAAACCCTAACCTTATTTTATAGTTAGAAGACTCATCAGTAGAAGCATAAAGAATATAAATCCTTGGCTTCAGCTTACAGTAGCCTTCTTCCAGTAGCCAGTATCTTTTGCCATTCATTTTGCATAAAGGGTTCTTTTAATTTTTTATATGGGTTAGAAGTTGGTATGGTTTGGGAATCAAGGGCTGCAGGAGCCCTGTTTATTCTGGACACTGCTGTGCCTTCAAAGTTAGAGAGAAAAGAGAAAAAAAATAGAGCTGATATCTGTTTGCTTTCTGTATTGGAGTTGGTTATCTATTTTTGATTAATGGTAGGACCAATTTGGAGACTAGATTTTGATTTTGGAATCCAAAGCATCAAGATTCTATTTCCTCTCAGATACCTCAAGACCTACACAGTTATAAGAAATTCTGGTAACTTAATGTAGAAATACCCTAATTTATTTCTTATTGAATGAGTAATAGAGGACATTTGTGGATAGATGGTTAAATTGTGGATTTGAGGATAGAYGGATAAATGTCTATGGATACCAGAGAACCAAAGCTGGTACAAATTTTGTTCAATACCCTAGAGGGAGCAGTACCTGGAGTAGAGCTCCACAGTCACACTTGTACTTTGTGTCAGAAAAATAAGCTGGTTTGCTCAGAGATTAAAAATATTTTAAATRCACTAGACAGTATCAAGGCACCTGGATTTAAGAATAAATTGGGCATTTATTTTTGGAATAAGGGGTTATGTAGATTCATCTCTCTTTTTTTTTTTTTTTCTTCTTTTTTTTCCTGGTACTTTTAGAACCAATCTGTTTTAATCCTGATCATCTAAGCACAGGAATATTGCAAAAATATTCTTACTTCCACGTTTTATTTACACAAACATATTTCATATAACTGTTTTCTTCTTCATAGTTTGTATAGCAAATAACACCCTTTCCCTTAAGCAAAGGAATTAATTGTTTACAGTGGCCTGTATTATGAAGGTGATCAAAGCAAATGATCACACTCATTTCTTCTAAGCTTAAAATCTCTGAATCGTTCTCAAAAAAAATAATGTTGATAGTTGGAGAGAATGCAAGAAATAGAGCACATAGAGCCTTGAGCATATAGGTGGCCTTGCAAATTCACATTTTACGATTTTATAGAACTAACTGAAAATCCCACTGAGGTTAGGTTTTGTATTTGTTGCATCTAAGCACAATGTTTCCTTCTCCTTCAGATTAAAYGGTAATCATCAGATGCTAAGTTATGGAAGAATGACATCTGGCTCCTTGGCAGACACCTCAGGCAACTGCGTTAATGACTTGGAGATGGGTCTGTATCTGTAATAGAGTTAAATTTGTTGTCTGGATTGCATTATCCTCTTACTCTCTTGGACTCTTTTTTTTTTTTTTTTTTTCCCTTGTCCTTTAGCTAACATTGGAATCACTGAACCACTCATAATCCTGACTTACAAGCCTTTTTTTGTATTTCCATCTGCTACCGTATGGGATTTTTTTTCAGAAAACTATGAAAGTATTTTGCAAAAGTTATAAACTGTGGTACAACTTCAAAGGGAAATATGTGTCACTTGGAAGTACACTTTTAATGCTTGATAAAACTGCTGACATTTGACAATGGTTATTGCTCCTTGAGATTCTATAAAAGAAATCTGTACCTACTGAATACTTATTCTTATAATTAAGGACTGCAAGCAAAATTTCATTGTAAAAAACACCTTTTCAATACAAATATTTAAAAAATTTGAAGCTCTTTTATCATTTATCACAGGAAAGTATGTATGAAAGTATATGTATGTGCATGGGTATAACATACACAATATTTCTAATTTATAAWTGAAACATATCTGTATATTACGGGGCCTCCTCCATGTATGGGGATCATCAGTATAACAGGAGACATTAGTATAACTCCCAGTTCTGCATTTGCAGCTATTAAATGCTGGGCAGTTTAACTGTTGGTTTATAGCATATGTTGCAAATGGAGTCGGTYGGCACATGAATCCTTAGGCTGCAAGACCATCCCATGTGCTGCTTCTGAGGTAACCAACCTTCAGAACTCCCCCAAAATCTGCAGAAACATATGCAGCAGAGGACCTACACAGTGAGAGAGCAATAAATACAATATGCAACATTGGACTTCCTCTAGGAACAAAGAACACAAGGAACTGACAGTAAAACTTTTTCCTTTGATCTTGGAAACACTATTAATTTAGAAACACAGCTACATCTCAGGCATGACTCCAAACTCTAGAAATGATGTGACAGCAGCATACCTGAGTCGTGTTCCTTCTGAACATGAACATGACAAGTCTCTGCCATGATGGCTGAAAGAATGCARTGTAAAATTGCTAATGCAGCCTTCTTTTTTTGTCAGCTAAGACTCGTTCTGTCTAGGATTTGACCTATCCCAAGGAAATAGCTAGCAATGCAAGTGAGGCTAGTAATGCAGGAGACTGAAAAATACAATTAGAAATATCTTAAAGATATAACCTACAGGCAGAAAGAAAGATTACAGTGCTCTTCTGAATACATTAAAGATACTACATTTCCTAGGCTGAGCATCTGTTACTAGGTATTTGTGTATCCTTTTGCTTTCTTAGCAATGCTACTAAAGCATTAATTTACTTTATAAAAGTCAGTATTTGTTATTCTAACTCRTAGCTAAAACACTCATATGACATGCATTTATCATATTTAATTGGGAAGAACTGAAAAACATGTATTTTGTGGTTTTTATGTATACGCATGGCATTTAAAATGTGTGTAATCAAATAAAATGCTAAAGTAAATTATAGTCAGGAATTTATAAGAAGTCAATTTCAAWATTAGAAGAAGAAGAAACTCGGGGTGAAATTCTAGATCTTTAATGATAAAAAATATACATTATMATTTCTCAGAACTATCTAAAATTGYTTGTATAAAGAAAGGACWGTCATAATAGTATCTCTAGTTTAATTAGCTCAAATGTTGAGAAATCTTTGAATAACCAAAGAYTCTTTYTCCTGTTTTGTTGGTTCASAATAAGCACAGTGTAGGTATTACAGCCAACGTGAAATGTCTGCCAACTCTGAATTATTCTAGTTAGAARTAGTGGAATCTTTTCTTTCAAAAGTTGTCAGTCTCTTGTGTCTTGCTCAACACAAAACTTCAGCCCTATAAAAAAGTCAGTGCTGCCATAAAGGTGTGAACAGATGTTTTATCTCCACATTGTGTGCATAAATGCAAGTACTCTRATGTAAATTGATCAAACTGTAGAAACAAATCATTTAGGATTTTTCTAGTGATTAATAACAGGAGCCAGTAATCAAATCTCCCTGMCACCAGCACATCTGTTACAGAGAGTTTCTAGTTTGCCCTATTATGCAAATGTGCAATAAAACAAATACATTACTTGACTTAACAGCTGGTTGAAAAACATTATTTTTAGGTAATTTTTTTAATGCATTGTTTTTACCGTTGATAGCTGCTTGATGTAGACTAATTCAATTTTGTTTGTGTGAAAGGTTACAGAACTGGGAGAAAAGGGAGCATCATGCTCTTCTCAGAAACTGCTGCAGACTTTTAAAGCTATTTAGAATTCCTTAGTTACATATAGCTTCTGGTAGAGCAAAGTCCACAGGAGATAAGAGATTTGCTGGAGTCCAGTATTTTAAACCCTGCAGATTTCCTCCTGAGACTTCTCTCTTCAACATTAGTAGCACCAGTTACGTAAATGAAATTGTATGATTCTTGRGAGTTTTTGTTTCATAAATGCACATCAAAAGGAAWGTGATATCAAAAAACTTTCTGGAGAGACATTTACGTTGACAGGTTCATGGACTAGGAAGAGGAAAGCATCCATAGAGAATTACCTTCTGTTTGTGGTAAGGCTGTACATATTGTGGGATCTCCAGCACCAGGACCTGAGAACTTCCTCAGACACCTCCGCTGTATACTGGAAGAGCTAAATCCACTTTTATTTCTGTCTAATGGGAAAGCAAACAATGCAAAAGAAGGAAAGTGTGTCTCTAAGACATAACTTTGTTCCGAAAATATATGCTCAATTTTTTTTCAATGTAACCATACATGTAATCCAAACAATTCTGCATACTGAATTATACATTTTATATTTTTTTATTTGCTGTAAAACAAGACAAGCATTAATTTCAAACAAACATATTTTTTCCACTCCCTGGGTTACCAAATATCCAGCTGTGCAAGGAAAATATATTGCTCGGGAGAGATGCATTTTAATACAGTATCTTAGAGCAGAATGTGTTCACCTATCAACTGTATGCAAAAATAAAACAATTATTTTGGAAACAAAATTCTTTAACTCTCTGAATGTCTTTCTTACAACTATTACTGATATATCACACTAACAAATAATGTGTATAATCAGGTTATACTACAGAAAAAGATCTGTGCCATAGAGCCCACTTCTGAAAGGGAGATGAACCATAAATAAATTCTTCATTCTAAGGACCCACTCCTCCTAAAAAACAAAATAGATACTRGAAAAACTTTCATAGTCACTTTTCTGTATGACAAAAAGAAAAGAGTTAAAAGTACCTGAGGAAGCATACAGTCCTTACTACATTTTTCTGGAACTAGAAATTAAGGTGTCWCCCAGATGCTATCATCGTTCAACAGAAAAATCTGAGGTGTCTTTCCTTGTTCCAGTGTTGATATGTGCTATGTACAACACACAACTTACACTGATCAGCAATTAATAAATATTTAGTAAGACTACCAGAGGAATCTGCAATTTGTCAGTAACTGCTGCTCATGCAAAGAAACACATACGATCTGCTAAAAATATGCCCAAGTCAGTAAGCTAGCAGGAAGTGTATATGAAGAAAGTTAGAAGGAAATCAATATTCTCATGGTGTGGTAACAACACAGAGCAAAAAAAAAAAAAAAAAAGTGCACTTGTAGTGTTCAAGTACAGTAGAAATAATGACCTCCAAATTAATATTTCAAGAGAAAATTATGGGGAATGAAAATAAATCACTGGATCAGTGAACATAATTATCCTGATAGGATCAGTGAAATTGTAGAAAATGAATGAATGAGCTGAAGTTACACAGACACGGCAAAAATAATATATTTAAAGCACACATAGTGTAGAGCCAGAGAGGGCACTGAGATCATAAAAAACAACCATAGGAGCTTCTGGTAATAGATTAAAAAAAAAAAAAAAAAAAGGAAAAATATATAAAATAGAAATACTGTTATAGGAATACTATGAAATCAGTAGATTAGTAAGAGAGTGGAATATTGTTCCACTGCCCTCACAAAACCATTCCCCTCCTCCCCAGGCCTCAGCTGTCTGCAAATGTCCGTCAGCTGCTCTACATGCCAGCCTTAAAATCCATACAGAAAAGCATATGGTTTTGATTTATTTGTGGTAACAGAGCAGAATATATCCATGTGAAACTCAAGGAAAAGTCACAAGAACTGATTGCCCACTCTCTCTTAMTTGTTGATGAAGTAATTCTTGATTTAATTGCTATGTCTTGTTCATCAGACTTTGCAATATATCAGGAATATTTTCTTTAATCTAGACTCCTACCTTTCACTGAGGTCTGCAAGTTTGCAAGGGAAACCCATGTCTCCTATGTTCTCAGAAGTTGTACATTTTGAAAACTGCAAGATCAAGTTTGCCCTATGACCTTACTGTAGATAAATGTGCAAAATATAATCCTACATACTGTGCCCTTCACACAGCATTATACGKGAAAAAAAGCGGTGGAGTTCAGGATGGTACCTTACAGAAGAAACACACTGCAAGAACCATGCAGACTAAGAAATTCACCGCTCAAAAATCAACAAATGCTTAATTTGTAATTTGGGTTAGTTACTTATAAAAGGACAGAGATCCGCCGAGTAAAAAAATGCCTTATAAGTTGATAAGTTTGTCATCTTAAGGACAAAAGTATGTAACAAATGTATAATATCATAAACCTGTTTAAACTATGATTAAAGACACAGAGCACCTAAAATTTGATGAACCACATTTCTCAGAGTTTTCTTAAAACTGAAAAAGTCACTTCATATTCATGTCCATTCAGGTCCATTTCTTTATTCTATCTAGCATGTAAATTATATTGATGACTGAAATCACCAATCAAATGCTTTTTCTAAAGCACCTTATTTTAAAACAATCAAGATTCTGAAAGAGTTTTGTGTCATTTTGATGCTAAATGTCATGCCTCTCCTTGATGCCAAAAAGGATATTGTGCTTGCAGAGACTCAGCAGTATTTGACATAACAAACCACTGCTGATACCTAGCAATTAATTATAGCAAGATGAAATACTATTCTGTGGTATGACTGACATAGGGTCTATGAGAAGAAATAATAATATTATATTGAACTGCACAAGAATCAAAACTGGAGGCTGGTATCACTGCACAAGAATCAAAACTGGAAAGCCATAAAATCACTGCTTTTTCTGTGCTCTGAGATTTCTATATCAAAACAAACAAATGAACAGGCCAGCCCATTTTGTTTCAGTCCCACTAATGTAAGAGATGTTCTTTCTTCAAAAAAAAAGTATATCTCTTAGAACTATCTGGAAACTTGCAACACCTTGAATAGTGTTTCCAAAGCTCGAAGTTAAAACCTTGATTTGTCATTTTGATTTGTCATGAATATGCAGGTTTGGGAAATATATAYGTATACGCAAAGAAACTGCACATCATGCTGAATGAATTTTATCAGTGCATTACTAAGTGCCTTAGGTCAAGTAGTGGGAACAATCAGTATGTTCTTGTAAGGACAATCCTACAGGCATCACGAATGCAGTTGCTGGTAAGGTAGAGTGTGGCAGAGTGAGGATGATGCATCCATTATAGAAATGCCTGACAACATTTGGCTGACTCAAATAACGGAAAAAAAAAAGTATATTGCAATGGCCTCATTTAGAAAACAGCGACAATAAAATTTCAAACATTAAACATGTTGCTTAGTTGGTGATATGAAGGAAAAGGCATTTCTTATATTGCTGAAAACTTCCTCTAGTCATGAGAATAGAATGACAACAGAAGGGTTTAATTATCTATCAATAAAAAGTGTCAGGGCACAATATGGAAATGAGCTACTATAATATTAGATTTATGGGGAGCCATGGAAGGTGCCAGTTGGATGTAGAACTGCAAAACATGATAATGTCA
The DNA here is from genome assembly GCA_003342815.1 of Eudromia elegans. Classification (NCBI taxonomy): domain Eukaryota; kingdom Metazoa; phylum Chordata; class Aves; order Tinamiformes; family Tinamidae; genus Eudromia; species Eudromia elegans. The sequence continues at coordinate 8,325,254 of PTEX01000004.1, read as the reverse complement.
AGGATCTAGTTAGAGCTGTAGATCAGGCTAAAATATTAACCCAGTTCTGGAAAAAAATAGGAAAAAAAATTACTTGTAGTGGATATATGCAAGAAACAGTAGTGATAATAAGTACCTTTTTGGATATTCAAATATTTTGATGGTATGCAGAAGACAGAACTACTCAGGAGACTGAGAGATAATAGTGGTTGTATATAACATTCCAGTAATATATCTTACATCTCTAGCAAGTAAAGATTCTTCATTTCCTCTTCAAATTACTAGATTTTCATGACAMCCCTGGGAACATACATTGCATTGTCAGTTTTCCCCACACTCATATATATACGAGTGTACCAYAAGTACAAAAATATATCTCAAACCTAGTTTTACTTTCCGATAACTGAGGTTAAGGCACTGTTTCTGCAGCCAGTTGTCTGCAAAGAGTAGTGTATCACTTCGCTATACGGTACTATCCATTAAAAATAATTAGCTTCTTATTTAAATCTAGATCAACTAACATTGACATAATTCCTGAGAATGGCTTCACTTTATGGCTATATTATCATTGGAAGATGCACAAACTACTTTGCCACTGCTTAGTGGCAGTGCTTAGTGGCAAAGACACTTATAATAATCTTTATGCACCTGAAAAAAGSTTCTTTTACACATTTATCCCTTAGATTTCTTTAAAAATTGCTTGGATTTTGTGTGATATAGATAGCTTTTTCCCCACCGAATCACATTCCCTAACACGTATTCCAGCCACTTTCAGGCCCTTAGTTTTTTCAAGCAAGTTTCACCTTTCTCTAAAGAGACTAATTTGAAAAATGTGACAGGGTCTCTGTCTTTTAGAGCATTGTCATAATAATTTCTGATCTTTGCCAAATAATTTCATAAACAAAAATTAAACAAAGATTGAAGTCAGGGCACTTGAATTTTATTTGAGCTTTTTCCCATCACTGGCTGTGTGACCAAAGCAGAGATTAAACTTTTTCTTCCTTTTCATATTTCTCTTAATGTAAAATAAGGATAGTATGGTTATAGAATCTTGTGTCATACCTACAAAATACATGTATGATAAAAGAAAATATCAAGAAACATATGACTTGCTTTGGAAAATCTGAGACTGATATTAGAATCAGATTTTTYCCCCTGTTTTGGTACAATTTCCATATATATTCTTCATGCAAAGGTTATGTCAGCCTACTAAGATAATGACTGCATGAGTTCGTACAAAGAATGATCAAAGATAATTGCAAAGAAGGAAAGATATGAATTTGTGTGCTCCAGAAAAACATTCTCCTATATTGACCCTTGTAATGGTTAGAATTATTTCATATATGCTAAAATAATATAATATTGCACAACAGTGCATAAAATAAAATAAAATAAAATAAAATAAAATAAAATAAAATAAAATAAAATAAAATAAAATAAAATAAAACTAAAGTGGTTTGTTTATTTATTACTACTGTTACTGGTAAGTCAACTATCCAAAAATAGTTGATGGATAATCTATAAACAAGATACAAATAAATATAAAAACATTAACAATAAGAACATTTTCTTCTCTGGTCTACACCTAAAAATACTTAAAAATAAAAAAAAACGGGGCATTTAAGGCATGATTTTAATGAAAAAAGATGAGAAGTGGACTTGCGATCATTTTAAAAGTGAGGAGTGACAAAAATTAATAGTATAATTTTCTGTTCCTAGTTTCCKTCCTGTTAATTCAGATTTATTCTAGTGATAAAATAACTAAAATCTGCCCATGAAAATGTACTTAGTGAAAATRCTACAGGATTAGGATGCATCACAGATTTCCAGGGACTTCTGCCTTTACTCATACCTTTTTAATCTCTTGTTGGGTATATTCAGAGCAGTGCAGTCCAGTTAACTTTGGACTACCCTCTCTCGCACAGCTCTGTGACAGAAATGCTTCTTTTCATATTTTATACGATGAATTTATATGCTCAGTTCAAAAGCAATTTCACTCTGCTCATTTTTGAAGCAGTATGGCTGAAGAATTAAAGTCTCTCTGTTTGTCTTGGATATACCTCCTATTTGAACTTTACCTTCTTCTCCCAACATTTACTTTAGTAAACAGCAAGGTAAAATAGAAATATGTCAGCCATCAAAACCAGAATAAATTGCAMACACAATTACCCTACTCTATCACCTTTTCTTCGTGACAGCTCATAGCACTAGTTCATAGACACAAGATTTAGATGTTTGGCTTGGGAGGGTGAAGACCTTTATAATACTTGAAGACTTTTGAAGTCTGTCTGCATTGGTCAGAACTTTGCAGGTKTGTAGCTCTGTCCCCTTCTACATTGTCAGTTTTGTGTCCCTTCCTCTCCACTCCAAACATGTGAAATTTCTCTTGTTACTATGGCAAATTTACAGATGTGCCCCGTCAAAGGCTGCTTTGCTTCTCATGCTGACAAAAACATAGCTCTCTCTTCTAAGAYTGTGAGGATGTAAAAATCCCTGAATAAAATCAAAATGAAATGAAACTAGAGCTTACCTGTTTGATACAAAGATAACAATAACAACTTAGAGTTTCTCCCCAAAACAAGAGAGAATTCCTGRAAGGCTGTTCTGAGAGCAGGTCTGGTAGATGTTTCTGCACTCCCTTCTCAAATTTCCCAGAGTTTTCATCACACTACAGAACTCACATATGTATCCATTATCTGAAAATAGTGAAGAATTTTGAAAATAGAAAATATTGTGCCTACATATATTCAATTTCAGACAAATATGAAACTCTAGTTAATTAAAATATACATACATATATGTGTGTATATATAGATACATGTATATAGTTTGTATTTTAAATTATGACAAGGCAGTCAAAATCAAATGAATAGAATTCTTTCTTACTTGTGTCAAATGAAGGGGGATAGAAACACTGACAGGGAGAGGATAAAATTCCTGGTATGATCTGTACCAAAATAAAATTAATRTATTTATTACAAGTTTATTACTAGATCCTTGGATCAATATGTGATTTGTAAACTCAGGCTTAGCATATGAATTGAGCTGCCTCAGGTAAACTTTAACTTATTTGGCTCTGTTTTTTCAGGTTTGCTTACATCTTCCCAAAGAGATCTGTAAATGATTTTCTAAAATAAGTCAGCTCAAAGCATTCATTCCTATGAGGCATTTTGGGAGTGAGGTATATGTTGTTTCATAGTGTTCTCATTTCACAGTCTTGTATAAAGAATATACAATGCTGCTCGCCTGAAAAAGTCCCAATGACTCATTCTATTTTAGAGCTGAAAGAATATTGATCATCTATTAAGCAGATTTAGTGTAAAGCCATSCTCAAGGTGGAGATAAGGAGAAATGCAGTGCAGGAACAATAAGACCATTTAATATTCTAACCTTAATCACTTATCTGATGTCCATGTTTATAACGTTGCAATCTGTGGCCAAATTCTTCTGCGCTGAAGTACCACTAAGGGGTGTTATATTGTAATTTGCTAGAGAATACTTGGATCATCTTTCTAGGGCTTTCTACTATAATTTGATAGTGATTGACAACAAATAAACTCTTACAACTGAGATTATAGAAAACATTGCCATTGTTTTCATACAATTCTGAAATTGAAGTTAAACTGACAAAGTGACCTTATTCTGACACACAGTGTTTTTGTGTAAAGAGGATGTAACTGTATCTCATTTCACCAGCAGAAATCTTGCAATGTTACATTATTCTTGATGGCACATCTGCCTTTTATGTTTTATCTACTCATTCTGAATAAGATCCTCTGAATGCAATTAAGGGTCACACATCTGGTATGAGGAATCAGGGATAAAGGAATTAATTTCTTGTTTTTCCTTCCCTGGGGCTACAAATTAGCTTGCAGGTTACTATTCATTGGAACATCCCAGAGTGCTGACAAAAAACAAAGCAGCTATAGCTGCACTTCACTAGACAGCAGAAAATCAGATTCACAGAAAAACACCCATCCGTAACAAGTACAGGACATTTATAACCAGAACAAGGATTTACAGAATTTTGCAGTGACTGAGCATTGCATAACATTAGAGACCAATTTAATTGAGCTCTCCATTTATATGCTGTGTATTGTGGCATTCTAATTCTACTTCTGCCTTAATGATTATTTGCCACTTACATGTTGGAAAAATAAATGCCTTACAGGAATTTATGGCTTAGTTTGTTCTTTCTGGATCATGTTCTCCACAGTTCATTTTCAATTTTTCTAGCATGCATCAATGCCCTCAGATCTGACCCACTGTGAATTAAAACCCTCTGAAGCAAAAACATATATGTGAATAAAGCATGACCTGCAGCTTATATGGAGCTCAGTGGGTACAAAARGCATGGAGCACTCCTCTCAAGGAACCTTTTGGAATGAGAATATGATCGACTGTGTAGACATCACTAGAGGGAGTCAACGACCACACAAACTAAATTGGAGTGCCTCATAAACACTTCATTGAGCTGAATCTGGCTTCTGTCTTTCAAATTTGTGCCATATTACACAATGGTCAACTGCAGAAACCTTTTTTTTTCTTCCTCCTCTGGAGAAAAGCAGAGGTGAAAATGAATCTGCCAAAACCGTGACTTTTTGAAACAAAAAATAAAGGATTTTTTTAAACAGAATTCACAAATTTCATCAGTATCTCAAATATTGCTAGGAAAACTCTTGATGAGGTTTTCCAAGATTAGCCAAGTTTATCACTAAAAAAAAGCTAGTCACTGGCAAGTTCACAGAAGAATCCCTTTCATACATTTTTGTTATCTATCTTCTCTCACATGTCTTCAATAAAAGTTAATCTAATTCACTACATTGCATATATTTGATGTAATTCTATTGTTCTCACCATTTCTGGTGTTCTGGATGCAAAATGAGGAGACCAGATACTTCCTATTATTCCTCTAGGTTTATCCATATAAGGTGTCCAAGACCATGTAATAACCCAGTACCAGATCTACAGCAACAGATCTACAGCCCATGGTGAAATGGGACAGCATAGTCACCAAAACTCAAATACTTTTGCAGACTAAGAGAAAAGGTATTTTCCTACATTCTCAAAATAACTACAGGTCACCCATAGCAAAGCTTTCCGTGACTCAGCTAGAACATTAATTAGTGGAAAAGGATCTGCTTTGAGAACCTCACTAAGAGGTCCTCTTACTAGGCTCATAATTACTCCATGCTCCTGCCTCAGTATTTTCTTAACTGGTTAAGACTGAAAGGAGAAAGACATCCTATTACCTTAGCCTTCAAATGGCTTCTGGCTTTATTTTTTCTGTGCTCACTTGTTTATAGCTCCTGCTTCTATGCAGGTGAATATAGTGATGCCTAATGCAGCTGAGGAGATAACTTGCCTTTGAAGTGGCACTAACATTATCCTAGGAGGAAAAAGATCTTCATAGAAACCTCTGGTCAGAGACATTATATAGACACAGTTAATAAATCTGACCTGTAGATTGGGATTTTTTTTTTTTTTAGCAACTATATATCAATCAAACATTCTGGAATAGAAAATAAATATGTCAAGTGGTCCAGATAACAAAGGGCTTAAAAAGGCCTTACAATTCCTTACTTCACAGACGTTATGTCACTCTTCCTAAATTAAGGAAAAGCAGAGTCAGTTGTCACTTGCCCTCAGTTTGTTAGTTACCATTTAGCAAACAGCATATAAAATATATGATATGACTGCTCTGGTCAATTACTCAAATGATGACAACTAAAGACAGGCAGACCTATCAAACAGGAGCTAAACTTTTTTTTTTTTTTCCTTACTCCCCAAAGCAAACAGACTGTGAAGAGAAATATACTAATTAAATACTAATACTAATATAGGATGGTTCACCCATTCACATACAAAATATATCTTTATTTAGTGGATCTCCAAATTGCTATTATTGCATTCCACCGTAGTTCTGTGACTACAAATAAGATAGGTATGACTCTTCAATAATATTTTTCTCTTCTTTTCTTAATTAAGGACTTCAAGGAATCAATTACCTTAATTTTCCTTGCCTGTTTTTGTATTCCTTTTCCTTTCCAAATGCTATTTCTATGACAATAAAATGTCAATATTTCTCTTTCAACTGTTCCTCTTTATTACTTCAAAGTTTAAGAAGAGAGTTTTAAAGCAGAGGCCTCACAGACGGTCCTCAACCAGCAACTCCACAGAACTCTGTCTGAATAATTCATCAGGCTCAATCTTACCAAGTGACTAATGTGCTAATTATACAGAACAGTCATTTATAAGGTTGGGTTGAGTGCTCAGTGCTAAACATCATTATAAAATATTCATACAGTGGTTGGGAATTTTCTGAAAACTGCTGATATGATAGACATCTGTAAGGACGAGTACTTTCCTTAGCACTATGGTCCTGTTACATCAAAAACATTTGTCAAAAGCCATCACAAGACCAACTTCATGGAGATACAAATATATAGATAAGYTAGTACAGTGGTGAGTAGGCTCATTTTAACAGTTAGTTAAAAATAGTTTAATCAAAAACAAAAGCCTCCCATAGTTGAAATGCATCATTTAATTTGCTATCAAATCTGAACCCAATATTGAAAGTGGAACTAGTTTTAAGAGATTATGCTAATTCTGTTTATGAAAATTCTGTATGAAACACAAAATTTGGTCACAAAAATTTGGCCTCAATATTTCATTTGAACAATACAGTTCAGTTACAGTTACAGTTCATGTCTCAAAATGAAGAAATAAGAAATCTGTGATTCATCCTAGAAGATGAAAGCGTAATGACAAAAAGATAATTTATTGGAGTAAGTTTCAACATCCTGAAAAAGAGGAAACAATGGTGAACAAAAAATTACCTCAGTAGCCTAACATCCAGGCAGACTACGAAATGAATGGTAAAATCTACAGCTTGGTTTTGTAGCCTAACAAAATCTGGGGCTGTGTAAATTGTACATGCCAAACCTCACTTCATAGACAATGGRGAAAACTATTTTCCTCTTTCATTTTAAATTACATACTTTTATAAATGTGTTGGTTTCAGATTTCCAGACTAACCCACAATTCTCCAAGTTATCCATTAATATCATTTTTATTCATATACTTTGCTCATAGTAACTGGACGTGATTTTGCTTAGTCTGAACAGTCATTTTTTTCTATATTGTCTCCCATTTTTGGTCAAAATGACAAAAATATCCCAGAAATACTGGCCCAAGAGTGCCTCTGCATAGGTACCAAGCAAACAATGACTAGTCCCAAACAGACAAATAAATGGTCAGACATATTGCAGTCATGAAATGGAAGTAGATCACTAGAGAATGAAAAAGTCTCATTTTCTGAATCTCTTTAGGGACAGTCCATGTAGGAGTATACAAGGGTACACGGTACAAGAGTACAAGGATGTAAGACTGACAGCAGTCTTTGTCTTTTCCCTGAACAAAAAAAAAAAAAAAAAAANGCTATTATCCACTCTTTTCACATAACTTTTCACTTTGGGACAAGTATTTTTCATGCTTAGTGTATTGTTCTTTTTTGGTTTGGTCACAGTCTCCTTCCAAAGGTCAATGTTCCCTCAAGAGTACAAAAATATCTGTCATTAGCCTGCTGTATGACCCCTACTTCTCATTCCTTCAGGCTACTCTTCCATTCCCAAAAGGAGATCTTCTGTCAGAGTGGTTGCCCGAAGAGCCTTTTCACATCTTGCTGTTGACACTATTTTGAGCTCTACTGTCATTGTAGGATCTTTCTTAGTCATGGGCTAAAACCTGAAACAACTAATCTAGAGTGCATCCTCTGAACACTCCTTTCTGTCATATAATCCTTGTTTTTCTTACTCTTGACTGGTCACATATAAACTATATGGCATGAATAGCAAATTAGTCCATGGACTTGCATGGACTTGCATGGAAAATAGACRTTGATAGAACAGATAGCAGCAGTTTCTTCTAGGTTGATATGAAAGAAAAAGCCTATTTTTAAAAGAACCAGTTTTAGGTGACCAGAGATTTTGATCATGATATATGATGCGGAGGATAACGTTTGCCCATCAATGAAGATGCAGAAAGTCTGGATAAGTGGCAAAGCTGAGTGGAGTGAATACAGTAATAAGTCTGTGGAAACTAAATCCGAATGGAATATAAGGAAAAACTTGCAATAAAAGTTAGGACAAGATAAATTTTTAAATTATATGACTCTCACTATTTCTACAGAATTCCCTCCCAAAGAAAAAAGAGAAAGTTGGCTGCTATAAAAAAGTTTGTGTTAAAAACACGATCTTTTGCTGAATTAAGGAAAAGTACTAACAGACATAAAGAGTAAATCAGTGAAAATCCCCCAGAAATAACTGAAAASGTGCTTCATTTAATATCTCTGCCTATCAAAGGAAGCTAAAAAAGTCACAAGATTAGCATTCCAGTTAAAGAATGTCTATGAAGGAGAAATAGTGATGGGTAATTGGGCACACTGGGATGATTCTGACTGCACAAAGAGTGTATATATAATTTAATTTCAGAAAAACAGCACAGGTGTCCCTATCCGTATGAGCAAGAGTCTTTATCTTGCACAGCCAGGGAGAACTAAAAAAAGTCAGAACTGTCTGTTTGCTAAGAAAAAGAGAATTCCCCGTGCTGCCAAATTTAGTGGTCATAGTGAAGAGCTTATGAGTGAAGCTGAGTCTTATTTCTTTCTTGGAAAGCCCTCCTGTAGAGTCCTTTTGATTTAAGTTCGTACACTTCAAGTTAGGGACTGCTCTTTAGATTGCTTTGAATATTCATAAAAACTTTAAGACTGAGCATCTTTGGTTTAGCTGGCTGGTTTTGTTTACTGTTTGAGACTACCAGAAATGTGTTTTATGTGAATCCTTCCTCCCACTGAATTTCAAACATTCTGCTAATATAGTGAAATAATTTCTTGAAAGAGGGCACGCCAGTGAACACGTAGGACTGAACAGTATGGAATTTATTTAAAAATTCAATGTATTCTGCAGTATCTGCTTTTAATAAATCATTGTTTATGCTCAGGTATATACCTGAGTTGAACATTGATTTTGGCTCAAGCACTCTTCACATGTAGCTATGTAAATGAATAACTGGATTCTGGTAAAAAGAGCATGCTGTTAGTGAAATTATTCTGTACATCCTGTCTTCATAAGTCATGAAGATTTTTTAATATAAAGAATATTTTTATAAGCATAGGTTCATATAGCATGTTCACTGAAGAAGACTAATTTCTGGGATGGACTTGGGATTCTAAGTGACAAGAGTATGCAACAAGGTAAAGGGTACCATTATCCAGGTGTGGTAAAGAGTTGGTGGTAAAGAAACTAATTTCAAATTTATAGTGTTTGCCTAACATTAGACCTTGGTAGCCTGGGTTTGAGGGGCTTTCTTAGAGGATTTCTGTGTGAAGAAAGAAATTTTCTGTATAAAATCTATTAACAGTTCATAGTAGAGGCTACAGCACATAATTGAGAGTCTTCRTAAAGATGAGCCATTTTACAGAATTTCCCTATAACACATACAACGTGTATGTATTTGCTCATTTCATTTAAAAGGATAAAGCTATCTGGCATACCTATTACAAAGGAGGAATCTGAAAAAAAATCCACTTGTTTCTAAGGAAGGACAGACTGAGAAAATTATTTACTATTTTGCTCAGCACCAGCATCTGCATAAAACTATAAACACAAATAGGCACCACACTCAAACACACGCACTAAATGCTGAAGATCGTACCTTCATTTCTGTGTAAAGTAGTAGTAGSCTTGCCGTAAAAATAGGAAAGCTATTTGTCTTCCAGTGATATCTATTTGCTACAGCTATCAGCTGAGAATTGTATCTAAAGAACAGCCCTACCTAGCTAATGAAGTGCTACAACACTTCTCGTCTTCTGCTGCAGACAGAGTGCCCTTTTTGTAGTGACTCAAATAATTTTCACTTTAAGGTTTCATTTCCACTAGCCCTGCATCAGGAAAAAAATTCCAAAGGAATCTAAAGGTTGTTTTGTTTGTTTGTTTGTTTGTTTGTTTGATGAGCTATGAAAATGCTCCTAAAAATTGACAGGGATTTTTAAGTAGAGGGCAGATTTTCATGGAGGAATCCAATTGTGGTTCCCTGTTTTCAGGCTCTTCTTACATGAAGATTTTATGTAATGAGGGCAATTCAAGTAATCCAAATAGGAAAATACAGTTTCCACACCACAGTTTCAGCTGTAGAAGAGAATTACACACATAGCATTAGGGCACTGCATCTTGGCATGTGATAAGTGTTCACCTCCTTTAGCAGGGAAAATGAGTGGGAAGAAAGTTAGTGCAAGTGAAGAATCCTGCAGGCTGAGGATGTCTGTTAAATCCTATAGAAAGTTTCAAGACAGAAGGAGATTAAGAGCTCAGAAAAAACACCTCCGCCTTCACACTTGCTCTGCTGGCCAATTTGCCGCTGGGAGTTGAATGCACCATTTTTATTGAGATCCAGATTTTCTGCGTTCTAGCCCCAGATTCAGGTAGTGCTGTGCTGAGGGCCATGCCCTTTGCCAGTGGCATAAGCTAATTGCTGTTCTCTGAATATTTTTCTCTTAGCAACATGTGTTTGTATAGTATGTGCTAAATCTAGTGGCATTCCTGGATAAGCTATAATTGCTGGAAATATAACGTTAATTGGCTGTAAATAAAGCCTAGTGTATCCCAAACTGCTAATTTCTGTACCTTATGATTCTGCTGTTTGTTTCATCTTTTCGTATTTATCTGTTCTGTAACAACCTCTCCATCCTACTCACCCATCCTACTCCCTTCTTTTGCAATAGCTTGTGAARGTTTCACTGACAGATCATTATACTATCAGATTGCATTCATTAAATGAATGAGGGATTTATTTTCCTTTGGAATTTAATGTGTATTTTTGAGGATCTTCCTGGTTAATTTTGGACAGACCATGGGCACCTGGAGCAGTCCTAGTGCTGGGTACTCTCCTGGAACTAGGGCCCTGTCGGGCTGTGGATGGACAGTGATTTGTGTACAACACTAGATCAGAATATCAGATTTCTTTTTATCAGGGAAGGCTATTCATTTCCCTAATTCATTTTATGATTCATTCTTTCCTACCTATTTTATACAGCTCTAAAGTTTGGATTATTCTGAAGATGCTTAGTACAAATTCATTACAGGCCTTTGTATTTTCTTATTTTAAATATCACTTTTCTCATGAAGGGAAGATGTTACTTGGCATCCCAGTTTAACTGAATACCCTTCCCAACTATGGTCAGGGCCCAACCAAGACTGTCTGAGGAAAAAAAAGCAACTTCATCCTTGCCTTTGCTTGTCAATTTATGCTTTACATTGGACATATTCCCTTGCTGGAATAATGCAAATAAACACTTTCTCTACTATAAACTCATACTGTATTTGCTCCCTGATCTTATTATATTTGTTTTAATTGTTCATCAGTGTACAAAGCTGGCATATGTCTCACCAGATTATAAATTCTACAAAGCTGTTAGCATTTTGTGAAGTATCATAATGTACTCTTGACTGATCTTTTATTACCAAAGGCCCCAGTCAGCCATTGAAGACTGAGACTGGCWGACTATTTAGCGTGCCCTAAGTATAACTTTGAGACAGCAGGAGCTAGAGCTTTCTGTAATTATGCTCCCTGATTGTGGAATCTGCTCCCTATTGAGACTGGAAGAACAGCATCTGTTGTGACATTTAGGTTAAAATTAAAGAGGTGCACAAGTTTGTTGATGCGTTTAACTGTAGGGAATCATCTTAATTATTATTTTTTAAATGTTTTTATAGAAAAATAAAGTGTAAAAATGAAGTTGTGGAAAGACTTTCATGTTTCTGTGTTAAGAGATTGTTCTAAATTAGTGGTTATTATTTATTCACAAATAGAAGGAAAAGAAGTAACCAAGACCATGAACACAGAATAAAGAAGCCAATTTGAATTCTGAGAAGGCTGTTACTGCATATTTTTAGGTTAATTMATTCGTTCTCCCTCCATTCTAATTGGTGTCAGTATTGCATGCATGGAAAGGTTGCTATTTGTCCTAAGAAATATAAGATATGAAGTTATTTCTAATTATTTCTATCTTTAAATTACCACATAATTACAGAAAAAAAAAATCTTGGTTCATTTGATTGGGATTTTTTTTTTCCTGCATTGACTGGGCCACTTGACTTGTGTACCACCAATTGATAACATTGAACATTGTGTCTTTTTTTTCTGTATTCCAGTTTTGAATAATTTTTTTGTAGTAACTACACTTGCTCTCAGCAAGTATTTTTTTCCTACAATATTTATTTTATATTAGGTCACAGCAGTCTCTTGAAAGATTTTTTTTTTTTTTTGCATCATTAGAAAGGGTGCATTTTAACACTGGAGTCCTTATTTCTTCTCTATGGGACTACTCATGCCARAAAGAAGAAATCTTAGATGTCCCCCTTAAGAATTTAACTCATTTGTCCTCACAACACTAACTTTTTCAAATATTCAATGTCTTTTATGTATGTTGTCATAATTAAACACCCTAACCACACCTCAAATTTGCAATCACAATGTTAACAGAGCTCCAAAAAATAGGAAGTCAGTTCTGACTGGGATGTTGACATTTTTGAAACCACAAGAAAAAAGATTTCTTGTTCTACACAGAGTCCATATTTTATACTGTACTTCTTGCTGTTTCTACTACTTTTTAAGCCTCTCCTGGGTGCTAACCTAATCAAGCAGAGACAGATAAATTCCTACTGTTTATTTTGTATGCCTATTTTGTATTTTGTATTACTGGTAAGTCTGCTGCATGACAAAATAAGTTCCATATTAAAATTACCACTGCCTTGTAGATATCATCTCCCAGAGAGATTTCATTCTGAAGAACTATGTCCATAGTGACACAGTTTCTTTAGACATCCCAACTTGGGATACTGAAAAGCATTTTCTTAGAACACACCATGAGGACACCCTCAAATGTCTATAGAGAGAAGAAAAATGTCATCAGTGACAATTGCCRTATACTAGGAAAGATAGTAAAACATTTTGTTCAAACTGGAGTTCACTAAAACAAAATGAAGAATTTATCTGGGGAATCTTCCTTATTTCCACCATGATCATTTATTAATTGGTGCGATTGTTATAGGAATCAGCTGATCAATTAGTAAACAGGAATTCCATAGGAAGGGAAAAGAAAAATAAAGTAAAATAAATAGCTAAAATAAAATGAAATAAAAATTTAAAAATTTTTTACAGCATTACTTCACCTTGAATATACAGGTGGCCTCTCAACCTTGCAAGGAGTGAAAAATATATACTAGCATTTCGACACCCTGAAAGTACAGGGGACACTCAACCTCATGAGGAGTCCCCTTAGCCCAGTGTCCCAGGTCAAGGGCAGTGAAGGAACACTCACGTCACGGTCCAACCAGAGGAGTTGTTCAGGCGTCATTCCTGACCCATGCTCAACTCATCACTGCTAGACTCTGTGCTTTATACCCTACAGAAAGAAGTGCGTGACTGTGCTATGGTCATCCCCATCAAGGAGGTTCTTCCAGTATCTTCAGGTGAGTTTGACCCCTCATCAGGTGCTTTGCAAGCATATCAGTTCTTTAGTGAGTTGGGTCTTTCTTTGCAAATGTTAGGGAAGCGGGACCATCCTGCCTTCACATGACTTCCCCCTTCCCTTTTTTGTTGGGGAAAGCACCCAAAGTCTCACTGCTGCTTTTCTGATAGGCTTTTCTGCCATCCATCTGGCAYATCGGTAGAGCTCGGTAGAGCTCATCTGCTTCAGTAGTTTCGTTTGTTGTTAACTTTTTACTCTCCCATCAATGTTAATAGAGCTCTCCCATTAATGTTTCTCAGTTGAATCTGGCAATATTTTCCTTTGGTTTCAGTCACTGCACCTTTTTGAGGAAATCATTTAAAGATTTCCACCTGTACCTGTGATATTCTAGACTTCTGTGAGGAGTTGCCCTTAGAAGAAAGCTGAAGCTATMAAAAATTTTTCATTTCAGAGAAAGAAACAATCCATATTCAAAATGTCTACCCTTTCTATTAACAATATTAATCATCATCACTGATGGAGATGTCAAACTACAATATCTTTTGGGCTAATGCTCAGAGGTTGACAGAGTAGATTATACTGCAACAATATCCATAAACCCACACATTCTAGTGGTATAAATAAGTAGATTTGTCAAAATACATTTATTTGTTCATTTTTAAATATGCAAATCCTTCTCTATTTGCTTATATCAATAATATTTGGTACAATAGAATACCACACATTAATTATATCATAATATAATGACTCTTACTCTGACCACTAGTCAGAAGATAGAATGAAGCTTCTCAGGGCATATAGCAGTCACGCACAGTCTAAGGAAAATTAATGAGATTGTTTTTGAAAGAAGAGAGACACCATATCTAAGGCATGTGTATAAGCGAAAGAAAAAAATTATAGAAAGAAGAATGCTAGGGAAAAAGAAAGGGATTGGAAACCTTCTGAAGATATGGATGAAGACAGAAAGCTGTCATTGGCTGATGATGCTGTAGATGTAGAAACCTCTGAAAGAAAGATATCGTATATTTTAATAGGCTTAAGAAACCTCAAGGCAGAAGAAATTAGCTGAACAACAATGGGGTCTTCTGAAATAAACATCTCAGCAACAAGATCCACAGGAACAGCAACTGCTAAAGAKCTTGGGAGAGTAAAAGTATGTGAAAGAGAAAGCGTATGACCTGAATTTCCTGCACAGTCTAAGTCKTCTCAGATTCAGGGAGGTCTAGGATGAGGATGGAATCTAGTTTTTCAATATTTTCTAACTGATTGATATTAAATTGTATTTGATGACTGCAGGTCTTTATGCAACTGAAAAGCAGGATAATACCTTAGGATACAATTACTATGTAATTACTTTAATAATTTTTCTTTGAATATTCACTGCATCTTTTATTCCCTACATAGAGACAACAGGTGCACGTGAAATATGCAATGGAAAGAACTGTATTCCAAAGTAGAGAACAYGAATCACAACTGACTAGACTACTTTTCTTAAAAGCACCATTTCCATAATAGAATTATGCTAAAGCTACATTAAAGTCTTTCGAAATGCAAGCACCTCTGCTCTCTCTTCAAGAATATTGCCTTTCAGGTCTAGTATAYTTTTTTGCTGTTGTTGGGTTGTTGTTTTTGTTTTGTGATGTGGGTTTTTTTTTCTCTATTGCATTTAGGCTGCATAGACATCCCTCTTGGTTGATATCTTACCACAGCAAACCTAACTTTGGAAGTAATTTCAGCCTAAACTTTCAGAAGTGCCTTCAGATCTTGCCCCTTACTGTCAAATATTCTGGCATCATCTACTGGTTTCTTATTCCCTTTYATGTTTCTTCTTTTTAATGCTTTCTTTTCTCCTCATATGTTTTCTTTCTCTCTTCTCCTGCTGTTCCTATTATCTTGAGTCCCACAGGTTCCCAGCTGTAGTTTCCTTTATTTAGTCTGTCTGACTGGTAGCTCTTTTGACTCTGTCCCAATATCTCTGGGACTCTCTTTTAGTACTTGCTTTCCGTCTAATCATTTCCTTTCTTGTTACAACTAAGGTGTTCTCAGAATTGTCCTGCAGGGCTCTTTTTTTTTTCTTTTGTGACCAAACAGCGAAGTCTTCTTCCCCTATTCTGTTGGTCTATAGTCCTGCTGTCTACCATTCCGGAGATGATTTCATAGATTCAGAATGTCAGAGAAAAGAAACAGAAAAAGTATAGCCAGTCAGAGAACAGAAAAAGATTTAGAGCGTAAGATTACTGTTTTTCTTTTTGTGGTTAAGCTGATACAGGACATGACATTTCAGAAATTGAAACTACCTAATGGATTTTGGTTTACGTCAAACCAAAATATATGTTTTATTAAAACAAATCTATAATTATACATACAAAATGATGAGCTCAAAACCACCATATACTCRGAAATATAGCTTGAAAGATCTTTCTTTGAATTACCATTCTGTTTGGGGAATGTACTCTATACAAACTTTACACAACTATTATGTCAAATACTAATTTTAAAAGGTCTTCCCAGTTTCTTTAAATTCAGAATTACCCTATTCTACCCTTTCATTTGATTTCAAGTAAAGAAAGGATTAGCATTTAGGTATTATAATAGGATACGGTTTGAACACTTTACTTAGGCAGGAAACAAGGATCTCATGCAGAGTGTATCCTATCTCCTGCCTGCTTAATAGTTAAACTAGATTAGAAAGAATTCTATATAACTATACAGAAACATATCTTCCTCAAATAAAAAAATTGTTTTAATACTTGTTAAAATAACAATAAAAGATATCTATAATTCCGAATTTTGCATTGTTATGTTACAATTCTACAAGAATTCTTTAAACTTTGTTAAGAACCATTTTGCTTTATTATTACTAAATTCTTCAGAGTTTCTCCAAGAMTGTATAGTTTCACCATTTTAAATGATCTTAGCTGTTTGGAGAAAATCAGCAATCTCTAAGGTAACCAGATCTAACACAWTTACAAATGAGTAATATGAACACCTTAAGCTCTACTGGGAATTACCTGCAGGCTGGTATGATRTATTTCATGTAGGTTTCCAAGTATTTGGATTCTAGTAGTTTACACTATCTGAATGAAGAATAAGGCATTTCATTCAACTGAGATATCACTATGGCAAAGGTGTACAGAGAAGAGAACAAGTTGCAAGCCTTAAATAATACAAATCAAGCATAARTTGTCTGCCTAATAATGGCTGCACAATGCACAAAGTTAATAATAGATGAGAGAATTATACTCTTTTACACTGCTGTATTTGTTCTCCTTAAGGTTCCATTTCAGTCATGTTATTCCTCCAATCTCAGCGAAACAGTCAAGTGTAAACAAGGTMCAAGTCTCAGAAAAACTGAGATGAACACTGAGCACCATTTACAGATTGAAGATACTCCAAAACATATCAGCTTGCTTTCTTCTTCAGCACCTAGCACATGTGCTAGGTAGTTGAAATAATATAATTTTTTTCTGATTGGCAATTCTCTGCCTTTTTATCTTTTATTATTATGACCATATAAGAAAAAACAAAAATAATTTCATTYGCAAGGCACAGTCAGTTGACTGTAACATTATGTATATAAATATTGACTTTTTTTTTCTTACGCAAGAATTCAGATGTGATTTAAAAATTCAAAGTYTACTTGATTCACACAACAGGACTATCAGTCAAGAGAGCTATTATTAGGGCAGAACTTGTTTTAAAGTSTTGTTTTATCCTATTATCATGACTGATAGGTGCATCTTGTTTCACGAAAGAGCAAAATATACGTTTCGTAAGAAAAACAGAGAAAGACGGTCATGGCAGTTTTCCATGACAAAAGAATATTGCCTATCCTTTGTATATCAATAATCTTTCAATAGACTAATTCAGCTTGACATATATAGGTATTAATACACAGAATATTCCCATAATTCTCATCAGGGCTATGAAGTCTGTATTCTGCTTTAAAACACGCTATTATACATACAGTGGAATAGCATAAACATTCAGTTTAGATAATTCCATGCCAACTGCCTTATAAAACACAAACATGAAGGTTATGACATGCTTGTATTGCACATACTAATATTTTCTTTTYCCAATGAATTCAAATTTTATTAAAGACTTTTGTCAGATCCACTTTTAGAAATTATTTGTCAGTGGAGTCACTTCCACCCTCTATTTTTGGGTGAGATAATATMTGTCTGTGTTTATTACCATACCAAACCTAATTAACTGAATTATTCTGAAGGYTTGACATTCCTGATTCTCTTTGTTTCCTAGGGAACAAGCAAGACAACAAGTTTAATTATACTGTTTAAAATGGAAAGGCACAATTGTTTGAACTGATTAGTGTATGGAGACATAACCTCAAAATGTTTCAATTTAGATATCTCTCAAAATAATGTTTTACTTTTTAAGTAGATTATTTCCATCATATAATCTTACTTCTRTGTGATTAAGGATATTGCAAACATCCTTAGGGTGCTCATTTTATATATATGATAAATATATATATATATATATTAAAAAAAATATATGTGACCAATTGTCATTAGTTTGTTTTTGCTTGTCCTTGTGTCTGTGACTTGAATATGGATAGWGTAAGACCCTGCCCTATATTCCACCACTGTTATTTCTAAGGACAGAAAGTTTAAACAATATTCTTACTATTGCACTCAGTGTTCTTGAAAACTTAATGTGTTATCAGATTTCCTTCACACACACTATTTCTTTAGATATACTGAAAAGGCCCTCTTCTATTGACAGAAAGGAAAGATTGGGCAAAGGAGTTAGTGGCTTCTTAGATTATTTTCCTCTTCTCTTTCTCCAAGTTTCTTGACTTTGAATAACTTCTTCTGTCTTCTAGAATTCTAGTTTCTTTCCATATGTTTATGTTAAGGCTAATGGCAGTGTATTTACACTTTGCACATTCCAGTGATGGTCCAAATACTGACAGTCCAAATACATGTTTGTTAAAGAGTAGTGTTCCTGGATGTTGGATGGCAAGTACTACTTTTAGAGACACCAAATAAAGATAAGAAAATCCCACCATATATGAAAGAAAAGTTATATCAATGCTCTCTAAATTAATGTGTTTAAAGTGGAAATACTACTGGAGTGTTAGTCAGGACTTCAAATGATTTCTCCTTGATGACAAAGTAAGATTTGAAAATTAAAAGTGAAATAATGAGCATATCTMTAAGTTTTAAAAAAGTATATAAATAGCCTTATAAAATAGAAATAGACTTCTGTTTGTAGACATTTCCTTCAGAGGGAGAGGGAAGGTGRAATTTTCAAATAAATATTTGTAAATATAAATTATATTTCATTTCTTTTACCGTTGTCCTCTACCTTTTCCATAACAGACATCTCAAGTAATCAGTACAAAAATATCTAAGAACAAATTAATTATATATTAAATAAGAGAGTAAAATAGATGACCTTTCAAAATTATTCCAGTGTTATTTTGTATATGACTGTCTAAAGTASCAGGCCTTCCAAAGGTACGTGAGATCTTTATTTCTAAAACTTTTCACCTTGCCTTGTACCATGAAAGATATTGTTTGAATCTGATCTGTAAATACTTATTTATATATTGCCTTTGTTATTTGTAGGTAAAATACTACATTATGAGCGGTAGTATTTCTCAATTAAAAATAAAAAAGAGTAGTAATTTTTCAGGATGGAAAATTCAAATGAATGTTTACTGAAACTAATATACAACATTTAGTCCAGCTTTTATTTTACCTTGTGAATGTTGATATTCACACATATTTACAAGTTGTCATAACATTTACTTCCTTCAAGAAATCAAAAAGGCTAACAAAAAAATAGGCTTCAAATATTTTAGCCTCAGAACCTCRCACCTGAAAAGAAGCTTCATTCTTGATCTATACCTATATTTCATGAAAGCCTTTTTTATATACCCACAACATTAATCCACAAGAGCTAAGTTTTAAACATTTAAACCATATAAACCATAAGATTTTAAACCATTTTATTTACATATAGTACAGCATCAATTTTTTTTTTTACTGGAAAAAAAAATTTTTTTAGCTGATGGGGAAGGGAACTCTAGTTATCTGATAAACCCTGCTTTTGAAATTAAATTTCTGACACATCTGATTATACTTTCAMGAAGCAGAGCAGTAAATATTCCCTTGTCAATGTAGTCCATGTTCAAAGACAAGTAGAGTGGGAGGTGGTAAAATCGGCTTTTGCGAAATAGAAAAGTACAACACTAGTCGAGAATAAAATGCTATATTCTTTTTTCAATGAGAGATTATAAGTGATGGAGAAAAAAAAGGAGAAAAAAATCAGTGTTTGTCATGTGGTTTGAATAATAAAAACATCATTTGTTATTGTTGCTTCTTGCAATGTCACAGTCCTTAAGTTAGAGACACACAGTCCATATTTTTAATTGAAAACAAAAATATCTGTGCATGCACATATGTTCTACTTTGAAATAATCATCCAAAACTTATGCTTTGCACTGAWTTATATGAAAAATGGCTGACCTACAAGCTCAGGATGACTGGCCCTGAAGTGATGGCAGTGTGGATTCATATACCTGTGTCATCAGCTGCTGGTCACRGTGACATTATTTCTGAGCTATCTTTAGTGCTACATTACAGTACCATTTTAAATATCAGAGTATTGAGATGGTTGCTGTGTTCCTTTAGCTCTTCTTCCTCAGTACAAGYATAGATTTTTCATTTCAGATTTCCATCCTCTGTCACAGGCCATGAAAAAGCCATTTACGCAGCATTGGCTCTCCCAGATCCCTTGTGGTAAAAATAGTATAGAGTTAAGAATTATGAAACACACCTTGTGAATTTCGTGTCACATCCACCCAAGAATTAATTCAGATATAAGATATTTTGATAAGAAATAATGATCCTGTCCCCACTGCAGAACTTGTGTAACAACAGGCAGTATCCAATGACTGCCACCAGAAACACCCAAAATATGGGGAAAAAGAGGCCTCTTTACAGGATATCCTTTTATTTTTATGGGTACTCTGGAATTTTCTATGCTTTTAATGCTATTTGTTTTCTGACTAATGCAATTACTAAAATGTGATGTTGCTATGGAAACCTCCTGGAACTTTCCCTCTGAGAGGTCCATAGAAAATCCTACAGAGCCAAGAAAGAAGTTAACACCTAACATGTTCTCAATTTTTTTTTTCTAGAATCTAATTTCTTTTCTTCTATCTTTGAGTTCATTTATTTTCAATGAAAAATAAGAGAAAGAAACATTCCTTAAAATTCAGAAACATAACTCATATAGCATCTTCTCTCAGTATCCCTTATTATAAATATAATATTTTATCTGATCTCGTTGCCTTCATTTTTATTGTGTAAGTTATTCAGTTTTGGTGCATCCTATCGGTCAGATACTCAGCAACAAATGGCAAAGCATCAGGATGTTTGCTTTTGTTTTTTTGTCTTTGTACATGTTCTACTGCATGGTATTGGAATACAGTAGAAGTGTAAACTACCATTATTGGTTAAATGCGCARTTCACATATAAAGTACGCACTTTGGAAAGAATTAAGTCTGTATTAAAGAGAAAATGCTCTGGGATTTCCAACTGAAAGAAGCAAAATTAGCCTGGAATAGATATTCRCTGTTTGTATGTGAAAATATAACTACAATTATCATTGGCAAACCAGCTCAAAGAMGACTGCCTAAGTTAGGTAGTCCCAGTGGTTTCTCATTATGTGTATGCCTGTTAAAAAGTTACCTTTGCTTTTTTTTTTTTAATCATACATCACTTTTTATTTAATCAAGCCAATCAATATAGCTCATTCAACATGAAACATATTCAGGTTACCTATTTTAAATGACACAAAGTGTAAAACAGAAGATTTTTCTTGAACAAACARGTGACTGCAATGCATAGAACGTCATTTTAGTGAATATGAAAATGTCTTCTTCAGCCGTCTCTCTTCATCTTACACTTTTTATTTTCAGCTCAGGAATATAGAAAACACGTATTGAGGAAAACAAGTAATAAGCTAATGCCAAAAGAAAATATCATAATCTTGTAAGTTATATTGAATAATTGTATAACAGACCAGAACTTTTGACAAAGGGATGAAACACATTTGATATGTCTAATGGAAATAAAAAAAAAAAAAAAAAAGAAGGTTATATTTTTCTGAAATATATATACTACTGCTATAATACTAGTGCTTTTAAAAATGAAAAATCTGTTGTCAAAACTAAATTTTTAAAGCCTGTTCATAAGAGATACTGCACTAACAGGAATTTTATAGTAATTGTTGTTATTACTTTGCCATATTTAAAGTATTTTTACAAGAAGAGAGATTTTGGAATATAGAAATTGTTTTGTTCTTGTCTCCTGGAAGGAAAGAGCAATGCATACTTACAATTATTCTTCTTGGCAAAAATCTGAAATTATAAATTCAGAAATTAGACAGCATTAACCACAGAAAAGAAGACAGTGAATTTATAAAAGGAGACAAAACAGACAAGGATATAACATTTGAATAACATTTGAATAAAAAATATGTGCTGTTATTCCATCAAAAAGTTTCGCAAAATTGATTTTTTTTTTTTTTTTTTTTTTTCTATTTCACCATGCTACTTATTCCATTAGTTAAATAAGTATCTGGTATCTGTGAAATCCAAATAATTGTCAAAAATAGGTGATGTCACTAACATTACACACAGCGTTACATAGTAACACAATCAAGCAGTGGAAGATAAATAGAATAAATAAATAAAAATAAAAATGACTTTGGAAAAATTTGAGCTTAAAACTTATGAAACTAGAGTAATCTAATAGGGTTAGCTCACTCAGCTGCATGTTACAGCCTGCACTGGAAATGCTAGGCAATCAAAATGTGCAAAACAGGTAATAATGTAGACTCTTGATATTTCATCCCCTCTTTGATAGTTTAGGGCTTTCAGTCTGCTGCCTAATGAAATCTGACATCTGTTGATAAGATAAAGATGGGAAATGCCAATTTTTAAACAACTGTGTGTTTTGATGGAACGTACTGTGCGGTTATTCATACTTACAGCAGATTTGTGGCAATCATGCATCATATAAGTTCCTTCTGCTATTTTATATACCAATTTTCACCAGCAATACGGTTGTGCTGGAACTCATTAGACARGTATTTCATTCCATAACGTTATTCTCCCTAGAGTCTTCATTTCAGTAATATTCRGGAAAGGATAGAGAATCTTCTTCATCCTCCAAATTGTTCTTMCTTCAGCTGAAGGTCTAGAAACCCTTCCTGGGATTTCTATGCCTATTTTCACCCCCGATGTGAGAATGAAGTACATCAATCTTTTCCATTGTGTTCTCTATAGATTCATTTCTGAAATTGTTAGAATGAGATTTTTGTGACCATGRGGATTGCTTTTACATTTTTCTATGGTAGATAGTCAACATTTAAGTAGGGTTAGCTATTAATGTGGATTTCTATTGCCTGGATATTAGAGCATGGGATCTAACAGGAAAATTGTTACTGGTTCGYGTATCATCACTCCCAAATACTCTTCTCAGAAAATCAAAGCTCCCTTACCTATAAAGACATCATCTTTATATAAAGAACAAAAATGAAGGCCAACAAAAATGAAGATAACAAGCTTAGGGGAAAAAAAAAAAAAGAAAGAAAAGAAGAGAAAATATTCAGTAAGTAGGTGGAGCAGATAATTCTTCACCAAGAATTCCCATGAGACAGTTGAATTCTTATGTATCCAACTAGCAAAAGGTTATGCCACCTATTCACATTAAACTGTCAAACTGGAGTGACACAAAATCTCATGTACGTACAGTGAAAAACAGACTTCTTCCTTCCAGCTACATGAGCTGTGCCATTAAATTTTATATTTTTATAGTAATAAGAGTAATATCTCTCTTTTGTATACATCAACAATCATTATTAGTCAGCAGTAGACTTTATCTAAGCAAAATTAATTTTGGTTGTTACAAAGAGAAAAAAAAATTGCATTATTAAATATATTAAAGAGTTATTTGTAAATGTTCTGAAACTCATAGTTTGAGTAGGTAACTCACCTTTGAGTAAGTACATGCACTCTTCTGGAAGACATTGCTGTAAATCACTASCTGAAAATTCTTTGTTCCAGTTTGTACTCCTATCATTGCCAGGTACAAGTAATAAATTTATTATGCTTAAAAAGTAGTATCTTATACAAAAATATCATCATAACACAGACAATGATTTCACAGCCTTGGCTTAAACTTCATGGCTTGGAAGTGTTAAATGACATATAAAACAAAGAAAAACATAAAAGCACAATTTTCTCATGCTACAATGCTGCTTGGAATTACTTTTCATCATTATGGTTTTTAGTAATCTCATTCCACTAATTATAGTTTGACCCTGAAAATCAGGATTGAAAATCCACCAGGTCATCTGCAAGCAGGAGCAGGTAGGGACATTTTATATCATAGTTCTTATTGGAGAGCTGAGCAGAGACCATGAAACTCATTCTGCCATACTTAGTAAGTATGTAGTAAGAACTGAACATCGAAAATCAAAGATGAATTCCCAGGAGTCAGTCTGGAAATGTTTCCCGCAGACCAAGGTTCATCATCCATACAGAGATAAAATAGAACACAGCATTGCTGTGTTTCCTACTGGATAGGACCTGTAGGAATTCAGCCAGAGAAATCTGTGCAGAATGCTTGCTTAAAAACAAAATGCACAAATACAGTAACATGCTGTCAGACT
The DNA here is from genome assembly GCA_003342815.1 of Eudromia elegans. Taxonomy (NCBI): domain Eukaryota; kingdom Metazoa; phylum Chordata; class Aves; order Tinamiformes; family Tinamidae; genus Eudromia; species Eudromia elegans. Next base: position 8,301,030 of record PTEX01000004.1, on the reverse strand, counting down.
CCCGAAACTCAGGTCAGGTTTGCTGAAAAGTGTCCAAGCAAGTGGAGGCCAAATTTCAAAGGAAGCTGGAATAAGTTCTGAGTAAATCATGAACAATTTATACATTTGAGGTAGAAACTAGGACATAAAATCCTGTAAGAATTAAATAGGTTTTGGATTAGACTCTTGAGTCATTGGCAGTCTTTCCATTAACCTCCACAGGATTTAGACTGCATCCCAAAAGCTCAGAGTTCCTTTAGCTATACTATTAGAATCAGAATATTCAAACGTATTCAGACTGTTGTTCTATTGATTATAGATACATTTGAGCTATTTATAGATGTGGTACAGCTGAACAGCTCCAGAACAAATTCCTGCAGGTTAAATGTTCAAAAGTATAATTTAGATTCGCACTAAAGAATATGGTAAATTTCATGACAAGAATATGCTGCCTTATTGGAGCTTCTATTATTGAAGAGAGATATAAAACTAATGTCACACATTAAGTGGCAAAGGGCCAGTGTTCTTGCTTGAATGAGTAATAATTCAAAGAATATATATAATATTAGTGACTTTGTGTGACTGCAAAAGTCACTCCATCCACAGATATGTAATTTATACAGTACTTGCCAAAGTGCTTTGAGTCACTCTGAATGGTATAAATGCCCTTACACGCCAACATAATAGAAGCCTTCACTAAGAGTATTTATTTTTGAATTATCAAGACCTTTAAATGCTCTCTGCATTCTGTGATATACTAAATGAGAATGCTCCACTTTCTTGTCTCCAAAATGCTATGCTTTTTTACCCAAAACAATGCAGTTCCAATATATTGTTTCTTTTTTAAATATGGCTAAGATTTAGGCTGAGCAGGCCTTCTTATAGCATCAATGGTTTGTGGATGACCTGTGCTTTTCCAGTTACTGAGGTTTTATTTCTTACTTGGAGAATCAAGGAAGAAAGAACCTTTTTCAACAGTACAAATTCAGCCATCAGAKAGAGAGAGCATCATCATCCACAAACTGGTATTGAACACAGGGCATGATGCTSTCTGCCTCGAGAAGACCTGGAGGGAGGACTGCCAGCATATTTTGCTTCTTACAAGCTACTCAGTAGAAGTAAAAGTGTGAAAAGGGTAAAGAAACCTACAGATAATTTAATTTAGAAGCATTTGTTTGACAGGTGAATCTATGGACAAGATCAATGTGGAGATGCTTCTAATATAGAAGGATTTCACCAGAGCTCCAGGGTACTCACACTGAAGCTAATGCAATTGCTGTCTGACCACAAAAAAAAAAAAACCCCCAAAAAAAAAAAACCTGTATTAGTCTTGTCTTTGAGGTAATATGTACAGTGAATTAATTTAGATGAGGCTTTGAAGCATTAGATTATATTTTACTTCTTTTATTGCCCCTATTGAAATCTTTAGCTGTATTGCCTCCTTGAAAAATCATTCTTTCAGAATAACTCCTGGAAGTGCTCAAGTCTATCCGGATTGTGATCTTAGCTACATCTTCTTATTTTTTAATATACTAATTTAATCTCATAAAAACAAAGATAGTAATGGCTACCTGTTTGCAGTCAATCCCTAGATCTAMTTCCAGATATCTTAGGTATTCTGTGCAAAGTCAACATATTCTCAAACTCATCCTCTCTGAAAATGAATATATCAAATTAATTTCATCTGTACTATATAGATTTATATCACCAGAAATTTTCTCTTACTCTCTACTTTTTCTTTCGTATTTCTTCTGTTAAAATCTGTTTTTATAGCCCTGCTTTATTTCCTTTCCAGGTATGTTTTTTGAGCAGAAGCTGACAGTGTGAGTCATATTGCAGTCATACTGTATATATATACAGAGCTTTGTAGCAGAGACACATTTCCAGKGGGGAAAAGGGTCATGAGGGTGAGAACATCACAGCACAAGCACATTAGAAATTATTTCTCTGAAAATGTCTCAAATCCAAGTACAGAGATTACTCTGTAACAGACAAGAGRGGAATTGTTGGATCTGAAACAAGACTAGAAAGTTTAATGCGCACTGATAATACAGGTTTAATAACACATTTGTGAAAATGGTAGTACTGTAATCTTAGGTCCCACAGCATATTCTGATTTTAAGTACAACRCATCTTGGAGTGTAAGTTCTTCATTAAATCTAGTTTGTGTAACCCCTCACGTGCCTTGAGTATTTCTCTATGCCAGCTGCCATCTGAACTTTTTTTCTGCCTTGCAGTCACACCTACAAAGAAGGATCAATTGCCTTTGCAGAGGTTAGTCTAACCTCTTCTCAAAAAGCTTCAAATAATGGAGGACATTTCCCCACAAAACTTATCTGAATTATAAAAGCCTGTAGGAAATTAGAAAGTTCCTCGATTGTTTACTTGAACTACTGGCCCATTTGACTTTCAAAATAACCCCATATTATCTTCATTCAAAGTAGATTTCATAGTTTTYTCCTGGTAATTCTCTGTAAGACTAGACTCTTTCTGAAGGCCCAAAGAAGATTCTGGAAAATGGAGTTCATAGAATTTGTGGTGATCTTTTTCATATTCTGTGTCAGATATGCTACATGTCTTCTCTAGTCTTTTACTCTCTAAATGGTCTAAAAATATGTGTATAGTTTGTGTAATTATTTTAGACAAAAATAGTCAGATATAGGATGGGTACCAAAGAGTAGAAAAGGAGGTAACATATAATTAAAAGAAGTAACTCTTTACACCGGTAGAGTTTCAAAATAAGAAAGATTAAATCTCTTTATAACCACTTCTCAGAAAGGACTGTAGAGGAGAGCTTTGCATTTTTGCCTTTTTGCAGGTGGAGGAATCCATTGGTAAATAGTAGTTAAAGGAAAAAGTTATGACAAGTGGGAACAAGTGTTTGGGGGTTTTGTAATACTAATGTCATGGAGTATAGGGAAATATTTAAAGTAAAATAAATAAGAAAAAAAGGAAATAAGATGAAAATATGAAAAATAAGGTTAGAGGAAGACAAATGAGTGATGGCAAAGGAGAACAAGAGGAAAGRGGAGTGAAGAAAACAGAGAGGAAAGAGAGAAAATGCAGACTGGTATCATCATTTTCAGATACTTAGCCTGTGAATGTACACCTTCAACTTTATCATGTTATTTATATTCAAGTATGTATTTCACTTCAGCAGATGTCAATAATTTTAAATTAATGTAGAATTATTTTTCAATTACCTATTTTCATAAACATCATGAAACAATATTTAATATTCAAAGGAAGTGTGATTTGCTTTTTGTTTTGTGAAATAATTTATTAGCAAGTTTTCAATTCTTTATAAGGAAACATCGTTATGTTACTGACATCGGCATCCCAGGGATGAGAATTCAAATTTTGGTTTTAGATATTTAATATAGTAAAGAAATCCTGAACTAAGCATGTGTGTTTATATGTGTCTATGTAAATGTCTTGCATAGGTAAAAATAAACTATTGTTGTAATAAGACTTTCAAAGAAAATGTGGTTATAAACCTCCAGTCCAGAAGTATCATAAATTTGGGGAAGACATGCAAGAGTCTGAACTCAACATAAATCACATGATTTATGAGGTAGTCTTTAATGTGAAATATTCTCCAAAATTATTGAATTATTGCCATCTGGATGGACTTAGACACTTTGCTGCTTATGAATACACGATCGCCATTTCAAAGATTTAAGAGCACGTACATCAACATCTGATTGGAATGGCTGCATGCACTGCGGAGAAAGCCAGCAGGAACGTCGTTGTTTGTGACTGCCTGTGTGTTTGCTCAGTAGTCTTTTTGCCTGACAAGAGTCTCACTGCGTTGATGACAAATTCAAACACCTCTTACAAGACAGAATGGAAGAACAGCCAAAACACAGAGGTGTGTGTAAAACACTAACCTGAATCACAGAATCAGAGAACGGTTGAGGTTGGAAGGAACCTCTAGGGATTGTCTAGTCCATCCCCATTGCTCCAGCAGGGAAACCTAGAGCATGTGGCACAGGGTGGCATGCAGGCGGGTTTGGAAGATCTCCAGAGAAGGAGACTCCACAGCCTCTCTGGGCAGCCTGTGCCAGGGCTCCGTCATGCTCACAGGAAAGAAGTTCTTCACATGGAGATGAAACCTCCAATGTCTCAGCTTAAAACCATTGTCCCTTGTCCTATCACTGGCCACAACCAAGAAGAACCTCTCGGTCTTCTCTTCTCCAGGCTAAACAGGCCCAGCTCACTTAGTCTTTACTCATGCAATAGATGCTCCAGTCCCTTAATCATCTTTGGTACTCTCCATYGGCCCCCCTTCTAGAAGCTACACATCTCTCTTGTACTGAGAAGCCCAGACCTGCACCCAATACTCCAGGTGCGGCCTCACCAGAGATGAGTAGAGGGATGGGATCCTTTCCCTCGACCTGCTGACAACGCAGCATTTGAATGATTTTAACAAATGAGAAGCTACTTAATTTTCTGTCCCACTGCTGTTGACAACTTAACTTGACTTCATCCAGTGCTGCATGGCCAAAAATAGTATGAACAAAGTGACATCACTCATGAACTATATTTTATTATTTCTTTTGATTTTTTGAACATATTATATATATACACCCCATTTGCAGTCACAGAGCCCAAGTTTGCCCCTCTGTTGCCTACAAAGTCATCCTGGGCAGAAATAATATCTGCTCCAAATCAAAATCTGAAACAGAAATGTCTGTTTCAGAAAATCAAGAAAACTCTTTTGCTGRCTGATATATCTTTTTGTCAATACTAATAACTACCTCTCCCCAGGCATATTTTGCATCTCCCATAGCTCTCTAACTTGCCTCTGTAAGTTTCATGATTCTAATGATTTGCACAAGTGTCCTAAWCTAAAGAATCTACAGGCCTGAGACAGCAAATTATTGCTTTTGAAAGGGATCTAAAAATTAATTATCAACACACTCTTTTTGAATCAGAGTTTTGATCTAACCCACTGTTTACAGCACCAGGCAAAAGCTTCTGAACTTTTGACTCTGAGGAAACTATTATCCTTTGTTTATCTTACAGTTTTTAGGCCTGAGGAATTAATACTTGCACAAACCATGTGGGGAAGAATCCTCTAAACAAGCCAGAAACTGAATCTAGAATTTTTCAGAAAGTCTCCATGAACATCCATGCGTAGTCAGTTAATGAGGACAGAATTCCATCTTTCTCCTAAATGAATCAGAGGCAAGAACTGTTGATAGGTAAAATTCCAAATAAGCAAAGAGCAGCTGCACATGTCTGTCTATCCAGGGACTTTATTGTTATYCATTTAATCCAGTTCCATCCTATTTGACACCTTCATGCTTAAAAGGACAAAAAAAAATTGCTTTTAAAATCCTGGCTACCAAACTAGTTCTGTGCAGACAAAAGATACTTCATAAAGTAGAGAAGATCTTATTTTAGCTTTTCATTCTAGCCACAGCATTGCAAGCTTTTTGTAACATTGTTGACACCTTTGAATCCAATTTTTCCTTTAACATTGCAAGGTTTAATTGTGACAGGATTATATAATATAAATACACAAAATGGTGAGACTGCTTAAAGATTTCTGGTTTTGCAGATTAAGTAATCACCACCACATCATAATTCATATTGCCCAGGGAGGTTAGCAAGATTTGATAAAAGTAAATAATTTTACAGCAGAGCTATGCAATTTATGCTTATCAAACATAGACACACATCTCATGCAGTGAACATCAGTCAGAAACATTTCTTACTATGGGTCCTATTATGAGAAGGAGCATTAGTGCTCAATTAGATCAAAATTGGTCCTGCAGTCAGTTTTCCCAGTAGACGTTGGGGCACTCAGCTTACCCGCATTCTCATTATGCTAAAATGTTAGCAGCAGACTAACCACAGAGTTTATAGGCAATAAGGCAAAAATAAGCTTTTACTGTATTTTATCATATTAGATCTGAAACCATCATACACACACACACACACACGCACACAATACTATTCAAGATAAAGAAGACTATATATACGTGAGGTCATACGATGTGACTACAACATCTGAGCACCTCTTCCCGAAGCATAGCTTGACTAGGTGCTAAAAACATTGTGGTTGACAGACCTAGGGACCTGGTTTCATTTGAACAGTTTGAAGTACTAATAGTATGAAGTTGTAGATGAGACGTTTTCTGTCTTCACTGAGGAGCAATGTGTACATACATCATTCCTCTGCAACCCCTAAAGCAGGTTATGAAACATCAACATTGCTTCAGTGGAAGTTGTTGTTCATACACAGGGTTATTAGAGCTGCTCTCTGAGACAGTGGCAGGTATTGATATAGTTTAAATGATGCCCCAGAAGGCACTGCAGGGCGGATGAAAATTTAACACTAGTAAATATCCTGAGTTGCTACCTCTAAGGATTAAACAGCCTCGAGTTTAAATGCCCTTCCAAGGTCAGGAGAACTTTGTGTTTGGCTACTTTCAGTTTCTAGTAAAGAAATGATTTGCAAGCAAAATATGATTTTGAATCCCTTTTAAATGGATATTAATTTCAACATTCTTATGGTATGTTCTTTCAGAGATGAGTAGTGGGGTTTCTTGGTGATTTTCCATCATTATAAATCCCCTCGTGACTGAAAGCAAGTAGCTTGTAATGAATGATGCCTTCAAGGTAAAATGAGATTGCTACCCGCTGTTATAGCTGGTAAAAAAGAAAAGCAACTACATGTTGGGTAATAATTCGACCCATTAATTTTTCTCACACATTCTAGCAATTAAACAACTGACCTGAAACCTGTGATAAAAAAGGATGCTTTCTAGAAGATGTGCTTTTATATTTATAGTGCAGTTGGTGTTGAAGGCATGAAATATTACTTTTACTTGATTAAAAGTCTTAGGTACCTCCATTTTCTTTGAAGGCATATATTTAGTATAGTACCTGACAAAAGAATCAGGCTTGATTCTCCGGAAGGGAAAAGAGGAAGAATTTTTTTCCATCCAAGATCAAGAGGGCTGAAAAACTGCTGTCTGAAGCTGGAATAGTTTGGGGGACCCCAGTTCTTCCCTCCTTACCCTGTAGATTTCCTTTTTTGCTGGTAGAAGGATTAAAGGAGCCAGAAGATAGGGGAAACTCTGTATGACATACATCCCCATGCCTCTGCCTTCTCTTGCTCCTGTGCCTCTGAGATCAGTTACAAAATGAYGTTTGAACAGGAAAATGGGGTAGTGGTTCTCCTGCTCAAAGAAGAGCACAGCCTTTTGCACAGAGGAACTTCATGAATTGTTTTGCCAAATGATTCACCACTATTTGGAAACACAGGAATGCTGGGGCCTGTGATTTATGCACTGTCAGCCAAAATATGCAAAAACTAGATTTAGTAAAAATAACTTGTCATAATAGTATTTGAAAAAAGAAAAAAGATAATTGGAAAATAGTTTATTTCTATTTTTTAGAAGGTTAGAGGTTCTATTTTCAAGCAGCTTAGAGGACCAGAAAAAAAAGATTTTCATTTTGAAAAATATATTTGCATGTAATTTAATTTCATGAATATCAAAATGTTAATAAAATATTTTAAGAAAGACACTAGACATTTCTGAGACTTCTGTTGAAGTCACAAAAAGAGTTAACATAAATTTAACGTGTATTGTTGTAATAATCAAATTCCCTTTTCTGGACATTGAGTCCTTGGACTCCATATTAAATTCTTGAGCACTTTGAAGACAGTTTTTAAAGTAGATATCTGTTCTTTTGAGTAATAATAATAGCCATCATTGAATGTTACAAATAAAAGAATGAAAATATCATCTTTCTCACAGCATCCCAGCACATAAGGTGAAGTTTGGATTTTGGAAGTGCTAGCTGCATTTCTCAAAGGAAAATGTGAATCCCATTTGTTAAGTCTGATCAGCCATGACTGTTGCAGCTTTTTCCTCTATAGTCTCATCTGATCTTCATCAACATCCAGGAGAAAAGTAATCTGAATGTCATGCACCATATTGCACACTCAGTGCTGAAGCTTTTAATTGGGTTGACCATTGTTGACAAAAAACAGAGTAAATCTTTGTTGGAAAATGAGCCCTTGGAGGCAGCACACAAAACTAGAAGCTTCATAGAGCCTCCCTTTTAGTGTGTGCTTGAACACGTACAGACTTTTCTCTTATTCGCAATATGAATGCAAGTGCATTGTTTTGGAAATTAGAATCTAACCCTTTTATAAAATGGCAGGATAATTATAAAAAAATTCATTGCACATTCAGTGGCTGTGTAAAAAGCAGTGTATTGAGAAAACATCACTACACTAGAAAAAATAGTAGTATAATTAAACCACCATAAGCAGTAGGAGATATCTATCTGAATGTTGTTTGGCTTCCTTTTACTTCTCTGCTTCTAACTTGCAGCAAAGATTTATAAATGGGAGTTTTAAAAGCATTTTTCCAGCACTCCTTGGTAATAATTGTATTCACCATTACCGACAATATCTCTGCATCACTACAGAATATACGAGAGTGCTAGTTCTTTGTATCCTTTTTCCTTTGATCACYGCTTCTCTAAATAATATAGGAGATTGCCAAGATTTTGCTTTAGTGTCAATTTATCACAAAGAAAGCACCATTGCTTCTTATTGGTTTGAGCTGATGCATTTCTGTTGAGTCCTATTTTTAAAGCACAACTATTGCTAAAATGCAATGTTACCAGGTTAGAATCAGGAGATTGGATTTCTCATCCACTGAATACATTTACAAAATATATTCACCAATCTGTTAGCATTTAAAAAATCCTTAAAATAAGTAAGCTCCAGTTGATATAGCACCTTTGAATTGCAGCATCTCCCCATAATTTCTCAGTGGTATCTGTGGGGTTTTTTTTTAATTCTGTAGTTTCTATCCTCCTTTTTTTAAAGACTATTCATTTGCCGCAAAGCTTTCAGAGGGAGACATCTATTTTACATGTTATGGCCCTGTACGTGATATGGAAGTCAAACTCCAGCAGCATTCTCAGAGAAAACCCTTGCTATTTGGATACATTATTTTGCTTTAACCCTTTGCACATGAAATTATCCAGGAACTGCCTACTTTAAAAGCAAGGCAATTAACAAGAAATCAAAACTGAATACTAAGTAAATGCATGGAAAACACAGAGGAAAACAGAAAAGCAAATAAACAGATAGTTGATTTAGGCTTTATAACAGAATAGATACCTGTTTCATAACAGTGCTAAAAATGTTGCTTTKCTATCCACTTAAAACTACATAATACATATGCAGATATATTTTTCTTTATCTGCAAAGCTGAATTTCCAACTGAAGAAGTGGCAGATATCAAAATATAATTAATTGTTATTTCTTTTTTTTCCCCCCTAGTAAATTGCTAAAAAATGAAGTTTATAGAAGCTTGACAATTAATTGCCATTATCTCTTGATCTTATTTTCTGTTAATTTGCTTATGTAGTGAGCACCTGTGTTATTTCAACATTTTTTTACACATGTTATTATGTCTCTTCACTGGGAATAAARGTCTTCCAATTTTAAACCTCTGCAAAGTTCATATTGTAAATAAGGTATTTCTAAAACTTTTTTTTTTTTTTTTTTCCTGAAAAGGGAATGCAGGGAATTAGTTTTTATCATGAAATATTACTGTGCCTATGATAAGGAGTCACAAAAAGGAAGTTGCTCTTCGTAAAAATTAGAAGTGGAAATATTCATGGTTCAAGCGGAAACACAAGCTCTCATGACAGTTCGGGTTCTGCTTTGGAAATACTTGAGCTATACCTTTGAGTTTAGGTATGTGAGGGAATTCTGGCTAGTAAATTTTCATGTATCACCTGAACTCATCTGAGCAAATGCAGAGTAAAACACATTAACTTACATTAGGTTTTGCTATTCAAATATGTTCTACCTTATGCCTGCCACTCTTGAAGTCACTATAGTCCTTCTATGTGTCTAAGGCTATAAAAAGAGCTCTCAGAAATAAGATATCCTTAAAGGAGGGGCTTGTCAGTGAATGAATTCTTCTTTACAAATACKTGGGTCAAAGCTATGATAATCTGTAGAAAACCTGTCTTTTTGMTGGCTTCCCTTTCTGAAACCTGTTCTGCTGAAGAAAAGATTAATGTCAGTTGAAAACACCACTTCTATTTTTATCCAATTAATCTTCCAGACCTTTCTGATAGTTCAAATTATCCTTTCTTGACTTTTCCACTCTGCTATAAATTCAGAGTATTCTGATGAATTAAATGTAGCCATACTTTATTGCAGCAGTGCTATAAGTAGGTAGGCTAGTAATCTGGTTCAGAATCTTCTAATAAAATCTTTTAAAATCAGAGTATATTAATTTATCAAAAATACCTTTTTTTTTTTTTGGTAAACATATATCGTTTTGTGTATTTTTTCAGAAAGGCTTTCTGAGTTCAGGATACAACACATGATCAAAGGAAAATAATATTTCCAAACCTTCCCTCTTTCAGCTTTCCCACTGGTTTGAAAACTGCCATGAGAATGATAAATCTATGTTTAAAACGGCCTAGTTGAAACAGAGACTAGAACTGGAATATCTAATTTTTGTTGTCCTTGGCTTAAAGACTAAGAAATAGAATTGCTATCTCACTGCACTCCAATAGACATTTAATTATTTATAGAGAATGAGCAGATTCAGCTGACAGAATGACATCATGTGTTTGAATCACACAGAACATCCATGTGAACCTGAGTCTTATCCATCATAAGTAAGTGCTTTAATTAGAAATACATTTACTATCATAAGTAACAGTGAGGTTTAATTGTCCTTCTCAATCACAATTTTGATGACTACTGTTGAGGACTTGTTACATATTAGAAGATATCTCAAATGTGTTTTAGAATGTCAATGGAATTATAGTTTTCTCTGCAGTTCTTGGCACAATAGAATGGCTGGCGTCCCATATGTCTGCATTCAGTAACACAAAGAAAGCAAACACGATCAGTCAAGAAAGCCATGAATATTTTGAGCACTTCCAGAATGATGGTAGTTCCATTAAAACTCTTTGGCAGCTTTGGACTGATAAAATCTTCCTTGCCAAAGGACATTTATATCCATGTTGCTCATATCAGCAAGTGCATATTTTAGGATATGAAACACCTGCCAGCATGAATAGGATCAGACATTTAAATGTGACATTTCTCTGTCAAAATCCGATACAGATGATAGGTCGATTGTAAGTTGATCGACTGACCGTGGGTTGATCCTTTTCTCACTAAAAGCAATGGCAGTGCTCCTACTGCTGTTGGTCGGTAACAGCCAGACAGCATCCAGCACTGCAAGTCAATGTATCCGTACCCTAGAGGACTGCATAATAAAAGTTGGTATTACAGCTGGGTGTTCCGTAGTGAATTTAGTCAATGTTACTGGAAGGAAAACAATAAGCAGGAAGGAAGAGATGAAGCACGGCGTCAAGGAAAAGGATTTTTTTTTTTAATACACAAATTAATTTTGGACTGACTAAATCTGTTGGGGGATTTTCAGTTTGAATAAAAGATCTAAAAAGAAAAGAAAACCATTTACAAAACACTTTACACACTACAAATGAGAGAAAATAATGAATTTYGAGTGATTCACATAGCAGCATTTCTCTCTTAATTGCACAAGATACCTTGATAACACAGAAATATGTAATCCTGAGGAAATTGTAGAATGTAAAAAGCACTTTAAAAGGTTCATCGCTCCACAAGCTGTGCGTTTAGTCAATTGGCATTCAGACCATGCAGACATTTGAGACTGTCAGTGCCATAAACATGTGGTTGATGAAAGCAGGACAAGGATATAACACCTTTGGGATGGTGAATGAGCATACCTGTGAGCACTGCAAGTGACAGTGCAGCTTTAGGAAGAACAGATCTCTGAAGCTGCAGTACTGGCTATCATGCGGGTCTGAGGTTATCTGGGCACTGTGAAATAAACATAAAAAATCCCTTCCCTTGGGGTGCACAGGTACCTCAGTTGAGTTAGCAGGTTTTGTTTTAGTTCCTTATTTTATCTTAATGTTTAGGGAAAAAAAAAAGTTAAGGATTTATTTTTAATTAATAAAGTGTTACCTTGAATTATTTCCTCTGATGAAGACAAGAAAGACTTCTGCTTCTCACATGTGTAAAAGACACAGTCTTTTACTTTAAAGAGACAATCAGACTCTTTAGAGTTATGCTGCTATCACTTCACCAATATGAAGTATGCGGATCACATATGAAAATTCAAATACATAAGAAAGWAGTTTGAATAATTTTAGGCCTATTAGTCTGCCCAGAAAAAGAATAAAATCCTATCCTATTGCTTGAATTATCAAATTTTATAATGCTTACAATACGGTTATGCACCAAAATGTCTACAGTTGTCACTACTTCATATATACATCCAGGAATATAGGTAATTCAGAGACATATCCTGATATGAGTTCCAGAGCATAGGCAGTGAATTCACAACAATACCAAAAGGAAATAAAAATAAGCACAAAATAAATAATAGGAAAAGACAATGATTATATCTAAATAGTATAATATTATAAATATTGAAAAAGGAAAGCTGGAAAAAAATGCATCTTATTCATACATTTTTAGGGAATTGTAAATTGCATTTGGTTTTGGTATTATCTATCTGATTTCCTCACAGAAGTCTCACAAACAATTATTCAAGGATAGTACAGAATCGTTTCCATAATATTTAAAGGTAATCTAGAAACAGGTTTGATTAAAATAAAATAAAATAAAATAAAATAAAATAAAATAAAATAAAATAAAATAAAATAAAATAAAATAAAGATATAGGATTCTCTACAGTTTTCCCTGGTTACCATGGTAGCAACACAGAGTGCTTTTGTAACTTAAGTAGATAGAGAATTTCCTTTTTTTCCAAGATAAGGCTGGATCCTTCCCTCTTGATCCCTAGGGTCTATTTCTCTCTGACATCAAAGTAGGCTATTTCTGCTAGAGATCTCCCAGAGATCATCCTGATTGYCCCTAACTAGAAGAAACATCCCTAATTTTGCTCCCATTAATATCAATGGTAAAATCCCCAGAAATTTGACATAGCAAGTATCAAGGCCTTCCTTCACRGGTTAGTTTTCCTCTGTTCCTGCTGACTTCTATTTGCAATTTAACTTGGATTTCAGTTTCTGTGAACCTCACAAGGCTTCTTGCTATTTGGTAGGGTATAGTTTGGTTATGCATACACCAAGAGCACACTGATGTGGTCAGCAGGCTCTTGAAGGCTCAAGAAACCCTATAGCTGGAGTCAGCCTGGCTGGACAACTTTGTCATCAGTGACTGAGGTGCCTGAGACAGTTTGTCTCAGTAAACAAGCTTTAAAAACAGGTGCAGATAATCAGTGCAACAGACTTTTCATGCAGAATCACTTTGCTATCTAATGTGGTGGGCAAGAGTAAATTCATCCTCTTTTAGAAGAGCTTTCTCCCTCACCACAGACAAAAGRGGTACGTGTTTATGGATTCTGTGAAAGCAGATTGGTAAGATAGGACAGCTTGATGTTTCACTGATGACACATTTCTGGTATCTCTGACTTCCGCAGAAGTAGCAAAATTCTGTTTTGGGCAGCTCCAACAACCTTGATTTCTGTGCCAGCAGTCTCTATTTTCTAAGCCGCAGGACAGGTTTTCTGCTTTCTTTAAGGGTGACCTTTTATTTTACCTGTGTGAGCACATGTTCTGGTCATATTTGCATGGTACCATTTGCAATCTCTGTGAAGTTAAAATGGTGCTTTTTTTAGAGAAGATCAGGAATTATGATTTTTTCTTGGAGAAGTGTACTAATTATAGTATTGGGCAAACAGAAATCATAGTATTGAGAAAAATCACTTCCAAATGATTGTTTAGGAATGATTTCTGAAAATGCTAAGTGGTTCTAAAGCACTCTGAATGGCACTATATTTTTACTTAAGCCAATCTTTTCAGTTTATAAAAATGAGGAAGGGTAAGGATGGACCCTGCTGTTTACATGCCCTGAACGCTCTATTTTTTTCTCTAACCTCAAATCAGACCATGGATCTTCAGTGCTTTAATTTCCTACGTATATATCAGTGAATATTGAAAAGTGTAGTAACTCTCACAGTTGACACACTTGTTCTCCATACACAAGCAGATGCATTGCCGATAAAATTTCAGTTTTGACTTKAATCAGTTTCTTTTTAAATAATTTTCAAAACTTCATTTGTTTTGTTTGATGACTTCAGCACAGCTTTGAGATGGAGACAAACAACCTCTGAATTATGAATTTTCACAGTCATTCCTCAGTATGTGTAATTGAGCTAAGATATCTAAAATATCATCTTACAACATGAAGTCTAACACAGATATACTAAAATATGTCTATCATGTAGCTAAGCAATAATCATGTCAGTATAGGGAAGACAGACAGGTTTTGTATGGTTGATCATTTAGTTTGGTTTCACTTCTTCTCACCTGACCTATGTTATTACTATTAATGMTGTTTTATTTTAACCAAAATAAAGTACACATAGATTTGTATGCATTGAAACCTGGAAATTATGATTCAGTTCGACTCGGATATATTTCATTATATTGATATTTATTTTTGTCTCTTGAACTGCAATATATAGCTGCCTTCTGCAACTTACAGCTCACGAAAGTTTTTAAAGAACTTGAGCACATTACCGAAGTCACATTGCAATAACTCTAATAAATTGTACCTGTGGACTCCTCTCTGGTTTATTTATACACTGTATCACAGGTCATTAACAGAAAATAACCCACTGAGATACAACATTCTTGTTTACAGTGAGATTCTGGTGGTGACAGCAGGAATATAAAACATAAAATCAACAGGGAACACAGAACTAATAAAAAGACAAGTGTCTATAAAGCACAGAGAAACCAAAGCCWACTGTGAAGGCAAAAATAAAATAAAATAAACTTCCATCATAAAACAATCAAAATCTACAGTATATTTATAGATACCAGAGAGCACATATACCAACTGAGCTTGAATATTTATGAGTGTCAGACTATAAGTCAGGAAATCTGTGAGCTATTCAGAATCAAAACTTGATCAGCAGGATATAACCCCAAGGAAAGCTGGCTATGCCCGATCCCCTATAGCTCATTGGAAAAAAAAAATACCCAGCAAGAAACYCTTGTGTTAAAAGAGCAAAGGATTTGAGAAATCAACAAGCTTTTGAATCTGTTTGGAGTTGTTATTCTCCTTAAAATTGTTTTCAGATGAACATCTGGTATCTTTATGGCTGTTTTGATAAGTACATTGGAAAGATGCCAAAAATATATTAACCGTTCAGGTGCTCAGCATAAGTAGTTCTCTTTGTGATATCAGGACAAAGTTCACTTGAGAAAAAGATTAGGACTTGGGTATGATGAATATATGTGGATTATTTTTTATATCATACTATATTCTGTAAAACTTTTTCTGGAGAATTCTGTAGAGCTCCTTGCTATTTTAAAATTCTCCTGTGTGACGGCACATTGTATTATGCTTTGCTAKACCTGCATTCAGTATCATCACCTTTATTTCAAAGGGACAGAAGAAGAAATAAAGTTTTCCAAAGAAAGTGAGTACTGCCACTTGTTATTCTCTCTGCAGAAGAGAGACTGACAAATTCRGAAACATTCTCTCTCAAAATAAATGGCGGACATTGAAAATTTCTCACTCACAAGTAACAAGTGACCAGACTGGAAAGCATAGCAACAAAATACTGGTGGGATTGGAATAAAATAACTCATCTTTGGTATGGGCACAAAATTGCCTCCTCGTCTCATGCTGAGTGCATCTTCACAGTGCTGTAGCACACTCCTGTGATAAGACAAGCTCTGAAAGCATTGCTAGGCAGCGAGCAACAGAGTCGTGAAGATTTTGAGACAGGATGCCGAGACAAGGGATAAAACAGCAAGAGAAATAGGTAAGGGAGAAGTATTGCTGGGCATCCACTGCAATCCAGTCCTGCTTCTCCTCTGAATCAAGACGCTGTGGTTTATACAGTGAACTCTGATATGATTCACTGTCCCACAAACCATGCACCAAGCAGCTATTTAATTACTCTGAAATACTCTTCTCTACTATTAACAGTGAGATTTTCAAGGATTAACTCTATAAGTAATATTTCCCTCTTCCCCTTCTCTTTTAGGCTCTGTCTGTCCTAAAGCACAATCCAGGCACTACAGGTATTGCTCCCTGGRCCAGTCACTGTCCTGTTGCACGAGTAGCCAATACTACAGCCACAAGATCAAACCAGATCAGCAACAGCATTCTCCCCAGGAACTAGATAAGTGGTAGGGGTAACTCCATTGAGCATCTAATTTTGATTGAGCCCTTTCCAGCACTCTGCAGCTCTAGCCAGAGGCGTGCTGTATTCCCATTGCTGTTTTTCATTTTGTTGTGGTTTTTTTTTCCCCTCTTCCTTTCTTCTTCATTCTGAACGACAATTTTAAATATTGTCAGGAAAGCTGAAGTAAAAAAAGCACCTATGTTATTTATTTCAGAAAAAGGGGAACGTTAGTGTTAGATACAGCTTTAGTTTATATATCAGCCTCCAACTTATACCTTTCCTAATGACCAGAGATATCTGTTTTTTTGTTGTTTTTGTTTTTGGGTTTTTTTTTTTGTTTGTTTTGTTTTTCTGTATTTAATGTTATTTTGTGTAGCAGTACAGTGGCAGTGGAAAAGACATACAGACTGGAAGTCATGCTGAGTCTGAATAAAGCATCCATTGTGAGATCTTCCAAGAAGAAWATAAGGTTTCTTGTATGTCTGTAATGAAAATCTTCACCTAATTTTTACCAAAAAAAAGTGGGCAACAATTCTCAGCACTGTTTCCTGTGCACCTGTAAGTAACTAATCTGCTCAAAGCTGATTAATATTCATATTCTAAGTATTGTATTTTAAGATGATTAGTTTTACTTGAGTCCCTGCCACTCCATCAAATATGCTGATTCTTCAACAAATCTAGGAAATGAGTTAAAAGTTTAAAAAAACACTATATTTTTGCATTTGTSTCAGGAGGTTGTTCCTATGTAGTGTGACTTACATCCCATACTGTTTGTTTTGCTTCATCATATACAACTGTGAACATGAAATTATATATTCAATAATTAGTTATTATTTTAATTGTAAGAAAACGTAACAAATCATAAAGCATTTTTATTTGTTTTGTGTTAAGCAGTGATATGCAAATTGATCTTTAAGTGCCAAATCAGAACTGGCCACCAAATCTACAGTATAATGGTATTTTAATTTATAATGGACATTTTTGCTTAGCTCGTATGTATCTGATGCTTTTAACAGAAAAAACATTTACAAAGGGGTACAATGGTCCCTGGAGAGACAACATCTCATTTTCAATTCAGTTGGCAAGAATACTAATTACATTATCACATATTCAGCAGCATTCAGCAAAGTTATTTATTCATTCATCCTGCAGACCCGGGATGCCTGGCAGGTCACTGCCAATAAGCACTACCTTGAGAATCTCAGCTGATGGTACACAAAGATAATTAGATATGGAGCTGTTTTTTTTTTAAAAAAAAAAAAAAAAAAAAAGAGAGAAAGAAAAAAAAGAAACCTTTTACAGAAACGCTAAACCTCCGAGATTTGCCTCTTTACTGGCTTCATGACTGACTGAAAAAATTTATTTCCATGAACAAAACAAAACATAAAAAGCATAGCTTTCATGAACATAAAAGGAAAAGCAAGGAAAGAAAGGAAGAGAAAATATACTGGCTGGTCTGAAAATCTTAAGGCTTGAGATCTTAAAGGAAGCAGGAGAGCCAAAAGTCAATGTCAAATGAAGCTGCATTCCACAAACTAATAATTTATCTGGTGTTTGTTGTACTCTACTGATTCTAAGGCAGAACAACAAAATATCAGAATATTGTTTACAAATTCTTTCATTTATCTATTTCCTCTTTGTGACATTTGACATTAAAATATGTCATGGACGGGAGACAGGATTCTGTCTCCCATTTGATGAAGTGCAACATTAGCCTTTCTTTTTTGTGTAAATTCGGCTATATAAAATGAATGTTGCCAAGGTGAAGCCCTTATACCAATTAATTCAAAATGACCAGTATATTTGTTGATTTGCACATTTTGTAATTTACCACACCACCAATTCTGGCAACGTTACTATTCCCTAATGTGTTTTGAGTGTTTCTTTTTTTTTTTTTTTCAATGCCGGATGCATTCCTGATGCTCAGAAACTGCAAAGGCCAAGAGTCTGAACTTGGACATTAATCGAATTACATTGACCTATGCAGTATCTCTGCAGTGGTCCAGACTGCTAGATTAGAATACAAATACTATTTTCAAAGCTTGAGCAATAGTTCTAGAGTTGTCATCTCATACTACAACCTCTCAGCATAGTGAATGTGATCCCAATAATATCCTTACTTCTATAGCATCTCAAAAATTTATCTCTCAGTTCAGTCTGACTTGTCTAACAACAATTAAGGGATCTTTAAGAAATCTTTTTAGCACCCATTTAATCTTATCATTAGAAGACTTTGTGGCAACGTAGTATAAGCTAAATCTGCTGAGTAGAAAATGGTTCATTTTCCAAGGAGCTCCCCATGGGGATATTGCGTCTTCACGACTGATGACTGATTAAATCAATGAACTGGAGATTAAAAGAAGTGCAATATTTTGGCCTTGTATGTTACTAATAATCTCCTTAACAGTATTGAGCAAATAGATAACTTCTGGTGGGGCTGCTTGTGAAGTGTCCCGTTGTCAGTGTAATGGTAGCACAATCAGGTTGACCGGCTCCATCTACAGTGTGCTAAAGTGTTGTGTGTCAAATGTGTTGAAGTGCTCCTGAGTCTGCTTTAGCAGGATGCTGCAGAATGAAAATGTCCTCTAGAGTCAAAAGGATGCAGCAAGCAGACAGTCTGTCTTCAAGGGCAGAGCCTATTTCACTTGTCTTGCTGCATGGCTAACAAAGTTTTCTGACATCTCTGCTATGTCTCACAGATCAGCTGCACACCGTGTTGTCACATGACAACTCTATCCTTCAGTGTCCATATTAATTTTTCATTTCTTACCTCTTTTTTTATTATCACTTTTTTTCCCAAAGTATTTCCTACACAGTTGGAGAATGATGACAGATGAGGCAGGAATCTTGACAGAGACAGAGACACAGGTGACRTAGATACAGAAGTACAGGTGGAGGTGGAAGAAGAGGATGAAGAATAGGTAGATGTATCCTGAAGGTCTCAGAATAGCCACACTCATTGCTTAGAGGGTTTCTAATGTAGTAAACCATTTCATCTCACAAATCATACTATCCTGAACAGTCTAAGCCTCAGCCTTAGCTAAAACCAATGTAGGGTCTAAAGAGAGGCACGATAATACCATTAATCACATATAGCCAAGACTCTTGGTTACAGAGAGAGATTSACACTGACGGTGCAGGCATATTGAATTTATGCCCACCATCCCACAGCGGTTCTGAAAAGTCACTTGTGGGAGATGACCATCAGAGTGTCGCTAGTTGGAATTTGACTTCATGATCTGTTTTTACAATGACCCAGCACAGGACCTGAACCAGAAGAAAGCTCGTTTCCAGACTGTCATTTTAGTGCAGGTGAACAGAACTCTCTCCTTCCARACTCACACTGGCTGTAACACAGCCATTGGCATTAGTGAGTCCTCTAGAGGTGACATTGTCAAGAAGTACTTGGGGATTTTAATACATTCTCATCCCCTTCTGTTTTTGTCTATATTTCAAGGTCTCCTGACACAGCTTTGAAAAGGGGATCAATGCTAGCGTGAAGAACACTGTCAGGATCAGAGTGGCCTGCTGTGCTCTACCAAGTCTGTGCACCGACAGCTGGATGCCATTGCAAAGAGTGGCTCCTGCCTGATTGGTCAGGGTTGCAGAATTCACTAATCACTATCTCCAAGAGGGAATGCAGAATGCTGTTTCCTCATCCATTACTCTGATATGCTGCATTTGGACAATAACACTGTACAAATTTCTGCTGCTCTCTACTTGTAGATCAGAAAATCCACTTCTTTCCCCCTCCTTTCTCACACATTATCCCTCTTCTCCAGTAACAACCTCTCCAGTCCATTGCCTTGTCATTAACACAGCATCCAGGGTCCTTTGTCCAGCCCTAACTGCAGTTTTCTACCTCCGTTCTTTAATAAAATCTCACTGCAGCGCTGTCTTTTTCTACCTAGTGGAAACAAGCACAAGGATTCTTCTCTCTCAAGGTTGTTATTATTCTTCTCCTGCTTACACAGACAGCATAATCAATACATAATGGTGAAATGAGACCTTACACCATTTTACTACCTGCCTCTGTCCAATAAGAAAAGATTATAGAAAAGATAGATATTGCAGTCTCATTCCTTCAAATATAAGCCATTCACATGCTGTAGCATATAAATAGGAAACATAAGCTATGTGGCCCTACTGGGTTTTGTACTTCAACATCGTTTTCTTTGGAGGTAGTGTTTGTAGCCCCATCACATGCATAATAAAAGATGAAGAAGGTTGTTTCCCATGGTTATTCCACCTTCTTGGTGCTCTGCATCTGAACACCAAAACCTTTGCATTTTCTGATCCTTCTCTCTGGTTAAATTATATTTCAAGTTGGGCTTTCCTCCCAGATATCTGCTGTGTTTTTTGGTTTGGGGCTTTTGTTCCTGACTCTTTTTGGTGGCAGGGGAGATGGGGGAGGCGGTGAGGGTGGGGATGGGCAGTAAGCCTATAAGCCTGGTGCGGACTGACCAAACTTTTCATTCATTAGGTCACACTGATGTCCCCATTTGCCAATGGAAGAGCTTCAGAGTTCAAAGTCTTCCAAAGAATCAGGAGAAGAAAGACATTTTGTAAAAAATATTTTAATAAGCACACAAAACAAACAAGCAAAAAATATGGTTGAGAAGAACTAGTAAAGTTTAYAATTCTTATGTAAAAAGAATGATTATGAAGCACACCTTAAGAGCAAGCCCAACACACACAGACTTCACATTGTCACAGAACAATAACCCGAGAGAGAACATTTACGTATACAAAGCCCATCTTTTCTAACTAAGGCCTTTTAAAATTCCTCACTTCATGGCTAGGGAATATTTCCATACAGACCACACTTGATTAATGGGGCCAGCTTACATTAGTCACAGTTCTTTCAAGGAAAACTTTGATACAGGCCATCTGTCAGAGTCTAGTCAGCCTCTGTGCACTCRGGCTGCAGCATTAAGAAACGTATTGCTTAATGCATTCAGAGAGAGATAAAGAACATAAAACAGGGTTTGTTCTGCTTTAGTTCTTCTAATCTGCTAAAAACGATTTGCCACCAACACAAGCAAATTCAGGGCAACTTGTCCTACACTGCCTTTCAGAAAAAMCCAAATTCAGACTATGGACTCTTTTTCCACACATTCAATGAAATGAACTAAAAAAATAAAAATAAATCGCTTTTTAAGTGCAGTACTAAAGGCAAACATCTTAAAACAAAACATTTTWAAAAAAGAAAAAACACAGAACCCTCCAATTTTATGCCGTTAATTTTCTTCTGAGCCAATAAAAATGAACAAGGCTCTATAACGTTACTTGCTGCATTATAGTAACCTTCCTGCCTTCCTGTCAATTACCCCTTGCACCTAGGTAGGCCTCTTCTCAGCCTGCTCTCTTCTTTCATTGAGGTGGGGCAATAACGCTCAGCTCCAAGTGGAGCAGTCTCTGAACTATTGGTTCCCTGTGGCAAGGCACTTGTGACTTATTTTCCTGAAACTGAGGGGGAAGATTTTTTTTTTCCTCCTCTCCTTTGCAGATGTAAAAAAGGGCAGGCACTCTTCACCRCCTCATGATGGAGACAACAACTTCCAGGCTGCTGGGGACTTTATGCCAATTTGCATGGTGCCTTACGCAGAGAAGCCTGCTCATTGCTGTGCACTCTTCTAAAAGGTAAATGTTGAGGGGCTTACRGGGAGCAGAGCAGGGAAGGTGCACACAGGGTGGTGGGAGAGCTTTTCATCTGGGCCTGCTGCTGTGACCTCAAATGTTGGGGGTCACAGCAGACAGTAACAGAACTCCAGCCACAATTTCCAAGTGCAGGTCATCAACGGCTTATGTGTAGACATCTAGAAAAGGGTCAGCAAGCCCCTACAGCTGATTTCCAGCCTTTGATAGGTGGAATGTCCCCTGTGACCTCCCCACAACCCCCAAAAGGACTCTTACAGAAAAAATAGTGTGAATTTTGGTCAGAGAAATTGGGCTCTGAGAATGTTTTTGTACAAAAGTATAAATGCAAGGCTGTAAATACATTCCGTATTTTTCTTATTGACTTTTCACTTGGGATCACCTTGAGTATTCTGATCAAAACATCTCCTGTATTGAGGTCATTTCTGAACAATGCTGTTTCAAAACAGTGTTTTGAAATGTCAGCTAAATAGGTTAGCTCTGAACATGCTTAAAGGCCATGGGGCAGGTCCCTGTTCTGTCTTATTGGTTTTGGAAATTATGCTAAAAATCTACTTTCTGTGAAAATTTCTCAGCCAATGAAAGTTCCAATTACTACATACATTTTATAGAATTCTTTGGAAATCAAATGTGAAAATAATCTRGATGCAGTGAGCATATTTTTCAATCCTATATCTAGCTCTTTTTGTGTTACATGATAGTGACTGACCCGACGGCCATCTCCGTGGGAATGCCTCTCTGCCTCCCGTTACCACTCCAGCGGCTAGTACCTGCACTGAAGTGACTGTCAAACTTTAAAATGTTTTGTTTTGTTTTTAATGCTAAACAACACTGTAAATTTCATATAGGATGTATTTGTTTTGTGGGGCAGCTAGTGGAAAAAAAGAGAAAATGAAGAGAAATTGTCTTAAGAGCAGGCTAATGAATTCTATATTAACATGTAATGTCTCTATATGTTAAACGTAAATTTACCTTATGCAAAACGCACAGCAAACAGAAAAGAATAAAAGCTATCTAAGTAACAGCTGTAGCTGGGGTAGCCAGAAGGATCTAGAGATTCAACAAGATCTGTAAAGTTCATAAATCCTTTAAAAAAATGGTGGGCATACCTTCTCAACTGTATAAATAACCACACCTTTTCTGCTTGTTTTTTCCACCTAATAAGTCAAATCTCCTTTTCATCTGAATTGCATTTCAGCCAAATTAAATATCATTTATTACCTAACTTTTTACCCCTCAGGGATTCTTTGCCTCTCAGGCATCTACTGTATTCCAAGAAGACCAGAAAAAATAAAAATACTGAATGTGATGTAAATGGTTTGTGTGAGATACTAAAATAATTACTTTTTCTGTGACATTMTTTGCAGCAGTGGAAAGGGACTAAGCTTGATTCAAAGAGGAGACTTTTCTTAGGCAAATAAGCTCTTTCCTATTGCTCCATCTCAGATACAAAAGTAAAAGATTCACCTCTCCAATGAGATCCAAAAGCATGTGAACACCTCCTGGTCAAGAATACGCAGTTCTAAGAGGGTCAGTGCAGACACCTGTTTCTATTCTGTGCCAGAGAGAGAATATTAAATACCGCTCCTGCTGCTAAAATCAGCTGGAGTCAACTGCGCTCATGATAGATCCCCACATAAGGAAGAGCTACAGTTTTGCCTTTTTTCTTCCTTCTATACCCTATTAAATTCTGTATGCATACATACAGTCATTTATCAATCCTAATCCCCTCAGAATGTCACCCTGGTGGATTTCCTGAACTCACATGACAGCTGCTTTCTCAGGACTAAGCGTATAGTATATTCAGATAAGAAYGGACTGGTTCAGAAAGTTCAGATACTTTCATAAATCCCGTACAAAAATGCAGGTTGCAATTCTTGATATCACTCAGACTTACAGGAAGCTTCTCCTTATTAAGATATCCCATATGGCAAGACAAGCTTTGATACTTTACAGTAAAAATATGCAACAGATTTACATCTATTGGAAACTATTACTTGCTCACCTCACTTCTTGCCTGAATGGTTTTCGATGCGAGCATAAATGATAACTTCAGATTACAGCATCAGGTTTCAGCATCAGATCCTCTTTGGTGATTCTTCAGCCTTCAAATCACCCTTTATGGCTCTTGCAGTCAGTGAAGCTTAGAGACACCACAAATTCCAAATCATTCATTGCTCTTTTCAGTATCAGCATCCTGATAATTAGAAAAAAATATATATATCCTCCACCATTATTTGAAAAAGATCTCCAAAGGAATTCGAACTGATCTGTGAAAAATATTGATGCCTGCTCTCCTCTTAAATGATCATTTGTCCACCAATACTGATTTTTTTGTGAATGCATGTCTGTTCTATTTGGTCAAGGTATTGATCCATCAGTAAGATCCTAGGTAAAAGATTACTACGTAAGTGTGTAAAAATCTTTTAACTTCTCTTCTGAACTATTTGTACTGAAATAAGACTATTTGTACTGAATAAGACTTAAAGAATAAAAAGGCAATGAGAGCATCTTATTTCTATTCCAGGTAAAACTGCTGACAAAATTCCTCTGGACTAACATGGCATAGAATCAGACTTGTAGATAAACTAGAAGGATAATACTGTAAGACCTACACATCTGTAGCATCAAATAAGCTGAAATTACCAGAGAAAGGCTATCATATCACATCGGAAGTGACAAAAAAAAAATTCACCTAGCAGAATGTGATGATGCAGATTTCCATACCAATTCTTAGATATTAAGAGCACACCAAGTGTCAGCCTCATTCTAAGTTAGTATTTCATGTCACTTTGGAAAATGAAGTTTTTAAGGATATTTATTAAAAAGTATAGCCACTTTTTGATGGCTGAATGAATGCTCTTGTGTCAACCAGACAGACTATTCCTCTGCTACAAGATCAAGAGCCAAGCTGAGCAATAAAAAGAATATAGGTTGCATACACTGGATTTTATGAACAAGTAGAGATGGATTTGAATCAAAAATCAAAAAGAGAACAGATTCTCTGCCAAGAGCAGGGAAATCCTCCATCTAAGAAAGGTGATCTCACTAAATTTGTTGTTCCAAGTGCCCAAGTTTGCTCCTCTTCCAACTCCTCTTCCTCATCACTCTTCTCATTATTTTAACAATGTCTTCGATTAAGAAAAGAAGTTATTAGTCCTGCCAAATTCCTAAAATATTGAAATAATCAAATAAAATTATGTTATGCAGCTTCCTTTGACATTTCATATTAGACTGATTTTCAAAAAAACATGTTTCCATCTGGAAAAAAAGTAGCCTTAGCCATAGTAGTATATTGCATCAACAGAGCATTATGTCAGATGAAAGTACTATTAATACCTATTGCAATTGTGTGCTTACCATAATTTGATTTTTTTATGGCTGTTCAACAGTGTTCAAAATGTTTGAGTATGTTATCATACATCCACAACCACAGATATCTTACATAGCTCCAAATATTATTGCATACAAATATATATGCATAAATATGTATATGCAAATATATGCACATATACAATATCATTCGTGCTTTAGCTATCTCACATAAAATCTCACATCTCATACATACAATATGAGAATATTTAGCACTTTAATCCACTTAGCAAAAACCATATATCCTTTCAGTTTTGTATAATCCCTACCTGTCTATGCTTTTAATTTATACAGATTTTTGGAACTGCACTAAATTATATATCCCAGACAGTTGTCCATTGACAATACCAAAATTCAATCAGTAATTGATAGTCCGTATTATCTTTCCTACATGCTATTATTCCTTTCACTGACCTGACAGAGGAAAATATTCAGAAAACTGATTAGTTGAGAATTCTTTCGTAAACAAGTGGTAGTGCTGGGAGAAGCAGAGAGTGAAAGAATCTAATGAAAATGTCTTGCTCACCAGTGATTCCCATTCGGGACGATTGCTCTGGACTTCAGACTATTAGTAACTTGTATAATTTAAATTAGCCTCAGAAAGAAGGTAACACAGAAGTGAGATCAAATCCTTTCTCAGGCCTTCCTAATAAGCACATTGTAGAGAAACCTAAGGCTGTGATCTGTAGAATGACCATTTCTTCTTCATTATTTCCTGTAAAAGTGGACAATATAACACAATAGCCAGTTCCTAGGGATGCCTTTTAGGTCTTAAACGTTCATGGAGCTATTCAGATTCATGACAGTTCAAGATTTGGTCCTGTGCAGAGTTCATTTATGAACTGCTGTGGTAGATTCTGTTGGTATTTCCTTTTTAACAGAACAATTCAGAACACAAAGAAATTATGCAACCCCAGAGAGGTGTCAGATGTACTTTTTGAAAAGCAAAACATGCACATGTAAACACACAAAAGTTTTTTTAATAAGGATGTAAAATTGAACCAGAAGTCAAGACTTTAAATGCAGAGGCCAGGAGTTAATAAGAATCAGACTGCATCATCTGCTTCCAATCAAATAAAGATGGAATTGGCAAGAAGTAACAAAAGATGATGTCATTGCAAAAAGTCAGGAAGTGTTGACTGTGTACTCTGCCTTACTTTTGGACTGTAGTTTGCTCTGGTTTTGTATATCTGTCTCGTCTTCTCATCTGAACTGTAACATGATGTTTTGATAAAAGATGTAAAAAAAAAATGTTTGCTTCATTCCATCCATCCCRTTAATTTGGTTTCAAGTATGAGAGGCAAGTGTATCTGGGGTAAAAATCAGCATTTCATTAAAAGCATCTGTCAACCTTTCACCACAATTTGGTGAAAAACAAAATAAATGGTGAAATCCATCTGAAAAATGATAGTGATAAACCACAAGAAAATATATTTTCAGAAAAGATACAAAAGGAACCCTTTGGGGGTGGCTTAAGAGTTATAGTAACACTTACCACCTTTACTTTTGTGTCCTATGCGTTTCTAAAAGAAAACAGTTTGCTTTGTACAAGCACAGGGACAACATCCTCTAATGCTACTGAAGACAGTGGTGTCCATGTCATCAATCCTATCACAAGCCGACAAAGAGTATGAATAATAGTGGCTTTGTATCTCACTGGAATGTGTGGTCAGTTGGCTTATTTTCAGTGAAAAAAATATGCTATAGAAGGAAAGATCTACATTAAATGGGTGGATTTAAACTACAGTTTAGGTTTCAAAAAATATAATGACCTTTGGGATATGTTGCAAGTTGATGTCTTTATACAAGCATTTCCTCATTCATTAATCTATTTTTAATTATGGTTCTTAGGCAAAAGTGCAAAACTGGCCTTGATCCACAGTAGTGCTCATTGCTGTCACTTTGGGAGGTTCCTACACAGATCAAGGATAGTAACTGTAGCAACTAAATATTTAGTCATTATTATTTCTTCAGTACCCTATGGTTACACACAGCATCATTAATAAGTGAATGTGCTTGTTGTTAGCTTGCCACTTTTTCTGCTGTTTTACTCTCTTGTTCTCTTTTCCTCTCTCCATTGTGAACTTTGCCTCTAGGAAAAAAATACTCTTTTCCACTGTATATTAGAATTCACAGAAGCTATGAAAACTTCATTGCTAAACATTGCTAAACAGCAAAACAATTAGTTAGTATTAGTTAACACTGAATAATGAGATGCATCAATGCATCATTTCACAAGGCTTTCTACAAACTAAAGTTGATATTACTACATTATTTTATTCTGTGTGACCTACTTTATATGGAAAACCTTCATGGATAAGAAAACAGTATTTGCTTTAAATAAACGGAAAACCTAAGTATATGCAGTTGGCCATACAAACAACACTTTTTTTTTAATGGTGAATTTCGCAGTTCTACTTATGAGAGTTATTTTAAAAGATTTTTTGAAAGAGTAAGCTTAATATGTAACATTAGCCATGAGTAGCTTGTTTCTTTCAGCCAAAGGTGCAAAATTGGTCTCTCATGGTTCATTATGCCAGGACAAGTGCAGGAGGAGACGATAATTATCACATGAGCTATCCATTATATTTAAATCTTCCAGACAATCTTGAGAACTGTCTAGCTACTTTGGTGAAGATACATTCCTGCATCTAATTCCGTCATTCTTGACAGTCCTTAATCAAGCCTGCTTTTCCTTAGGAAGCAGCTCAGTCTCCCTCTTTGTCCTGCACCCATCTTGTGGCACACGTGTTTTGTCTTCTTGATCCAGTCTCCTTTGTCTCCTTGATCTTCTTGACTTCTGATCATGATTATGATCATATCATGACCTAAGTCTTGGCTTAATATCTCTTTATCTTTGGAGCTCAAGTGAGAAGTTACTTTCACCTCTAGTAACTCTGGTTTTATTGAAATGGTGATGATTTATAGTCCTCTTCAAAGTCTTATTGAGATCTTTATAATCCTTTGAGAGCAATCTTTGTGCTAGAAGAACCGGTTAGATACTAAACAATGAATTCTAATTTTGAATGATGATAAAGTATAATTAATCTATTTAATTTAAAACTTAAGAACTTTTATTTCTATCTCACTGGGTTATTTTTCCTGGAAGCTGATGAGGATGTCTGACTACAGATTTAATGCTGGAAATACTATAATGAAAGTTACTACTATTGGTCAAATGAACTCATCTTGTTGACAGTTTGAGGGTTCTCAGGATGCTCCAAGAGAAAKGTTTCACTATAACACATCCTCAGTTTAGATAACTAAACCTAATGCTTAGCATTTTAGAATTAAACAAGTAGAAGATTTACTTGTGTATCATGTTTTCATAAATCTTAAAGAAGGCATTCCTCATTTTTTCCAAATAAAGCAGAATAAAATCCATGGAGAACAGCCTGAAGCCTTTTGGTTTGTTTGTTTTGCATACAAACTGTTGCCYTTAGAGACAAGAGTCAAAAAATATAGGAATGTTACAGCAGTCCAAAGCTTTACAAGTTAGAATTTCATAAAGTTGTTCCATGTGCAGTTTTTGACAAACATTTTATTCATCAGTCATTTTCCAAAATGAATTTTTTTTGTAGGCCTGAAAAGGGCAAGAATTCTATAAAAATCTAAGAACATGCAATTTTTCAAAGTATAAAGCTTTTCAAGTCTGCAGTAGTGGTAGTTAACAGAGAGAAAAATTAATGCATTTGAATAAATATTTATGTATTTTATAAGAGCTTTGTGTCTTGTATTCCTTCGTGTACCTTGCAGGCAAGTTAAGAAAACAACTATAAATCATAAATAAGACAT
This sequence comes from Eudromia elegans, assembly GCA_003342815.1. Taxonomy (NCBI): domain Eukaryota; kingdom Metazoa; phylum Chordata; class Aves; order Tinamiformes; family Tinamidae; genus Eudromia; species Eudromia elegans. Next base: position 8,271,994 of record PTEX01000004.1, on the reverse strand, counting down.
TAAATGAACTCTGTGACAATCTCCTATTACTTTGCTCCAGCCTGGTAATCTTTTTTTTTTTTTCCTTCAGTATATTTCTGTAAAGACTCTGAAATAGAAAAGCTAGAAAAGCAATAGTGAACATGAAATGTGCTTATGGAAGGTGAAAGTAGGAGAACAAAATTTTATATAACACAGGTTAAATTAATTTCTATTTCTTTCTACAAAGACAGGTATGTATCAAAAAAAAAAATAGTTACATTGTGGTTCTCAGGGAAAGATATTTAAAATTGATTTTTAAAATCCTGTTCTGTAGAATCTAAAGTAAATTATATCTTAGGGCCATGTCTCTAAACTTTGTATYTTCTGCTTTAGTCTCCTTTCTGTTTGATGTCTTAACTTTACTTAACCTAGGATTAAGATCTAAGCAGAAATGTACTTCTTTCATAACTTCCTTTCAGATCTTGTGAAAGGCTTTAATTTTACAACTCCAGCTTTTGTATCATCCATTTAGGATATTTTTATGAAGAACACTAGAAAGACTATTCTAAATTTTTATGCTAACTTTCCAAGTAATATTCCTTGCAAAGAAAATAAAAAAAGCTCTTGTTGTTTTTAACATGGCATTGCTTATATGGAATCTGTTTCTTTGGGTAAAAAGAACAATTCCTGTTTGCCAGCCCCTTGCATTATCTGCCTTTTTTAACTTGTTAATTTTGCTTGTTGTGTGAAATTTTTCATTCATTCACCTTCTAGTTTGTCGTGTGCAATTAATCTATATGATGTCCAGAAAAAAAATCAATAGTAGAATTGGTTTTGTCCATTTTTTCTCTTTCTAAATATCTTTGTTTTGTCAGTTTCAATCTTGATTTGTGCTTGGTTTGATACATATGATAAAGATGCAGTCTCACCTCAGTCTCCATTGTACCACTCTTACTTATATTTGCTCATTTTTTCATCCTTTGAAGCTTGCATTTTCACAGCTTTTGGAAAGTTGTGACAGGTTTGTTGTTTCCAATCTAGAAGCCAGTTCTATCCTAAAAGATTTTCTGATTTTTCCTCTTCACTTTGCGCCCATTAGACTTGGGAGCTTAAGCAATATGAGAAAATTCCCAGCACTTTAAACACTTCTTTGGATCAGTCATGCAGACACCACAATTCAGCTCTGCATCAAGTCTCTATGGCCATATGCTGTACTTCAAAACATCTTACATTATTCTTCTCTGAGCCTGGCATCAGAACTATACAGCAATTTCACAGCAACTTGTGATGAGAGTAAAAGTGGTATGCAGCAAATGATGGTTGAAAGCAATGCCAGTACTATCTATTCCAAGAGGACGATTAGAAGAAAACTGAACTTTCCATTTTGGATTGACAGCATCTCCATTTTATTGTCATATTTTTAATGCATATAAGATTTTTTTATTCACCCTTTTGTTCCTCAGTGTCTGTTAGACCATGTCCAGTGGAATACACAATCTTTGTATCATTTGCACACCCTGAAGGAATTCATTCTCTGTCTGATACTAAAAGTTAATTCATTTCTCCAAAACAACGACCCATGAAAAAGGAATATACAACAATGCATTTGTCTATCAAGTTTGTTCCTTAAAAATGTGTTGCCTCCTCACAATGAGAAAATRGTCATATTCTGTTCCTGTTCTGCACATATCTTCATTTCAGCTTTACTATCTTTACGTGACTCTTCAGTTAAATATTTGAAATGATTGCTTGCAAGGACTTTTCCCTTTCASCAATGTGGAATGGGGAAATTCTTAACTTGGACAAACTTACAGAAAGTTATATATAAATCCTGACTCAAGGATCTACTAAGAATCTACAGGATAAATAACTTGCCATAATAGTATTAGCTGTGTACATGTATTCTAAACCATGCTTGAMAACCCTGCCAAAACAACCAACTATAAGTCACTAAAGCCCAGGGCAAAAACGAGATGTACTTTTTCTTAATTATTGCAGCGCCTCTTTTCATATCTCCAAACTGACGTCTAGTGCCTGATATTTGTATTATCTCAGCATTCTTCATTCTCTTACTTAACTACATGATATTCTCTGTCTTTATTTGAGTGCTCTCAGTCACTCATACCTATTAAGGTGACATTGTGGTGAACATTGTATGCAAAAACAGTAAAAGGCAGCTTTTGAGTTAAGGTTTTTCTTCTGATACTGTTAACCAGACTGAAGTGTGATTTATTCTTTTAAGAAGAGTAGAACTATTCATGACATAAAGCATCATGGCATTGGAATTAAGGTATCTTGATATCAAAATATCACAGTTTAAAAGGTGCAATCTTTTACTGTTTCTAGCAATGAAAGTAGAACTCAATTTAACCTTAGTAAGAAGAGAAATATTGACTCCCTTTTTTTTTGGTGTTCTTGCATAGACACAGTAAAATGATATTATAAATTTCCAGTTCCTTTTCATATTAGAGATTACCTGAAAACAGTGTATTCTTTTGATGTCCTTAGCCTTGACCACTCACAGTTTCTTTCCTGATGAATGTCTAAAACAATATGAACAATACAGATTTCAGCTCCAACAATATTCCCTGTGAGAGAATTCAAATTCATTCAAATTCAAATTCAAAGTCATCATTTATTCAAATTCACCATCCTAAACTGTATCTCACTACTACCTGATTATTTTTACTTGATTTTTGGATTATTTAAAAAAGGAAAAAAATGTCATATCTCATGAAAATGTCTTTCTCTAATGTCAGGAAGATGGAAACAAGAAAGCTACACTCTGTAAATTACATCCCATTAGCTGTGGGGAATGTTTATTGCATTACCTTTATGAATTTTATAAGCTTTCCTGGTAGCATTTCATCATATGAAATGCAAACAATTTGCTGTACTTACATTTTGTTTACCTGTTTTCCCATAAAGAATAAGCTAATGTTCTCATTTTAATAATAACAAGAYTCTGATGCCTGCTCAGTGAGTTCAGCTTTTACCTTGCATAATCTGTGTATGTGAGATGTAAGAGGATTCTCTGAAATTACAAGACATAGAACATAACATTCTACATATACGGAATAAAGAAATGTCCTATTCCTMTTTGGGGGAAAAATAAGCAGTTTTACTGCCCTAGTATGTATACACCTCAACATAATTATTTAAATAAGTGATTTCCTATCCTTCCTATGTTTGGTCAAATCATTATTGTTACTGGAAAATTGMTTTTCCTTTAAGGAACTGACATTAAATTTTTAATATAAAACACTGTTTTGGAACATACGAAAAACAGTGTAGCTGGACTGAACAAAAATGTAGTAAATCTGTGTAATTCACTGTGCCCTTGAAAGTTTCACCCTCTATTGGAAATAGAATCTATCAAGGCTCTAAACTCATAGTCTTCACCACTTTTCATCAAAAAACAGCAAAATGAAGGAGGCGAGTGACATGCGCTGTCACTGAACACTGTTAATTGCTCTCGTCAGTCCATCAAGTCTGCTGTGTCTTCAAAAGCCTGATGACTTTGGAAACACCTAGATATCACTTTAGAAAAAAGGCTCATACTTCATCTTTTGAAGATTATCAACAATTTATATAAAGAAGCTTTTCAATTTCTTTGTTGCATAGACTACTTTCTGGAAAAGATATTTTTTAGAGACAGATGATACAAGTATTATACTCAGTTTCAACGCCATCCTTCAAAAGCAAGTGCATTTCCTTTAAAAAGACTAATAACTCACCTTCCTTAAAAAATATTTTAAATGTTCTGCTGCTACTCCACCTAATAGTGCCACAAATTAGTGCCCTTTTGGGGGTCATCTAACCATGACGGTACAATAGCACAACAAGTAAGAAAGGTGAATTAATAAGAAGTTGCCAGATTAAAATTTTATAAACAAAAAAGAGGGAAATTTCCCAAGGAAAAAGGATTTCTATGGCTGTGACTACTGTGAATTTTTACTTATCTTTTCTGCAAATTCTGGATCCTGCATATGTCRATGTACGACCACCACCCTGCAGTTAGCTCATACAAGGGCCCTGCCATGTCTACTTTACYTCCTGCCACAGGGATACATTTTGTTTGCCTTAGGATGAAGCTTCCTAGTTTCTTGTCCTGATCAATAAAATGGACACAGAGATATTTATGGACAATGCTTTAATGTCACTTTAACTTCCTGTGATTAGCATAGTCATCTTGAATAGTTATTGCTTAARATGTTCTCAGGCTTCCATGTCTTTTCTTGATGTTGGATATTTAAACATTTAAAATGACACTACTATTTAAATGTTTCCTTGAGAATACTATTTATTTATATCACTATGTAGAAAAGTACAGCTGTCTAAAACACACATCAATGTCCAAAGTAAAACTGYATTGAATTCATAAGGTTCATTTTCTGATATTGAATGCAAACTGTAGAGTTGGTCACAGAGCAGTAAACTTAAATGAGCAGTAAACATATAACTGCTAGTGTTACATTCCCTGATGTACATTCAGAGACATCTAAAATATTATACTTTATTTTGCTTAGTTTAAAAAAGAATGTGTATTGTTTTTATTTTTACATTTTATGGCATCYGAAAGACTAGTAAATTCAATCAAGGAAACACAGTTTTCATTCCACTAAGTTTAGGAAGGAAATGGGGCTGTTTTATTTCATTTTTATATATCTTTAAAGATAAAAACAACGAAAAAATCATATACAACATTATTAGGGAAAACAGAACATTTCATCTCAGATTATATCTATTCCTTCGAGAAATGAAATAAATCCAAAAGGTAATAATATTCTTACAGCAAAGTCTACCCAGAAGACTGAATTTCAAATCCTACAGGCACTGCTCGTGTAGGTAGTGAGTAGGTAGCAGCTGYCAAAAGAAAAAAAAAATCCCGTAACATCAGCTTAGTTAATAAAATTTCTGTCCTACTTACACTTCTGATACAAGTAGAATGGTCTACATATGAAAGTCAGTTTTAGAGACCCTTCAGGTAGATGGCATATTAAGTTGTCAGTGCTGATCGCGCAACAGCTCAGAATATGGGGAAAAGGGTCAAAGGACAAATGAAATGCTAGAATTATAAAGTCTATCCATCTCATTTTCGGTCATACTGACGTCTTCCTCAGCACTTGTTTATTTCAACTATTTTGAATTTGCCGATCTTATTATAAGCCAGAAGTAATTGAGAGTAGCATTCTAATGGATAATCATCCAAATAGAGTTGAATCTCCTTATACCAGGTTTACATCTAATATTAGAAATGGACTGTTAAAAATTAAGAATTGTAGTCATCTCAGTTCACGATAACTGTAGGGACTGAGAAGAATAAATTAGGATAAAATCTTTCCAGAGGACTTGCAGAGATGTGATTTTATATAGTCTCTTAAAAACCTGCAATGCAGAAGTCCAAGGTCAGGAAAGCCCCTAATATTGATTTTCTGCCTGGGTTTCTAGTGAGAGCTAAACAGCTGAAAATATATTTTGATATTGATTTTTACCTTAAGTTGGGAAACAGATTTATAAAATCCTTCTTCATAGTGACATCTTCTGCAGTAGGATTACAAATCATACYAGTACATTGATAATGAAAGGAACTGATTGATGAATCATTACTAGGCTTAGAATATATGGATAAYTAATAATACAGGGATATTTTACAGAACTCTAGAGCTTGGAATRACCATTCAAAAATACATTTTATTTTTTACTTATGATTTGAGTTTTTAAAAATACTAGAGAGTTCAGTATCTAACTTCAATGCATTTAGAAATTTCTTAAGTATTCATGTTTTCTCTCCTTTTGAAAGGTGTGACCTAACTACAACCCCAAACCCATGAGCAAAAACCTGTAAAGATGCCCACTGCTGGATGTCTGTGAAGTACAGAAGTGCCTTGACTCTTTTGGCACTGAATGACAAYACCAAGATATTATGACTTAAATGTTTCACCTTTTACTGATATGTAGGAATTATTCATTTAAGAAGTAGTCACAATGGAGGGCAACAGATATTTGCAAAAATGGGTTACAAAATATGCATGTAGTGAGGACTGTGACAGCCCTACCTGTGGTTTTGGGAAAAGAGCAGAGGAAACTGACCGTCCATACAGTAAGAACAGAGGCTGCTCTGCATACATGTAACTTAACATGAGTGCCCCAACAGCACAAGTCATTGCTCTGTGTCAGAGGCAACTCATTTTGACATCATTCATAGCTAAACATCATACAAAACATGCACAAATAGACCTGTGTTCTTAATTCATGTAAGTGGTAAGCTAGGTAATTGTTATGTCTGATAAAACTTCAAATGAAATTACTTTCTTAAAATTTTCTTCTTTCAGATACTGTTCCACKCTTGGCCTTATTTTTGCTCAAAATTTTAGTGACATAGGAGAAACACTAAGTTTATAGAAAGCTCAAGTTGATATTTTCTGCTGCTTCTTCTCACTGAAATTTGCAGTGACCTTAAATGAAGTTATGATTTTGTTCATATTTGTATGAGTAACCACAATTCACCCCTCACATATCCTGTACAGAAAGTTTTTGTGTTCGTGCCGTATTTCCTCTGTCTTACTTGGAAATATAAAAAATAAGCATGAAAAAAAATCAGAGCTCAGCTTTCTACTGAAAGCGAGACTGAGGTTTCTTTAGGTAAGAGACTTTACTTGGCTTTCTACCACTTTTCCACTGTGTCATTTCCCATGGTAGTCAGAGATGTGGTTTGAGCATCAGAATTATCACTAAAACTATTGGAAGCCTCATGGTATCTTTAATTCCTCCTCTATTACACATTCCTGAAAGACAAGAGTGRGTGACAAAGCAACATTAACTCCACATGACGGAGATTTTTCTACACAGGAAAAAGTCTCCTTGGCTCTTCAAGCAAACAATTCTTCATTTGTGCCCGAGTAGACCAGCTGAAAGGAACAAAGTAGGACTGAAGCTCTCTTCTAAGAACTGGAAGTTCAGGTTCAAGTTCAAATTTCTTAAATATTTGAACTAATAAATAGAGTATTAAYATAGAACCCTGTCATAATAATGTGAAGTAATAATAGCAGTTATATATTCATCAGTATTTTATGTATTTTGMTATGTATCTAGCAGTAAAATTTAGAAATTAAGTAGTGTGAAATAGGATAGTACTGGATATTACAGTAACAATAGTATGGGAATAAGTAGACAGATGATAGCTGTTACAGGCTATGGTGCCTGATATTGATACAGAGCTGTTTGGATGAAGATAAAGCACTAAACCACTAKTAGGATTTTTACTTTTTTAATAACTACCTTTCTATATTAAGGGTTATATCACTTGAAGTTTATTATATATACGAAATATATCAGAGGCTTAGCAATGGATGTCAGACAGTACAGACTACCCCAGCTTGCTTCATGTTACATTATATGAATAATGTATCATATTAGAACGGTAGTTACTATCTGTGTACCCTGCAATTTATTTTCTTGTTCACAGGTTTCTCATCAGCAGTGTCATAATGTAACAAAATGCTTAACAAGTATCTTTCTCCAGCAAAAACAAAAGAAATTCAAACTTCCTTTGGAAAGGGGAATTTTCTCCTGATCCATACTGATAAGGTGGTTAGAGTTCTCTGATATTTTTCATGATGGACCTTCATTGTGATTTTTAGTCAAATAAAGTTGGAAAATTCTGGTGCACAAATTAATTTCTTATTTAAGTTAACCTTTTGTAAGGGCTAGAAGATTGGCAGCCTGTTCTGTTAAGGACAGAGAAGAGAAAGTGGACTATCATTATCAGAGTACCAAGGCTTGAGCAAAAGCTTGCATAACCAATGCACTGCAGCAAGCACTTATCACTCCATCCTCATGTCAACTGGTTAGCTTTTCATTTTACATTCTGTCCCCTTACAACAGACAAGTTTGTTTAACTAGAATATAAATGTAAAGCGATTCCTGGCTCGGATGAGTATACTGCATACTTTATCAAACATCAGCATTTTGTCAAAAGTTTTCTTAGGACCATAAGACTACCTCAGAAAACAAACAGGCAAAAAGAGATAACACCGTAACGATGTAAGCAGTAGATAAGACTGCACATTTGAATATCCTATAACTTACTGATACCAAGTGCAAATACAGGGAAAAAAAATCTATAAGAACTGAGTTTTGAGAGAAAATCTGCTATTAACCCATAGGAATTCAAAATCTCATTCAGCACTCATTCAGYGGGATAGTTCTCTGTAGAATTATCCTTTTATTCTGATTTTCTGGTAGCCTTTCTTCTTAAAGATAAGATGCTTTGTACCTTTTTATTCTAGMGAGGGAAAAATTGCTTTAAATTATCTATTTTCTTTGGGAGTTTTCTGAAGTTGAAGATACACAAGCCTTTTCTTTTTCTTCTTTTTCCTTTGTCTTGTTCCTTACCATCTTTTGTTTCTTTTTCATGAGAATAGCAGAATATAAAGTCAATTTCCAGAGTCCAGCAGAGCTGCTTTAGAGTAGCACAGTTAGTATCTGCAGATGACCAGCCGAGAGATTAATAAAGCCATCTGAAATAGGAAATTAGAAACCATGGGTATGATGCGGCATGGGTTGCTCTCCTACATGGCATACCACGCTTACATACRGTGGACTTTCCCTGTAGGAGGGACAAGACGTTATGAATATATGATTTAGCAGCACAAAATGTCTTTATTTCTATACATCTGCAAAGGTTTCCTGGGGGTACCAGTCTTTGACTGCGTGCATGCCTCACCTTCTCTCCTCTTTCTCGGTGCTTCCCGACAGTGGCACAGTATTACTATTGGTCTGACATGTTCTGATTTCCTGCTATGTTTATCCACAAGAAGAAAAGAGGAGCCTTGTRGAAAAAAAAAAAAAAATCTGTAGAGTTTTCCAGAGGTGGAAAACACTGTGTGCTCCCTTGTTAGCAGGGTCGACCACTACCATCCTATCACTTGCATATGTTCTCTGTCTCTGTCTCACACTGTGAGACTCTGGAGCCAGGACAGCACTTGAAAATTCAAAAGTGCTTCTGCTAAAATTTGGGGTGCTAATACATTTTATGTGTACTGAAAGCATAACATAGTATCTCTGAGATGCAAAGGTTTTCTTGATTTTTAAAATTTAAACCTCTCTATGTAAATGGGGAGTTGTGAAGATTCATTAGCTGCTGTTTGATCAATGTTCTGTATAAATACTATCGAGCATTATACATGCTCTAGGTACTATTATAAAGCCATAGGGACAGAGAAGAATCAGAGACAAACACTTAAAAACTATAAGACCTATATCAAGTTTGAATATTGTGTACAAAATCCTTTATACTTTTATGTAAAATTTATAAATTCTAACGATCTTATACAATTTTAGCAAAAATTCAGATATAAATAGACCGAAGAAATGAGATTATTCTCTTTTTATTATGTTAGTTATTGATTCTATCCCTGTTGAGTTCTAGTGGAAYGTTTTCCCCCAGTTTATTGTTCAAGGTCCGTAAGTGGACTCAGATAAGCAACCATCCATCACAGAAAGTGACGTACTCTATTTCTGAAAAATACTATCATACTATATAGGCTTTAAAGCGCACATAGCCCACATAACATTACAAAAAGCTTTCTCTTGGTCCTAAAAGCAGTGCTGTTCAGGGGAGTCTACATATCAGTGCAAGCTCTCCACTGACAAGAAGATGGAAAAGCTGTTTGTGAAGGAACAGGATGGGCTGTATGGAAGGGTATGAGTCATTGTTGTTGCAGTAGGATATAATACAGAAATCTGTGCTTAGAACAGAGAAGGTAGTAGATATAAAACCAGGCCTATCAGTGAACCTGCACTGCCTAGCATACATGGGAAAGAAGACTTGTTCTCTAATTTATGGACTAATGTTGGATAAGGCTTAGACTGCCTCTCTGATTGAATTCTTAGGATCTMACAGCATATGCCTAGTTTGCACAAACTCAGTCACAAAATTTGGTGAAAAAAGTTTGGCATTGAGAGTCCGCAGAAATACACAGTACATGCATTATAGGAAGGAACCTGAAACTGGATGAATACACTGATATATAAATATAAATATAAATATAAATATATAAAAAATTGTTTGTGTGTGACTGAAATTACTCTGGTTCTATAGCTTTTTGATGATAAAATCATGTTTTTATGAGGTCTGATATATGCTGAAAAAGTTTATGATGTGACATCCTTGGAATTAAAATGTGAATTTTCTACTTTAGATATAGCTAACATATTACATAATTTTTCAGCTGTTCCCAAATCATAGTGTTTAAAATAAAARATGATAAAGGTTTTAAAAAAGARGGAWCTGTATGRCCARTGGTTTCTATACCACTTTGTTTTCCAGAAAAGAAATGCTATTATGTACAATTTTAAAGCAAGTACTTATATGCTAAATATGAGTGAACCAAATTATTGCAGGTGGCAACTTAGAGAGACAGGGAAATAAAGGACTGTAATTATAGTTATAATTATGTATAATGATATGCAGACTATTACCTTAATACATAGCTCCCTCATTGTGGGGCAGTGAACACGTTTGTCTCCTTTGGGACAAACAGAATTTCATCTTGAATAGGTCCTTTGAGAAAAACTTGGGAGATACGTAAATAAATACTGGACCATTTATTTAGCTTTGTGGACATCACAGTCCTTTTTTTCCTAACAAAATGAATGCTGTTCTCCTTGAGAACATGACATAACAGAAAGGATAATTTGTCTAGTCCCAGAGGTGACTTTTCAAACACTGTTAAAAAAAATGCTGTAGGGATGAGGAGACATAATGAGGCAGGGAAGCCAAATGAAGCTCAGCCCACACACTACAGCATGTTTGATTTAGAAAGTAAGATTTCACCTTTCCTGTCAGAAATTTCGCTCTCATGAAAATGATATGTTGAAATTCTAGATCTTTTATTTCCCCTGACTGAATGCAAGAAGATTCAGAGATGTATCAGTATAAAGTAAATTCTTTGGGGAATGATGAAATATTTCTACCACCAATACTGCAGTAGTTCTAAAGCCTGATCAGGATTCAGGCCCATCTGATATATTATTAGGTGTATACAAACTCAGAGGAAGATAAGGTCTTCTTTAAGTCACTATCTCAAGTTATTTWAAAAGTAACAGCTAAATTGTGACTTAATTGCCAGGGCCTTCATGTTTTTCCTACACAAGGAACTGCTGCTGCTTAAAGTCTAGAAAAAAACACTTTTCACAGTCGGTTAATTGGAGACCACCCCTCCTCTTGGCTAGGAAAAGAGGTCCCTTGGTATAACAGGCTGAAKTATAATATAGAAGTATAACCTTGGACCTTTTCACAGTGGCTGCAGCTAACACTTCTTTGGCAGCACACCTACTGAAATATTCCAATTCAGGGAATAAACCATAATTAATGGAGCCAGCATTAGCTTCTACATATTTAAAAAAAAAAAAAAAAAAAAAAGTTAAGCATATATTTCACAGAATATATATTTCCTCATTCTGTGTTCCTAAGTCTTCTCTGTAAATCTGAATCTAAACCACTGTAGCAAAAGGAGAGAGGGAGAATGGTGGGTACACCTCAGTTCTACTTTCATCATTTTGGGATGTAAGGACGCAGGTAAGGCTGAATGCATTTCCTTCAAGTACAAATTTACTTCAACTGCAAATACTAAGAAAGAAAAATAGGAGTGAAAAAGGAAAGAAATCTATGCCTAAAACAAGGAACTGTTTGTTACTTCAGCATCTCCAGTCTTGGCTCTTTGTCTTCTGAAAGCAAACCAAATTATTCAGAGKTTTTGAGGCCACTTGCCATGTGTAAATTGTCTAAGCAAAGAAKGAATAGTTGAGAGGGGCAGGAAAAATATGGAAAGGGTGAAAAACTTTTCCAGAAAAGTTTCCAAAATTCTTACTGGCCTAAAGCACAAACTACGTAGCATGGTTAAATGATTCTAGGGTTTTGTGTACTACATTGTCCTTCCTATTTAAAGCTGAAGTTTGTTCTTTGCACCCATCTCTGTGGATGGCACAGCTTCATTTGGTGAAAGTTAGTGTGTCAAAGCCAACTGAGAGACTAACAGCTATGTAAGCAGCCACAGTACCTGCATCTTGCTGTCTTAGCTGCAGTATGGTCATCTCAAAAGAGAGAGCAAAATATTTAGAGCAAAATATTTAGACACAGAATACTCTACTTTTCTCACTCTTCAACTCTTACCTCAGCAACCCACAGGGCTAAGGCATTATAGCATTATGGCATTATACAGTAGCACAGTGACTACTGACCTTCATGCACAGTGACTAGAATGAAAAATGAGCCTCTCTTTTGTCCTTTTGCCTCTCCAGACAATCCTATCTCCCTCTAATTTTTATAAGCTTGCAATAGCTTTTCTCAGGAAAAACTTGAAAAGGTTTGAAAAGGCCCAAATKTTATGTGAAAGAGGTGAAAATCTAAAGATAGGCTTTCAATTTCTGTAGGAGGAGACTTAAGCAAGTATAATAACTCCAAGCATTTTTCATAATAACACTGGAAGTAGTTGAATACTCTAGACCAATTACATGTAATATTTTATTACAGGTACATAACTATGATTAAGGTGACTTGAGTCAAAATTTCTTTAGAAATGAGGTTCACAGTTGCTGTCTCAGGTTTAATCTATGACATTAAGCTGAATTCCCTCTTAAGCCCAAACTTGCTGATTATACATACAAACTAAATAGTAGTTTTGCTCTTTTTTCAATTTTAAGACAAAAAAACCTGATCTCCAGGTAGAGAATGCTATATACAGGAAATCAGTGATTCATACATCATGATGGCCACAAATGGGATGGGATGGCTTACCATAAACATCAAAGCTATTAAAGTTACCATGATTCATATCTACCTGTCTATACCCTTGAGYCTCCTTTCAAGGACTGGTATCCTTGGTAGACTTTCAATTTCCATCACTGAAAAAAAAAAGGACTGGAAAGAAGTTCTTGATTTGTCAAGTCACAATCAGGACATCACATTCTATTTTACATAAGTGTATTGATCTCTACCTTAGAAATTAATTGTCCTCATTTAAAAGCTGTTTCAGTACTTCTTAATTTTCTGCATGAATTGATTCATGGTCAGTTCATATCCATTTTTTCTTGTACCAACATTGTCCTTTATTTTTAATAGCTTTTCCTCTCTTTTATTTACTTTCACCAATGCATTTATAAAAGCAATTTCTCTGTCTGCTTTTGTTTCATCRGACTAAAATAGTCAATCTCTTCTAGTCTTCTTTTCTGAATTAGATTTTCCRTTTTCACAATCATCTTATTTTGTACTGTTTCGCCTACCATCGCTTCATTGACTGTCAGATCCAGCACAAGATACAATAGGTAACGGAAGCATTATGCTCTGGAGAAATAGTTGCTTTATTTTGAATAGTTGCTAGGCCTGGCTCACTGCCAGAAATTAATATTGGTTAATGGCTTTACTCTCTTTGTGTATGTATTTAACTGATACTTTTTTTGTAGTGCAAAGAATGTGTTTTTAGATCGCCATATTCACTTGTCAAAATAGCAAAATTTAAACCATATGAAACCAAAATTTAACCATATGAAATGATAACTGTTTCGTGGAAGCATGCAAGTTCTCATAGGAATCAAAGGAGACTTTGCACTGTGCAGGAAGTACATCACAGAATCAGTCTCGTGCTTGCTATAGGGTAGGATTGCACATGACATATCTTGTTGGTAGTGCCTGGGATAGGATTCTACTTATAAAAAATAGCAGTGAACTCAAATAAATTCAAAGTAAAATATATTTCACAAAAATTCCTACATTCCCTAACAGTCTATCTTCTCATTTAGCCCTCAGACTTTGAGACAGCATTGGTTCTTCAAATGAAGACCCAACAGCTAGATTAATAAAACATAACTCTTTCAGAATACATAACRGGAAGGATAAATAAATAAAGTATCAAATTCACTATTAAGAAGGGAAAAAAAGCCATCAGAGACAGACTTTTATCATACTCAATGTCATCGTGGTAAATTAAAAGATCTCAACCGATACTATATCTGATTTGTTTTAACTCCATGATTTTGAATATATTTTATTCTTTCTCCATTTTTTTCTTGTATATTCACCTATGTAAGCTGCAGTGTAGTTTCTTACTTTCTTCATAAACAAAAACCAACTACACTGGAAACCTAGTATTCCAACTATTACTGAGTAAAGAGCTCTCCATCTGCTGAGATGGCTCAATGGAGCAATCTCYATTTAGTTTGTCCTTCCAAAGTCAGGAGTGTGATTATTCCATAATTCTCTCACCTGATTAATTCTTAACTATGAACATAATTACACTCTCCAGAAGGTAAATCACTCTTATAAATCAGTTGCTGCTGACAGTTCACTCTTCTGCGCTTTAGCACACTGCAGCAAAGTCAAACTGAGATTAGAAACTAGAAACAGGAGATGATTGTTAAAACACAGCTTTCACAGAGGACCTGGTGATTAATGAATTATAGGTAACATGATACTACAAGAAAAAAAAAACAACAAAAGACGTCAGAGGAAGAGACTTATAAATCTTTATGTGCTACAGAAAGATGACAGTCTTTGAGTACATCTGCATTATATTCCTTGCCTTGCTGGAAGCTCAAGTGAAGAGATCACTTGACATTTATGAACTCTGATATACTATTGTCTTGTCTAAGATGGGCTTAGAAATGGAGATGGCTACAAACAACAASTCCAAGGAAATATATGATCTGAGAAAAATCCACAGCCCATGCTGCTTGTATTCTGTCTACACACACACATTTAACAAAGACTTTTTTTTATGTTTCTATTTAGTGATCAGTTTATGCCATATCATAACATAAACACACAGAAAAATGTATGTTTAACATACAATGTTTAGGACAATGTTGTGTGACTGCAGCTTCCAGTTGTATCAAAGCAGTTCCAAAGCGCCCTTCTTCACACTTAGGAAAAGGGAATCTTCAATAAGTTTCCCAACATTTCTTCTTCTCCAGTAGCTATAGACAAGAGGCCAAATATGTGGATAAGAAGTTAGAAACTTTTGCATAASGTTTTCTGTAACATCCAGGACAGAAATGCAATCTACTATGTTGCATCATACAACAATGGCATCGTACCACAGCTGCCATTTTAATCTTGAATAATGGAAAAGCTTGGTACATTTGAGCCCTAAGGAAAGTCTTTTTAAATGTGCAGAGGGACGAACTAGGTTGTCAGAATGACAGCATGCATTGTTTCTGACCATGAAATCTTGGTCTTTTTGTTTATTTTTTTCCATAGAAGACATTTTGAGCATAAATATAGATATCTGTTTCCACGGTATCTATAATCAATGAGTTCCATGGAGTAAATCTCATACAAGCAAAACATTAACCATTACCAAATAAACACTCTAATTTGCTTCAGCTGATGACTCAACTTTATTATTTTAGAAAGAATAGAAAAAAGCCCTTCTCACAATGCTTTTATGTTTTAGCATTTGATATATTATTCACTTTATTGTATCTTTTTTCCCTCTTTTCTTTAGAAAGGATTTAAAATCTCTTTAGAAGCAGAAGACCTGGCTGTCATCAAGGTTTTTAATTGTTTCTGATTGCTTTTCTGCTCCACTTGCATGTCTTTTGTTTCYCTTGTGAAATGAAATATAAGCATAAGGCAAGGAGACCTTTGAAAAATATATTTCCAAATAAATAGGCCAGAATCATTCCTGAAGTCAGTTCTACTAGATCATGGATGAATCTATTATCTTTCATTTATTCTTTTTGTGTTGAGWCCCACTATCTCAAAGCCATCAAGAAGTTCATGAGTGTTTGAAAAGAAATATAAATGTGTATTCTAGTTAAGTCCAGTGCATCATAAAATACAGAGAGAGACTTCAAAAGATGCTTGATATTTCAGCAGTAGTCTAAAGAAGATGCATTTTAAAGGATGAATTTGTATGTAAAATACAAATTTATTTTTCCCATCCTTTAYTTTTTATCCTAAAAAAGGCTCAAAGTGCTATCTTAAAAAATAAAAACA
Source organism: Eudromia elegans (assembly GCA_003342815.1). Lineage (NCBI taxonomy): Eukaryota > Metazoa > Chordata > Aves > Tinamiformes > Tinamidae > Eudromia > Eudromia elegans. The sequence goes on along the minus strand of PTEX01000004.1, from coordinate 8,256,033 downwards.
AACAAACTCACCACTTTTATATAGTTCTATTAAGATTCCTGTAATCTGCTAAGAGGTGAACGCTTAAGGTAAAAGAGTGAAAAATTGGTAACTATTTATACAGGATTTCCTCCCAACCACCTTAGAATATTCTGGTAATAATAGTTTCCTCCAGTTACTTCTGYACCCTTTTGGCTCTGAACTCTGAACTCTGCACTCCTGTTTTAGTAATAGCTGATTTAGTTAAATGAATAAATATTCATTTGTCTAGATGTTTAGTCATAACTTCATAATAAGTATTGTACAAAGTGACTCATTACTGTGAATGTGTAATCCTCCAAATATTTATATGATAATATCTTCAATTTTCWTCTTGGTAATATATCATTTTGAAATCTCCCATCACTTTATACTCCAAATAGAAAGGAAGATTGTGATGGATCTTCCATAAAATTCCTACACTAGATATCTAACATACAACTCTCTAATAATACTCAAATTACAGTTCTTCTAATTTTCACTTTTTTTCTCTTAAAACCYTTTTTTTTCCCCAAAAATATTTTCTCCACCATTCCACACACACACGTACACACCCCTCCCCATACACATTAGTCTACTTTACAACTATGGTTTCGGTTCCAGCTTTGGTTTCCTGGAAAATTCCACCCACATAAAATAGAAAGGTACCTACTCAATCAGGGCAACAGTGTAAACCAAAACAAAATAAAAATCTCCTTTTTCCTTTTAATGAAATTATGCATTATGTCAAGTAAGGAGGACAAGCACAAAATTTTCACAAAGAAACAAAGCTATGAGTTGCTCCATAAATGAAAAGGAACATTAATGTTCCACATTACTGTTTTTTAAACTTTCATTATGCAGTAGCTGCAAGATGTATTCGTCCTACAGCACAATTTACTACTCAGTTTGATTAATATTCTGCAAAATGAGATGTCAATAGAAATCAATTTCTCATTTCTTAGCATATCAGTCTTAGGACATCTTTTCCAGTTTTCTGAAGAAAAACCTTTAGTCATAGTCTGTTCYTATTTCAGTGGATATTTCCTAAACCAAAGATTAGCATGGATAAAATAACAAGTTTATGAATGAAAACAAGACTTTTAATATTTTAATTTTAGATTTTTTTTTCTGATAGTAAATTACAAAAATGAAAACAYAAATTACACCCAAGTTTCTCTTCCATTTGCATTTTTTATTTCCTTTTGTCATAGACTTTCCCTATAGCCACTAGAAAACRTTATAGCTGTAGCACAGAGGAAAGGTTGGAATAAAAAGATAGACAGCAAATATAGTTTCCGACACAGCTGCTATCTTGCAATTTTGAACATAAACTATTCAAATTAACAAATTCTTGAAACTTGCCAACTCTGTACTCAGATGGGACTCTTCCATCTGCTCTCCTCAAAGGAATGAAGTGTTTTTTAGTGTTTAAAGATGAGTATTAGAAGTTAGGAATACAGCTAGGRAAATTCAGTGCTTTGGCTATTTATTGCCTTATATACACAGGCCCTTAGGTTCACATGGATGAACTACAACTCTTTCTATAAACTACCACTTTTCGTTTTATTGTCTGTACATAATATAGAGCATGAAACAAAGCCAGATTTTCTCAACCTTTGAAAATACTTGGATCAAGTATTTATGCAGTTAGGTGCACTCCTGTGAAGCTCAAATCTCCATCCATATTTTGCAAAAGGTGTTATCCAGTTCCTAGGCTCTCTTTAATTAGAAGGCACATCAAGGTGAGCAAATCCCTTAGCTCACTTATGCTATTGCACACTACAATGCTTTGAATCATATTTTAAAARCAATACCTGACTTATTTTAAGGTCCTGTGGTACCATATGTGCTACACTTTCTTGACAGATGGATATTGATATTTGTTCTAATCTGCCTGAACAGTAGCTGAAGCATATGCAAAAACTCTTAATGACATTAAAGTTGTGCCAATTAAGATCATATTCAAACATCTGATATGATTCTTAATAACATGTTTCACAAACTTCACTTCTAAATTTTGCATTGTGATTTTGTTATATTATTTGTTGATACAGTGTCACTAAAATTAGCATTAATGCAATCAACACATTTGGAAAATATTTCCTTTATTTCTCAGAATAAAGGACTTTATTTCTCAAAAGTATATATTACTGAAGAATGATCAAAACACAGAAATATGAAGGGAAAGTGAAAGAGAAAATTCTATTCTATTCTATTAAAATATTAGAATTGAATTTGTGTCTTATCCACTTCTTGGGGATAAGGAAGTTTCTACAAGTATCATATTCAGAACTCAAAGTGGAAGAGCTCTTTTCAGGGAAAATTTGAGAATACACATTTGATGCAGATGCAATGAGCATTTGTAACAAAGAACTTTTAAAATAGAAGGGCAGATTTCCTCAAGACCATCTAAAGTGCCTTTCCAGTATGGGAAAACGGTGGCATGCCTTAGTTTTTAAATCTCAGTAACTGAGGAAGTATGGCACACTGGTAAGCACCTTGGAGACTTGCAGCTTATTCCTGACTCAGTAACTAAGCAATGCAGGACACTGATAGATAGCTCTGGAAAAAATGTATATATTGCATTCTTTAACAAAACTGGTGGTAGACCAATACATCAGTTAAAACAAGTCTAATATCTTCATTAGTTAACAGCTTAAAGTAACATCTTTTGGCTCAGCATAATGTTGGTGAAATGTGGGTGGCTCACGCTCACTCACGCTGGCACCTCTTTTGGCAGCCAGATGAAATAAGAGTATCTAGTCTGAACTAGATATCACATCACATTAACATCTCAAAAAGTGTGCATCTTTTTTATTCAATTTGTGATCAAAAGTTGAGGAGGCAAWGTAGACAGGCTTACACAGCTGTGAATTTATTGACTTTCTCCTGGCAAAGGCTTATGCCTTTACATTCTATAAATATATATTACTTTAAATGTTCAATTTCTATGGGTTCTTCAGTCTCTTCGCAGGTGTCCACACATACTGTGGTAACCTTCACAGCTTTCCTGCAACAACAGTCTCCTAGTGAGCCTTTATTACCATCCTGCTTTGTACTATATCCACAGGAAATAGGAGGYATTATACTTGTATACAGTGATATGCTTACAGAAGAGAAATTACATGGGGCAACACTGATGTGCATTTTGAGTAGATTTTGTAGAGTTTTACATAGTTATTGTTTTTTAGATTGCAGAATACACAATACGTGCATAATCAATGACTGCTCTTTGACGCATATTTTTGACATAATAAGTGGACACAATGCAAAACTCTGTTTCTACCATCAAACTGTGAGATACAGATTATATCAGTRACAACWCAGTTGTCACAGTTCAGCATAAATGAAGTTCAGAGAAAGATAAAGACATGTAGTATTTACCAAAGKRYMCTTTGGTAAATAYTATATATATAAGACACTTTAACAAWACTTAAGTATTATCCGAGCATATTTAATAAAAAGAGAAACACAGAAATTATTAATTTTTGTCCTTGTTTTTTCCCTGTCTCTAAAGGGCAACTCTTGTAAATCTGAATAATTTTTTAATGTCAAACTGTTTCCAAAACTAAATCCTTTGATTATTATTATTGATTTCTACCACCCACATTTTTAATTTAAATGCAAATCTTTTCAACTTTAGCCCTTAGTATATAGAGACCCACCTCKCTATGTCTATCCTCTACACTGTCAAAAACTGTTTGCCCAAAGAAGATGAATCAATACCAATTTAGCTTGTAATACCGTACTAGCCCACGTCCTTAATACAAGGATTATGCCCTTTGACTTCACATCTTGCTATAATAAAAACATTTTCAGAATGGATGAGGATCAGACTGGATACTGCTAGGACTTTGGCACAATAATTTTYATCTGTTTATAAGATGAGAAATGATGATAAAGCAAAGTCTCCGCCAGGGAATATTAACTTAAGGAGAATTATCCACAGATAGGTAGATGCTGAAACTAGACATTCTAACTAGACATTGTAAATATATTCTCTTCCATTCATATAGACACACGTTAAAAATTAGAAATGATTTATGGTAGGAATTGTGACAATTGTGGATGTTTCATTTAAAGATTCAATAGCAGATGGAATGATAAAAATAAATCCATTTGACAATATATGTTTGATACCTCCCTAAAAGCTTAAAGTGSTGCTTTATTTCTTATCAGGTTTGTAGTTCTCTTTCAGRTCGTAAAGAAAGACCATCAAATAGCTAAAAGCTACTATCCTTACATAGCTTTGCTCATACTGTGGAAATATTCCTAAACTTTGAWAAATTTTCCTTTTTTTTTCTTTAAAAAGACAAAAACAAATACTGAAATATTATRAAACAAGTCAAGTCATAGAATAATGATTAGCACAAGACATGAGTTGTCTTCCACACTCGCATTCTTTTCTGTATAAGTTATTTAAGTCTTTAAAAACCTGTTCACCTCCTAGATAAACCCAACTAACTCCACAGTGTTAATTTAGCTCTCTTTAGTGCAAAGCCAAAAATGTAGCTGGAGCAGTGGATGAAATATATGACTAATCAGTGTGGTCTTAGTTAAGGGAAACATTTTCCCATTGTAGGTTAGTGCTTTGAAACATCATTTACATATTGGCGAATATGTATGGTGAATATTTGTTTTTGTTCCATTTTAATGAAGGTGAAGGTGACAGCACATTAATTTTGGTATTCTAATCTGGAATATCCTGCTTCTCTGATAACGTTACTGGAATTCCCAGGTCTTGAATACTGTAAATAATGTTGCCTTTTTCAACAGAACTCCTGCTGAAAGATGGCAGTGCTTTTTTCAGGATCTGGAATGAGCTTGCTGTGGCAAATAACGTGAAAGTAATGCTATTTTTCTGAGTTGTTAGCTATCATTCTTATAATTTGAAGGAAAAAAAAAAAAGTCCARGTGGTTTTGTCATACACTGTATTTTAAGCCCTTCTTGCTTTTGATACACTATCAATCAGGTTTGTCACCATAAGAGTATGACAATATTTCACATTTATGCCACTTCATGAAAACGTAAAAATGGCTGACAGAACCATGTATGAACAACCTATGTCAAAACACTGTAAACACARTAACATACCAGTGATGTTATTAATATTTTGAGAGGAAAAGTAGAATTGGATAGAGAAAAGCAAAAACAACAACCATAAAAACAAGGAGAAAGTAGGAGAAATTGAGTCAAAGCTTAAATGGCTAGTATSTGTATTAGCTTGGCTGTCTTTGAAAATGACAATGTATACATGATCACATGCACACTTAAATTATTTTCCTATGCAATAATTTCAATCAAATTTGACAGAAAGCTACAACCCCAGTGGTCTGGCATGTGCAAGTTGAAGTTCATGACTTTGTCAAACTTGTAAAATGGTGATCGGAACAGGAATCAACATGACTGCTGTTAGATAATAGCTTTTTAATTCATAGTGGAAAGACTCACAGATCCGTCTTTCTTCACTGTGTCCAAKATGCAGTGACAGATCAATTTAGATAAATTTTATAAACACTTTCTCACACTTGAGAGTCTTTTTTTTTCTCTGAAACTCTCAACTTTCTGCTTCATGCATGGAGAGTAACAGAATCAGACTCCTAATAAATGAGGGCAGAGAATCAAGTAATTTACCAGGACTTTTAGGGACAGACTGATTTCGGGAGAATATGCATTTGCTATACAAGACAGATAACACATTTCATTACTCAGTAAATTTCCCAAATGATTAGCAGTGTATCTAGCAGTGCCACTGATTTTAATAGAGTTTACACAGTCATACAGCTGCATCTGGCTTTGATAGTGTAGGAGCAAATGTCTCAAACGCCTATTTGTAATACCACTTCCATGGCAGTTAAAGGAAATTGTTAGAAAAATCTTTGCTACTGAAATTGCGATTCTATCTTCTTTCTGTACTTATAAAAAAAAGCATAAAGTACTTTATTACATTATAAACTTGGACTTTATAATTTWAAAAGTATAGGACACGTATAATGTATCCTATCAAATTAGTTATCATGRGTATAGTCATTGATTATTATGTTTTTTCAGTGTATGGTAGAGTCAAGTCAAAAAGTTATTTCAAGCTCCTCTGCAGTACCATTTGCTTTCATAAATTTAGCTTGAGAAAACTAAAATGTATCTAAGTTTACCTGTTCTCATCTGTGACATATTAGAGTTTTTGACCTAAGTATGTTATCACTTGAGACATGGKTGTCAAGGTTACACAAGTATGGTGATATATGTAATTCAGTCATCTAAAGGGATCAGAAGAATAGAGTGGAAAGGAGGTGACCAAGAAATATAATCTGTAAAGACTAATACTGCCAAAAATAAGAACACACARATCATCTGAATATGATGGAGTAGTTGTCCAGTTCTTCGCTCCACAGCACAGAGGGTAAAAGCRTGCCCAGAGCAGGTAATTCTGCAGTACTAAAGAGTTTTCTTTTTTAATATTCATCAATTAAGAGCTGACTTCTGCCCCCAGTGCAGAATTAAATGTGCATGAATTAAATTTACTTCTTATGCATTTTCTTTGCTATATAGAAAATCAGATATCTTGTTATCATTTAGTAAATATGYTTGCTTGACAGGAAATTTCTGGAAATAATGCATAGCATGTAATAGAGGAAAAGGCAACTAAGCCTGAATATATTATCATTATCGTGTTCAAAGGATCTAAATAGAAGAGTTTCAAGTCTCAGTCAGGTCATTTGGAAGCTTTGACTACAGGAAGAAAGGGTTAACTGGTACAAAAAGGAACAATACAGGTTTCGAGCACGACTGATGGTGTGAAAGGCAATATAAGGATTTAAAATATTTTATGGTGGTCTCCCATAATAAAGCAAAGAATTCTTTTGTATTCTCTGTTATTTCTTGTATTCTGTACTTCTCCTACATGACAAAAGAAAGAATCTATRTTGACTAAAACTATTTTTATTATAGTCTTTGCTATTATCTCCTAATTCTCACAATAAAATGCAGTGCAAAAGAAGTAAATCTTCCTGAAACATACAGATGCCATTAGAGGTTCAGTTCTGAGAGGTTTTATAGATGTAGATATATATTAACAGATAAAKATATATATTTTTCATAAATTACACTATTCCTCCATTTTGTCAGCAGAAAAKAAAAACTTAGGACCCTTAGAAAGAAGGATATAACATAAAAAGTAATAGTATGGAAAAGTGAAAATAGATCTCAGAAACCATTCAAAGGATCGCAGAATGCTTTATAGCTTGAATTAAGAGTGACATAGATTTTTCATTGTCTATTACAGAGGTAGAGGAGGGATATAACCCTTTATTTTAAGGATAAACCTGAAACAAAGCACTATACAGTATCAATATCCAACCTTAAATCTGAAGTAGTGGCAGTGAAAACTCTKCAGGGATGTAATTTAGCTACCTTTTATTTACCACACAGAGCTGACCTTAAGACCTTGTCAAATTAGATCATGTGACAGGAACAAAATTTGGAAAGATAAAAGCATCAACAAGCTGGAGAAATGAAATTGAAACAAAAATCATAAAAGGAAGCAACTAATAAAATAAGAACTTCTTCACATATTTCTGCACTAAGCCTTACATTAGCTGTTCCAAGGTTTCTATTTTTCATTTATAAAAGGCAATATCTTACAATTCAAGAAAAAAGAAATAAAAAAGGCCTTTTTTTAAGTAGACTATCCAATGTAAGGCCAAAATAGGCCTGTGATGGAGGAGATAGGAAGAAGATATGTTTGTTTCCTGGAGAATAAAGACCGTTAACAATGTGAAACAGTGTTCTATAACTTCAGAATAAAATCAGTGAAACTGAAGGAAAGCATAGTGAAACCCAATAGAGATAACAGAGCTGCTGATTTGTCTCAATATGCCTTTGTTGGATGGGACAGGMTGCATGCTGCTTTGAATATTTCATTTAGTGAAATCATCAATGCCTCATACAATGACAGACAACTTTTTGTATAACTTCTCCTTTACCTTGTAAATATATACAGGATACAGGAGATTTGTAAACACAGCAGGTATGAGAGTCCCTAGGGCACATCAAGAAGTTCAGTCATTTCTCATGTATCTCATAGAATGATACTGATTTTGAAAAAAAAAAGAAAAAAGAAAAAAATATTGAAAGAAAGCAGAAGCAATCTCAACATTTCTGTATGAACACAGCACGTATCACAATATCTCCAGGATACCTACCCAGGCTCCCAAATACAACATGCATAAACCCCCACAAAGAGAACAGAATCAAAGCAAGTTCAGAACACATCAACACSTCATAAAGAATATTTTTATTAACAGAAGCAACTACTTAAAAATGACTAATGAMAAAATCCARTAATGGATACTAACTAAAATCACAAATGTTCCCACTCAGCTGCCACATATCTTGTGCCGACATCTTTGTTTTATTTTTCCATTTTCCAATGTCTGGTACAGTGTCTCGTACACAGTGTTGAGTTGACCTTCACAGGAAACGGAGCCTGAGATTCTGCTCAGCTCTCAACCTAGTGCTGTTTCCACATCTGTCATAACCTCTGTTTCCACATTTGTGCAAACWCTGTGCAATGAAAACTTAAAACAGATTTAATAAAATTTATTTAATAAAAGATAACAGCATAACATCCCATGCATTAGGGCATCTTCTAAATGAAAAGAATGACAGTYTGAAAAAAGAATAGTTTGGTTATTGGTCATGACATGAACTAGCGGATACTGGAGCTGGTCAGCTGATTAATGCTCATCTTGAAACTACTTGTTCTTGATGTGATTTAAAAAAAGAAAATAATTTATTCATTACTGGAGAATGGTAGAAAGTAAAATTAATCCAAGGAAGGCTTACTCAGATTATGCTGGGAGGCAATCTTCGTTATCTTTAACTATGCATAGGTCTCAAGGATTTAACAAAGATTGATAATGTCTATTTTTCCACTGACAAACAGAAAAAAATAAAAAATTATATTGATATTTTATTGTTGATAACTTGATACTGTTAATGCAATATGGGCCTGTGCTGTAAGTACTTACTTCATCTTAACTTCTGTTTTCAGGATCCCAATTCAGCCATTATCTTGTCCTGTCTAAAGAAAAAGCATTGATGAACAAAAACAAAAAATAAGAAAGATATTGTGCCCATCTGATAAGACGGTATCCTTCCTAGCATTCTACAAYATACTGGAAAAGGAAGAAGTGCAAAACTCAGCTTTGGCATTAATTCCTGAAATTCTGCATAGAAAGAATTTCAATAAGGTCAGTGTTTYCTTAAAACTACAAACTTTGGAGAATCTTATCCAAAATATTCAAAATCAAMACAGCCAGTGCTGACATTGTAAAGCAGAAGTGAAGGCAAGGAGAGTTTAAACACGATACTCAGTTTCACAAATTGTCCAGTAATAGATTTGAAGTTTTAACCTGTGTTTACTGACAAGCTCTGTGATCTACTCTTTCAAGTTTAGTCTCTACCATCAGAGAGGAAGGATTAGAGAGCAGTTACTTATACTTAGAGAGCAGTTACTTAGATAGCAGATTACTGCTTTTGTTTATATACCAAGATTCATTAATATCAGTTGCATTATTTTATGATTATTATATACAAATACAGGTTGCCATGGAGTTCAAAAGAAAATGTAGTATTAACAACAACTATATTTTGCATATGAAAAAATGAGTAGTTTTGCTCATGTTTTTTTCTGAGTAGTGGTAAACAAATGACTTTCTCTTTCTGCTATTCAGTGTTTTTATTAACATTTACTCTTCAATGAGCTGCTTGCAGAAAACCCTAAGCTGATRTAGAAGGACCCGGCACATCAATGCCAGATTATAGGTCAATCACTCAATTGCTGCAAGAGTCAAATGATGGACTCTGCAGACAGCACTTTGCAATTTGATTTCACTTGTATCAAACAAAAGTAACTGGGATCTTTTTAGTAGAGATGGAGAAGCAATAAAATCTAATTTTTAACTCAAACCCATCACATGGAATCATATTAAATGTATCTTAGCTCATCAGCTTTAAAAACAGGTGAGCAGATCTCACCTTGTCCCACCAAAATGCACTRTCAGGGAACTCAAAAAACTTCAAATCAAGAGATTATAACGTATATCTGTAATTTAATAGTAATGATCTAAATATATTTAAGTGGTGAACTATAGATGAAGATCCAATGACAGCTCACAAAAAGGTATGTATAAAGATGTATTTTGAAGTATTGCAGGGACCCTAAAACATCTGTTTAACTTCTGCACATTATTTACTTTGGATGAAGGTGGCACAGTAGGTGACTTTGCTGTCATTGTAGATTGTGATGAGTTAGTGAAATGAATTCAGTGACCCAGAAGGTCATACTGAACTCTCAAAGCACAATCAAAATGATTATTACAGTCCACATTCTATACTGACATGTTAGGATAAAAAGTGCTGCAACTTTGTAGTGACCTGTTTACATAACTGAAGAAAACTAATATAACAAAATCAAAGCATTTTTTTCTCTCATATACCTGTATAGTAAGCGTCTTAAAAGCTCATTTTTACAGACCACCAGATAAAMAATATTTGTGTATAACCAATATATATGTCTTTGCCTACACCTGTGAACACCAAAAGGAAGTAGGTGAGAAAAAGAGATTTTGGAATATATATAAATTTGCTATTCTCTGTTTGGAGGTAGCAGTAGAAATTTGAAGATTTGGATTGAAGATTAGCTTTAATTTAAGCTTTTTGCTTGGGAACGCAGCTCAGTTTTTCTTATTTACTTTATATATTCATTATTTATTTATAGGCATTTGTACAGCATTCAGCACCTTGCTAACACTTTGTGTAACATCATATTACTTTATTGTCAGTACAAGGTATAATGTGATAAGGACATTAAAATGATGCCTAAAGTACTTCTAACTGTTGATTCAAGAACAGTAAACAACTAGATTAGATATTCTATACAGCATAATATATGCCATGCTCTATTACTGTAAGCATATAAAGTTGTACTAGACATGAGTGTGCATTTAAGTTATAAAATAGTATGGAAAGTCATATAAAATTTACAAATGAAGTCAACAAGGCTTCAGCTGATAAAATATTTTTTCTTCATCTCCGCAAACTCCCCTGGGCATGGAACATCAGGTTATATCAGCAAAATAACTCTTTTTCTCCCTCCACCTACTGATAAAGTGACCACTAGACACTTTTTTTTTAATTATTAATTGTATTATATATGTTATCAAAATGGACATGCATGTTTTAAAAGTCAGGAACACATTTTGTAGTATCATAGTTTGTAATTACAGAGCTTTATTTGTCTACAGAGTAAATGAAGCAACTCTRATGAAATATATATTATTTTCCTTTGCTTTTAGAGCACTAACAGGATGAGATACACTGCAGACTCCTGAGCTTCATTGGGAGGAATTGGACAACTATTATCAACTGTACTTCCATCTTATGGCATTTACTTAGAAGGAGCGGTGTTGCAAAGAATCATCATTTTTGCACTTACGATGCTCTTAGTCTTAACCACTCTTTCTATTTTTTATTTCTTTTTCTGTGCAAGCTGACTAAGCTCAGTTTAGCGTCACTAGTTGCAGTAGTTGCAGTAGTGATCCTACTTTGAACAGCCTTTATGGACTAGCATGTCATTACTAGCCAAGACTTAAGCTAGTGTCTGGCGTCCTTCAGAACAGTTCAGGCAGCTGCCCAAAGCCCTCAAGGCTCTTCTGAAAGCTGTGAAAAAGCCAGATACAGCAATGCCCAAGCAACARTTCCTTCTGTTTCAGAGCATAAGCCAAGCATTCAGTGTATGCAATGAGGAAAAAAACAGTTTCTGTGGGTAGCTTGCTTTAACATCTCCTCAGAAACATCTGGTGCTGGCCATCATGGCAGAAAGAATTAAAAATCAGATGGAATGTAGGTCTGATCTACATTTTTGTTGCAGATGTAAAGTGCCCCAAGCCATCAGCATGAGGAGGATCATGGCCACAGAAATTAATCTGATATCCTCAAATTCAGAGATGCAAGCTTTCATCTAATGCATTTTAATCCATCTGCRTTCAGCATTTTCATCACCTATGACGTGATCAGCATGACATTACACTGATCCTTTATTTCTAATATTTCTAATATACAACTATGTAACTATAAGTTTAATCATACATATATAATTATAGCTATAGATATTAATTGTAGGTAGATATTATATACATAAATATTAATTATAGATATTAATTATATAGATATTAGATATTAATTATCTATAGACAATTATAGATTATCTATATCTATTATAATTATTAATTATCTCTAGGTAATAGATATTAATTTTATATATATATGTTTCTTAGACATATATTTATAAAATTAAAGAGAGGGTGGCCTAATCACTGTGAATGTAGATAGTGAATCTTAATAGAAAAGCAAAGATAACATAATTCTTTATTTCTTCAAAAAGCACATGGCATGTTGAACTTATCAGACCATATCAGGCCTAAGGGACGTTAAATGTCAAGAGAGCACACATACCATAGAAAACTGATGGGAGCTCCAAATGCTCTCTGTATAGTAATGGGCAGTGACATCAATCTCAGGACTGCTGCTACAAATGTCAGGGAAACTCTTTCACAGTGCACAGATTGAAGTTGTAGAGAAAAGCAGAGGTCCAAATCAAAGCTTTAGTGTTCTTTAATCAGTTAAAGAACTTCATTGCCAAAAGTGCAATTTCTTACTTATCAAAAAACAGAATTTGTAGTATGGCCCTAAAAGCTTCAGAGTTTTTGTGTTATCAAGAAGGTTTATATTAAGAAAAGCTATTTTCCCCTCAGGTTACTATAGCAGAATCTCACTTTTGTTTTTCCTTTTCTGTTCTTTTTCAAAGAACAATGTTTACTTCAGAGCACTTGGCTTTCAGACAATGAATAACTTGCTCTGCAAATTCAGTGATATAGTAACACTTCAAAACTAGTTTGCAGCTCCCAGAGGGGCACTCACACTTAAAGAAAAACAAAATAAAACACATTTGTGTCTCCTTGCTGTTTCCACATGTTGTTCATGGATAAAAACACTCCTGTAGAATGGTTCAGAATTTGTAAATACTAGGGTGGAAAAGGAGGAGGTCAGATAAGGAGTCAACRGAAAAGTGGATGGATGAAATATAAACTTAAGTTTTACAATGCAAAATCTGCCAAAATTTTACAGGACACTCAAGAGAATGAAGTGACAAACTCTGGTTAAATTATTTAGATTCTTCTGAAAACCTCTGTCAAAATATTTCAAGATACTTTGATAATCTAGACAAAATTATACTACTAAAAGTGACTTATGCAACTAGATATAGATTTCTAAAGGTATCTTCAAGCATAAAGATGCTGATCAGTGCAGTAAGATTTTCAGAAAAAAATAATGTAAAGTAGGAGTCAAAAATAGCACTTTAATATCCTAAAAGTTACATACTGTAATAAATATTCACCTCTATGGATGAAAACATTCTAAAGAAAGTGTATGAGGCACATATGTTAGATATACAGCCTAACTCACCRGCCTGGGTTGAGCTAGTGGCCGCAGGAGAACTTTTAGGATCCAAAAGTAGGCATTGAATAAATGTACCCATCCTGTGAGTTCTGTTGGAGCAAGGCCCTTTCAGATTAACGATTCAAATCTGACAAGTCCAGTCAACCACAGTGTTTTTCAGGAAATACTACTTCACGCTCATGGATTTCAGTGGTTGTTAGATATGTAAATCTTTGAAGTTATTACTACCGATTTTTAATTTCATTATATGATTTTTCTTCTATACCCAGATACTTAAATTCCTGAATAATTCTTCTCTTCCTAGTTTGCTAATCACCTGGAGTCCGTATAACAAAGTCCTTTGGGGCCTAATATACTGATACTGCCATACGCATTTTTGCTTTTTTTTGTGCTTACACAATCCCACATAAATGTTCTGGGTCTAGTTCTTTCCAGATCTCCATATAAACTTCCATGCCATCATCATACTCACCTTGCTGTGCTCGGTCTGTACTTGGACACTCCAAGCTTAGCACAAACAGCTCCAGTGGTTCAGTAGGAGACCACCACACACATACCATCTTTTTCCTTCTGGAATCTGTGTCAAACTTGAGCATTGCCCCAGTTACGTTCTCCCTTTCACCCCACAGTCAGCTACATTCACCTTTGGGACTATGCAGTAAGGCTTAGCCCTCAAAACAACACTCTAGTAAGACTGATACCAGTCTGGACAATAGATAAGCTGAATAGATGAGACCATGGGTTGCAGAATCTTAGATGACTGAGATTTTGGAGAACGTATCATACTATATTTTCACAGAATAAATAAAACATTTAATTTGCTTTATTCGTCTACACAGAAATATCTGAAAGYGTATATCTCCAACCACTCTTCTGTTTGCCTTCAATGCACACAAATAACTGCTGCAAGGCAGAACACTGATATATGTTCTTTAAACTCTGAATTGATTTTTGCATCGAGATGAGAGAGAAAAGGAACAGCCTGAAAACCAATAGTATTTGGCTATACTCCACTAGAACACACTGGAACGTGATAGGCATCCAGGAAGCAAATGCTATGTGAATTCTTTGATCATAAAACCTAACTGGTGCCAGACAATCCTTTTTATCATGTATGAAATCCTTTTTATCATGTATGAATCATGCAGAAAAAGCATTAAGAACAAGATGGCATACAACCATGCTGCAGGTGAGGATTCAAGATTATCTTTTTTTTTTYCCTCCACAGCTTTTCCTCCTCACTGCATAACGTCTCGCAGGGACACTCAGAACAAAATGCAAAGGGAAGAAGTCTCCTGGAACAACAACAGGCTGTTTTCTGACTGTATCAGCCTGTGGGGAATACTATGGTTGTTTTGYCTCAGTTTCCTTTTTAGTTTGGGTCTTGCTGTTATCGAGGGAGCTCACAGTGAGCAAGGATTATCATTATATGGAAATTTATGTTGTTGTTAAGGTCAACTGTTTCTCTTCTTTAAAATAGTACAAGGACTGCTGGAGGCACACGATGTTTTCAATAATTTCAAAAGAAAGAAAGAACAGCAGACTCCTAATGAAAATACTTACATACATTCGCTTGCCAGGAAAGGGCTCACTCTGTGATGCCACTAAGCTTAATGAGCTGAAGACAGATTGTTAAGTACAGAGGATGACAATCACTTTATTCAATAACTTGGCTTGCTGGCAGAACATGATCCCAATATTTCAAAATGGCTGGAAAAGGAACAAATTCAGAAGAAGGATTTTCTAAAAATATCATGGAAACCCTGGCTCTTAAAATTGCAGATGTACTTCTGAGAACATTGTAAACCATTTTCCAGAAATTACAGTCAACTGGACAKAAAAAGTCAAGAGCAACAGAATCACATTTTGTGTCTGAGATAAGTGGATGACAATGATGTAGGTATTCATGAAGGAGCATGCAACAAGTTAGAGACATTAGATTCAACAAYTAAAAGTGTTACTGGTTTAGATTTGTGAATCAACAGGCCTTGTGAACATAGAATGAAAATTTCACTAATAGAGTAGGTATAGAGCAAACAGAATGTAATAAGAGAKATCAGTCTTTAATATATACCATATTATGTTGTTAATAGAGTCAAAACTAACCCTCAAGAGCTCTTAATTATTTCTACAACAGAATATTAACATGAAAAAAAAATCATTTTATCTTCCAAAATATATAAAAAAAATCCACAAGTGACAAGTCAACAAACACCAGTATGTTTACAGGAAACCTTTCATGGTACTAGTGACCAAGAGAACTTTTTTGAGCAAGTCTTCAGTTTCAGAGAACTTCTAACAAAGAGGGCAATAAATATTTGTTGCAAGGAAAAATGATTCTGAAATGGTGCCTTTTATTGATGGTATAGTAATTCAAATAGAACAGTTTAATTTTTTTTTCACTTTGTAAATGATTGATTTAACAATCTWTCAAGGGCAAGTTTCATCCAGAGAAGTCCAATCTTTTATGAAAATGCTGTTCCTATCACATCAATCTAATCAATTGAAAGCTTGAAACTACTCTGTGAAAAAAATCTGCCCCAGGCTGAAATTTGAGAATAGCTGAAATGTCACAGCTTCCAAAAAGGATAGAGACAGGTGATATCAGCCATTCAAGTTCAGYAAAGGCATCCATTAAGGACATCTCTCTCAAAATAATTGATTTTACGGTGTCCAATATTCAATCCAGAGATCTTGAAAGAAAGGCTGCTATTTGATTGAAAATCTTGAGAAACCTTCATAATACCACCAAACATAAAAGAAATGTATGTTCTTGACATGCTTCAATGTACAGTTCCAATTTCAGCCATGATTAACTGATTACTTAGCTTGTTGCGAGCTAACTCTCGTATTTCAGAAAGAGCCCTAAAGTCTGTTCAGATATATCTCTCTTTGTTCAGCCAAACTGAATGTCAGCTGTTTTCTGAAGTGGTGAAGTTGACAGAAATTGTTTGAGAGATCCTGGCAACAAAAACTGTATGTAAGCACCATTTAGTCTCTTTGCTGCATTGAAACATGGCTTTGATTCACAGTGACATAATCCTCACCAGCGTGTATGTGATTTTATTAATACACAAAGCAGAAATGACCTACTCCTCACAGATGTTGTAGAAGAGAGATTTTTGAGCAAGCCAAAGTGAAAACCACTGATTGAAACTTCATGGGATTTGTAATTCATTTTTCAGGTCTGTGTTCAAGTATCACAATTTCCTTATACTTTTTTTTTATATTGTAAAGTGACTATATTTTAAAGTGAAATAAACAAGCTTATGCACCCAGATTTTTTTGTTATTTCAGCCTGTGAGTTGYGGAGAAAGAGAAAGGGATGGAAGACAGAAGGAGAAAACTCATGGTCTTTTGAAATTGCTCTCATCTCTATCCTAACCTTGTGTTTTCGGTTCATAGAATACACTGGCCCCTGGTAGTATGCATGCATTTTAAATATCAAGCTCTTTTGTCTATCTAACCTAAATCTGCATTGACCTGAATTTAAGGGACACATCTCATATTGCATCTCTCAGAGATGAACTATTCTATATGTGTTCAATAAGTAGAATTAAAAAATCGTTWGAGAAAAATGCTTTATTATTTATTTACCCAGACCAGACAAGGTAATCTGAAGAAACTCTGGGGGAATATTATACATGATAAAGTGATGATCAGGTAAGCTCTTGTTCAAAATAATTCTACCACAGAGAAGAACCTGCCTAATACACTGGTTAAAGCACCAGGGGATCATACTATGAAGGACCGAGATCTTCAAGCTGTCCAATTCCAGTGAGACAATGCACTAGCTTGCCACCAGGAAACACTCTGTACACCCATTTCTGATAGAGGAAGAACCATGAAATATCAAATTTAATACACTACCACAGAAACTCACCGTCATGGCRGGGAAAGGAGAATTCAATAGAGATGAGATTTCTTCTGCTTTACATATATGAGGCATAAAGTTGTGAACTATTTTTGCAGAGAAATATTTGAAATGATTCTTGTGTTAGAACAAAAACCTTTAAAAATATTCTACCAGCTTTTATATATTAAACTGAATGTTAGGTACATAGAGAGCTTTTTCTGTAGCTGTGACACTGTTTTCCATGGAGATATTTCCATGCTGTCTTAGAGAACCAGGGGAAATATGTAAAGAAAAAAATATTTCTGTAATTCAACAGTATATCTTCATTATAATGAGCATACAGACTGTACAATATTTAGACTTAAATCCACTCYCACATTGTGTGAGCATTTTGGTGTTGGTTTAATCTATTACATAGGTGAAAGCCTGTGTACAGACTGTTTACATGAGAGAATTATGAAGTACTGACAGTGTGAGACTGTTTGCATCTGAGGCTCTTTTGGAATTATTTYGACTCAAGAGCTGACTAAAGTAGAACAACAATACATTATGAATCTTTGGTAAGCAKTTAATGCAGCTGCTTATTTCATAATGAGAAAGTAAAGTGCCAGATAAGCTTTATTTAAAGTTTTTAACTCAGGGAGGTCAATATATTATTCTGTACTTTCAGAGAGTGATGATCAGATAAAATTTCAGCAAACTTGGCATAAATTATATTATATATGATTCACATATATTACTATTAATATATTTGCTGAGTTACTTGCAATTTGTCAAAAGCAATTTCCACTTCTAGTTTAAATAGYGTGCAAAAGAGATATGATGAAAGCAGTGATTTTGTCTCAATATCAGAGTGGGTAAATGTCAATTACTGTTTCTTTCTACAGCTGAATAATCAGAGACAATTTTGCTGTTAGAAGAATGCTTTTCTTTCCATCCTCTCCTGGCTACCTCATACAAATGAAACAAGTAGTTTTTCATTCTGCATCAAATGAAGTGAACTTTCATAAATCATCTTCATGAATTTTGTAATGTTAAAAACAATGCAGTAGATTTAGTTGAAAATCCATTAACTGAATACAAAATTATGCAATAAATTAAATCAAGCAGGAAATAAAATCTTCATTTGTACTTGAGGCAAAATAAGTACATGGGAAATAGAAAAAAACCAAATTAGAATATTAATGTTTCTGGAAATATAAAGGGAAAAATAAAAGACAGCTGAGAAAGAGAGAGCTAAAATAGAAAAGAAAAAAATGTCAGGAAAAGTATTCATACACAACTTAGAAAGAAATGAGCTATGTTCTTAGGTGATTCTGGAGATGCAGTCAAGATGTTATGGAAAAATCTTAATCAATATCCCTTCACAAACCCCACTCACTATATATATATATATTTTTTTTTTTAATATAGCTTAGTAAAATGTAATTTTAAAGATTTCTTTGCAAAAAAAGCACTTTTCATCAGAACAAAACAAAAACCTTCCTACTGGTTCATGCAAAATGCAGCAGCATTAGCATTCTGCAGCTGCACATTCTTACTGAGRGACCCTTGGTCTGAACAAAGTGTCCAGAAGTGAAATTCTATCAAATGTGTGTCACCAGTCATCCCTGTCCCATGGACATATCTCAAGGGCAACTGACTTTTAGCAAATATGCTGTAAGACAAAAGAACATAAGAGCAAAAGTGACTTACCTGCAGCTTTTTCATGACCTTTTGAGGAAGGTCTGTTAGCGAGCTATTCTAACTATGTCAGATTAGAGGCAGAATATCATGATTCTTATCTAAATGTATGCATACTCACAACTAATACAAGTGTGAATGCCCTATCTCTACAATTATGTGCATGACCTTATCTGAACCACGTGGTGAATACCATGCTATGTTGRGAATCTTCTACATTATTTTTTTCCTTTCCAAAACTGCATGATATAAGTGAAAAGACAGGATGCACCTTATTTCATTTTGAGAGATGTTCCTCTCACCTGTCTTGTGTTATCTTGTTGAACACTGGCATGCATCAAATGGAAAGTTTTCCCAATTTATGCATAAYACTAGATGAAGATTAACGGTGACCATCTAGTGTTATGCATAAAGCTAATTAATGTATTGCTGTCATTTCCTATGGGGAAAAAACCCCCACTTTGTTACTTTGCTAATAGAAAGAGTTCTTGCTTCAAATTGTTCTGATAGAAGTCAGTTTTCTTTCTCAYTTATGGTATGTGCAATCCTATCTAAGTCTCTGAAGTTGTAACACAGAATTTGACTATTAGTGGCTGTATACTATATTAATTGAGGKTTTTATATTAGATTTTGGGAAATAAATAATTAAAGGTGTTTGGTGAAATAAGGTAAATATATATTATATATATTTTAAACTTTGACATTATTAAGATGGATGAAACAGTGTAATTTGGATAAAATCAGATCATTATTCCATTTCATTCATATCTGATACCAAAAAATGACTAAACTGAAACATACAATATAGAAAGCAAAATATAATTTATCYTTACTATACAGAGTGAAAAAAAAAAATAAGAAAAAGGAATCATTGGGCTGTGTACACRGATTTCGCAGTCATGTGGATTACAATGCCAATAGCTAAAGGCACAATCTGTATTTGATTTTGCCATCTCACCGCTGTGAGGCCTTCAGTAATAATCTTCCCAGCTAGCAAAACTTGTTTTTCTTCAGCTATCATCTATCAGCCCAGCTGTCATCCATAATCTTTCTCATAATATATGCTGTTTTAATACCCTAGGATTTGACTTTTTTTTTTTTGTGCAAAGTTTGTTGAAATACAGCCAAGACAACCACTATCTTTATTTTTGAGCGAAATGAAAATTTTAACTAACTTAATGTTCAAATATCTTTCCCATACAACTCCACTTTAAAATGCTTTTTACTTTTACATATGCTTAAAGTATGATTATTTAGTGGAGGCAAATTAGAACTGCTATTCAAGAAACAAACAAAACAAACCCAGCACATTTAACTGCATTCATCCCYGTTCTATGACCGACTCATTGTTATGTTTAAGCTGAGCTATTTCATTTCCTGAGGCCTTCTCCCCAGGGATCCTACTTCCCAAGCCATTTTCTCAGAGCTATGCCTGTATTTTGAAAAGAAATCTGCTGGGATAAGAACTGAGAAAGTGAAATACAAGGCAGGGGATCAGAAAGTGCGAGTATGCATAAAAGAATAAAAGATGGAGAGGAGAACGAGACAAATAAAACAGTTGGATGAAAGAAAACAGGAAAGTACACTGCCACAAGCTAAAAAAGAAATCTCCTTGCCAACTCAAAATAAACTCCTGAGGCTGATTACAAGATACAAACACAAGTATTATCGTTCTTGGAATGGAAAAGATCATTTATTAAATTAATATTCCAAGACATAATTTATTTTTATTCCTCTCTATACCCAATTCTCATATCAAATGGAGTCAGCTTTCACCTGTTACTTGCATCTAAAAATTGCAGATTTTTATTTCTTATTAAATGACAGGTTTAAAAACCTCTAAAATAAGGTAAGCACAGAAACACTCAAAAAATATGGTTTTAAAAGCCATGATGTCAATGGATTTTTYTTCTATGTAAAATGAATAAAAGTATAATAAGCAAATATCAAAATGTGCTGGAAATTACAGCAAAAGAGACGTGGGGTTTTTTTTCAGCATACAATCTTTACAGATTTCAGCACCATGAGCTGTTTGGGGCTCCAGGATAAATATATTGATCTGATCTAAAAATCTGATAGTTATTTTATGTCATCCGCCAGAAAAATTTCCTTCCTTCCTGATATGAACTACATAGCACAAGATTGGTATTATCCACTCTTCTGATAAAAAAGAATTCTGAGTTAATGCTACAATTTTAGAATAACATGTCACTTACATATAGCATTGTACCACTAGCTGTCCCCTGGAACTGGTTATTGCTTCTAAGAATATAAAAAATGTTTTAATACATGTACACATACATGTACACTATTCCATCACAGATCTTTAAAAAAGGAACTTTCATAAACTGCACACTATTGCTCTGTTTCCTATAAAGGACCATTATTTGTCTTTACAGCCCACTGTATCTGATAGCTTTTTAAGTAGGCTGTACTTACTTTGGACTGAAAAATGAACATGTCATCCCAAATTCCATGGGAATTTTTKGAATGCCCTGTCCACATATTAATCGTATTTAGACCATATTTGAAAACAAGTCTTTTAACGCTTCACAACTWAAATTATTAGAGACATATAGAATCAGGAAATACCAGATCAGGTAAACCTTTTCTATGCTGGTGCACTTATTAGGAAGACAGATGGATTCCTCCTTTTTAAGACAGGCATCAGCAGTATCTGAAAAGATAAACAGGGGGCTAGGAGGAGCTGAATGCTGATCATTGGCCCTACACCTGCAGTGTAGCYTTGGGCAATTCACTAAATCTGTCTCTGTCTCATATTCACCCTGTGCTGCCTGGGGATAATAAGACTTGCTACCTGTCTCAGAAGTGTATTGGAGAGTAAATTATTAAAGACAAAATTTGCCACTGGATATATATATACGTAAACAACAATTGATTTTATTGGCAGTTCTTGTGAGTAACTATAATTTTAGGTAAAAGTTCTAAATTCTATTAATTATCAAATAATAAATAGTGACAAAATGAATTTGTATCATTTGAACTGGTTTAAAAAGCCATTGAACCCTAAGCTGTCTTTCCCTACCTTAGCAAATTAGCAGTAGCTAGGCTTTTTGGAATGTCATCGGAGAACTCTGATGAATTTATTAATTGTGCCTTGTCGTATCCAAGCGTCAGAGAAAACTCTTCTAAATGGGCAGATCAAATCCTTTGTCAGAACAGGGTTCACAGAATGTCCTACCTGGCCTCCAGCTGCCACTGCAGAAAGGTAAGGGTCACCAGCAGGCTCTGCACCTTAGCAGCCAGTCTCGTATACAAGAAACTCTCAAACGGCACTCAGCACCTATCTTAAGGCAGCTATTTCAAGCTACATTTTGCTGTATCGATCATGGTCTGATTATGCAGCCCTTTGGATATATGCCAGTCCTTTGTATTAAGGCTGTACACAAAGAAAAGAAGCAGCACAAACATGAGATACATGGGCCAAAGGAAAATGCTGGGCATTTAATTCTCCCCCCATGATGAGCTGAGGTGTGCACATGGTGTCTACTTCCATGGGCCTCTGGAATTAGATATTGCTTTTGAAAACATAAGGAGGAAAAATTAACAGTTTTCTGATCATCTCACCTCAGATATTGAGCCAATATTTATAAAATACAAACATTTAATGGACCCATATCTGCTAGAACACCATTTTTAAAATTCATGATAAATCTACAATTATTTGGAAGCTTGCCTATAGGAACATGTGTAAGCTCTTTAATAAAATAATATATTTGTATACAATAATGTTATAAAAGGTAAGCTTTTACAAACACTCAAATAAAGTTGATCTAATATGCCTTCAGATAGCTATTGTAGTTTTTAATCTTAAGACAAGCTTTAATTTTAAAAACAAAAACAACAAAAAAGTACTTTTTGGATTTCTTCAGCAATATCAACATCAGGAAAACTACCAAGATATGAACTAGTCATATGAACTGCAAAAATATATGAGAATAAAACATATGAGAATAAAGGCTAAAACCTAGTAGTTGGATTTCTAGAAATAACAAGGGAAAAAGGAGCTCCAAAATACAAAGAAACCTTTTCAGTGTGATAATGGATTCACTATTGAAAAGAAAATTCAAACAAAAATATTTTGTACAAAGAAGCTTAGATTAATCCTCAGACATGCTATAATAATAGTACATTAATTTACCTTTTTAAAGATCCCAGAAACTGCTTCTCATCAGAAAAATTTAAACTAAAGATATCAAATGTTATCTATAATTGTAATTCTTGCGCTCACCAAATTAACACAATATAAAGAATATGAGAAAGTAATAAATATAATACCATTCAAGTGAAATATGATGCATTTAAAATTTGCCCCTTGTACACTGCTTGTGGTGCTGTGAAACAAAGACTGTGACACATTTCAAAGGAAGTCTATAAGCTTTTCATAAAATGTTAACATAGGCTGCAGTTCAAGTCTTGCTTTCAAAGAAAACTTTTTTTTTTAAAAAATTGAGAGATAGGGGCACCTAATTATTGCTGAAATTGGAACTAAAAGGATGAAACTATCTGTTGGAATCACAGGGAATAGGTAATTCTAGCTTACAAAGATGTTCAAGTTTATACACGCAAGTGAGTGCTTGGCCCTCACAGAATGGTTGAGGTTGGAAAGGACTTCTGGAGATCATCTAGTCCAACGCCCCTGCTCCAGCAGGGACACCCAGAGCACGGGGCACAGTGTGGCATCCAGGCGGGTTTGGAAGATCTCCAGAGCAGGAGACTCCACAGCCTCTCTGGGCAGCCTCTTCCAGGGCGCTGTCAGCCTCACAGGAAAGAAGTTCTTCCTCACCTGGAGATGGAACTGCCTGGGTTTCAGCTTGCACCCATATCCCCTTGTTTGTCCTGTCACTGGCCACCACCAAGGAGAATTTGGCCCCATCCTCTTTACCTTGCCCCCCTCAGGTACTTACACAATTTTGTCTTTTGAGAATGTATTTTGGGTTAGCATAGGTTTCCTTTGGGAGTTAACTACATGTTTCACATTTCTAGCAAAATACAAATGAGAGAAGTAAAGTCAAGTCATTACTGGGAACATATCTGATGACAGAAGAGATTAAAAATGCTATTAAAGATTTAGCAATAGGGCACTAATGATGAAACTCCAGTCTAAAGTTTTTTCTTTTTTTTTTTTTTTTTAACTTGCCAGAGAATGTGTTTGAGCACCGTTATTGTGATAATTAGGACAGAAATAAACAGGTCATTAGAGATGAAAATTCCTAGAGCTTCCCAGATTTACAGGTGCAACTCACCTACTTGTCTGTTTCCATGCATGTCTGAAACACCCCAGCATACATGAAACATTGACACCCATGCACATTGCTTACTCCAAGGGCAGCAAGACATCTCCAGCACACAGAAGTGTCTGGGACCGAGGCCCAGCAGCACTATGAAAGCTTGCATAACACGTTTAAGAATGTCTTTCTTGCTGTCTTGATTTGCTGTAGAGCTAGGCTCTAAAAAAAAAAGGTAACACAGAAAGACAGATAAGGAAGCTTTAAATCCTTGAAAGATTAAAATAACTAGTAAAACAATTTTTAAAGGGTTTTCCCACTCCTACTTTCTCCTCCCATGAAGACTGTAAAGAATGGTCTTTAATAACTACAGCTCCAGAATGCTCTTGTTAAGAGCAATACAATATTTAAAGTAGATTAGTGACATATAGAGCTGAAAAGAGATGAGTAGATAACTTAGAAACAGTATTAGAACAATAAAGAACCAAGTAAAACCTGCCAGTCAATGTGGAGTTCCAAAGCTGAACCATAAATTTCAGCTTAGACGCTAAATGAAAGTTTTAAAAGTTTAATAAGGGCATTTCCTCAAATGTTTTGTTACTGCTTACATAGAGACGTGATCAGATCTGAGTCTCAGTGTTATTTTGAAAGAAAAACACAGTCAAGATACATTTTTACTTATGGATTTATTGTTACTGAAGTCCATATACTTAGAGAACAGTTTGTGCTGATATTCATGGAGAAAAATACCTTTTGTTGCTTTCTCTCTACTNAAAAAAAAAAAAAAAAAAAAAAAAAAACCACACACACAAAAAAAACCCCACAAAACAGTGAAAGATGTTATTTTAAAATCTATAAAAATCTACAATTAAATACAGAGAAAATTAAGAAAAACTTTTAAATGGCTGTTTTCTTAGAAACTTATGTGGAAATTTTGAGTCAGTGAAGAAGAATAAAGCAGCTGTTAGGAGTCTAAAGCAGAAACCAAACAGCCTCTTAACAGTTTTATTGTTTTCTTTTTGCTCTTAAGAGTTTTATGCTATTTTATCCCATGGTAGTTTAGGAAAGAACAAGGGGAAAACATTTGCTTAAAAGAAAACAAGCCTCAAAATTGAACAATAGAAATGAAAACATTACAATTTAATTTCTCTAGGATATATCTTGATTTAGAACTTCAAAGACTAGTCAAAAAGCAATGAGATATTGATGAGATTGAGACCCAGATAGTCAAAGAAACAGTCTCATGAGATGATTATCAAGGCTTCTGTTCTGTCTGGACTCTTCTATTCCAGTGAATGTTAGTATTAGTTAGAGCACTAATAGAGTCACTCCCTGATATCTCAGGCCCATTTTCAAAAAAGTCATATGAAATTTTACTATCTTTGAGGCCACAATCTCCCTCTCAGATTACTGATGCATTCAAAACATAGTAAGAGAGGCTTGCACCCAGAGGCCAAATTCCACTATGGATGCCCTGTTACCAGTAGGTCTGCTAGCTAAAGCCTTTCAGAAGATCGTGATCACTTGGTTTGTCTGTCTTTCCATGCTTATTCATCCAATTTAAGAACACCATTAAAAACACAGTACACACACAATAAAACTGGTTTTTATCTAAAAAGTAGGGTTGGCCTCTTGCTTGTCTAAATTATGCCACTTCCATGTAACTAATGGCTCAAAATTTTGGCTCCTGGTGGCTGTCATTGACTGTAGGCTGACTCAGTTTACGTCATACAAAAAGAGGGCCAGAAAGCAATAGCAGATGCCACCTTTCACTGTAATCCTACCTAACTAACAAATGTAATCGATACTAAATTGACTAAAGGCAATTTAGAAACCAATATAAATTTAGAGAACTTAGGACAAATAGGATTAGTAATGGAGTTAGGAACCAAGAAATGTTTCTTATTTGTTGCAGAAAAGTGTATTGGCTGCAAAAGCGATTCACAGGACTGGAACAAAAGAAATGAAAAATGAAGATTACTGTACCAACATATTCATCAGGCTGACATTACTCTAATATAGCAGGAAATGCTTCTCCAACGGAGTAGCTGATGCTGGCAGTGTTACAGCAAGGCTGGCAACTTATGTTAGTTCATTTTACTTGTATTCCTTTTGGGAATATGCATGCTGTACCTTGTCTAATTTGCTTTACATTGATAGGGCACACAGATACAAAGCATAAAATTTCAAGCCACCACCAAATACAGAATATATTGTGTTTATTCCTGAGGGACCCTGGACCACAGGTGATGTTGCATTAGAAGCTGATACAGACAAGCTGACTAAATAAAAATATCAAGTTATTTATACGAAATTATTCCATTGACTTGAGAAGCTGAGGGTTCCTGTGAGATTGCAGTTCGCACTAATAAGTTCCATCCCAGCTGCTGGGTTAATATGAAGTAGAAAGATATTATGAGAGGATATATGCATATGGAAATTCCAGCTTCCACTTCATGTAATTTAAAGCTTCTTCATATCCTCCTTATTTTTGTTGTTAGAAGAAGGATAATCCATCTAATRAATTAATCCTAGTGTTTTGGGGAATGTTATACTTCCCATAATTTAAAGAGCAAATTAAGATATGAGGTGTATGGGACAATAGGTAACACATGCCTAAATGAATCTAATCTGYTTTAACCAACCTACAGAGCAGAGCAGGAAGCACAGTTTACCCCAGCAGTGACTCTTCAATGTAGAGGTATCATCACTCCTGTTCTTTGTCTTACTTTTCTAAAGTAGAAATCTTTCTTATGGAAATCTGCAATGTGGTAAACATGAACACATTTTCAGCTTTTCAACCTAAACATACCACTGTAAAGATTTAAAATCAAAATTTAAAACTGTACTGCCTTCTCTTCAGCCTTAGAGAAAGATGATGGCAATTCTCAGACTAAAAATGGTTCAGATTTAGATGATTATACTGTTTTAAACATTGTGAAGGAAATAATTCGGAAGATAAATATCAAGAAAACTCAGGACTATCGTACAACTTCCATTGAAAATATGACTGAAATCTGTAGATCAAAAAACAACATCAGAATGGGATTGAAAAGCAGAGAATTATCTAAAAACTAGAGCAGCTCRAGAGCAATTGAAATCAGGATGTACCCTGCAGGATTTAAAACCCAGCAGTATAATTGGCCTTCTGAATAGTATAGTTTCTGGGCAATACAGCTTATGAGATAGAACTTTTCAACTTCCTCTGAGACCCAAAACTGAGGTTTATCTAAGCTTAAAAAGAAATCAAAAGACGCCCTGACTATGAACACACCCATAGGAATCTTTGRAATGAGATGTAGGAAAGTGTGGGGTTTTGTTTGGTTGATTGGTTTTCTTTTGGTAWAAGCAGAGTCTCCTCTCAAAGAGACTTGTAGCATTTGCCTTATGTATGCAAGGGGAAGTGAAAAAGGCTTTTCACAGAAAGTGCATAAATAAAACAAAATGTGTTATGTTCAGAATGCATGCTTGAAAATTTTCAGTTTGCTTTCACAAGAAATATCTGGTGCCCCAAGAAGGTTTCCTATGCAGAGGTAAAGTGGTGGATGCAACACAACCTTCCAATGGAAAGGAGAATAACCCCAGTGAGAAAAGGCAGAATAACTTAAAAACTTGGCACTGCAATTATGTCAGCCTAAACTCCAAGAACATAAGTAAATTCTGAGTCTTGGAGAGAAAGTCTGATTATTTTTGCAATTTGATTTTTGCAGCTCATTAATTGCACTGGTCTCCTCTCAGAAATCAACAAACGTTCACTTCATTCTGACAGACTTTGCTAGGAATCTGGTTTGGAATTTCTTCAAGTTTCCATCATTTGTTGTCTATTGCAGAAAAAAACTATTCCATCTTATAAGCAGAGGGTAGAAATTCATGACTGACATGTCTCCTTTATTATTTATAATGAAGAAGTTAGATTTTCAGTGATAATCACCTGTTACGCTTAAAACTAGGCTTACTGATAAATATCATGCATGGCTGCAGCAAATCAGATTTTCCAACACCTTATGCAGATTTATGCAGATTTTATCATATATTTATGATATGTTGTCTGCTCAACAGTTTAATGCCAGGAGCTGGTCTCTTAAGCACTGGTAGGAGGCCAACCAGTTGACAATCATGACAGTATCTGATTAAGGTTGATTGCAAGAGAGCTAGAATTGGGTTTGGTAAAATCCTATGCCTGAAGTTATAAAGACCTTGTATTTTCTTATACTGCCCAGGATATATCTRTATCTGATTATGATACTTTTGTGATTTTCTTCCTACAATATTTGAACACTACACACTAATCTATTTTCACAGTATCCCAATGAGAAAAGGAAATGCTCATTTCATGGAGCTGAAGCACAGAAAGATTTCTCACCTTATTTTAAGTATCTAGGGTGAACCTCTTGTAGGTGAGAGACAAATCTCTAGAAGTGATTCACCCTGTCCTAAATAGGTGAGAGGATCTGTATGTATTGTCCTCCCATGATTAGAAAGATATCTAGATAACTGGGCTGGTCTGTCTTTCAAACCAGTACAGGTAAGCATGGAAAAATACACTGAGCCATTTGTAGGGAAAGTCTACAGCAGGTCGGGAAATTGAATCTATACATCATATWTCTCAGAGTAGCCTAACCAGACTTCCTCTCTAATTTCCCTTAACTTTGCTGAGTGATATAATGTACCATTGCTGCTCAAGTCTCTGATAAAGGAAGAYGACTAGTATAAAATTTCATTTCTCTTTCATGAGATGCCAGAATGCAGAACCCTGTGACTAATTAGCTTCACTTTCACAGCTTTAAAACGGATACTTTAAGAACTCTGCAAATAAGATACTGGAAACAAAATAAAATACTAGTGCAATTTCAAAAAGACCATATAGAGGATATAAGCACTAAAGAAAATTGAAAGAAAATGCCTCAGAATTCCTATATACATTTTCTCTCTATTCCACTTGGATCAAGTTATATAACATCCATTAATGTTAACACACATTCATAGTGCACACTGGTGGGCTGACTCAGAAAAACAAGGCACAGAAAGCATTTCCTCCAGAGAATAATGTCTGTAAGCAGAAACCTACACAGAAGTCATAACTCTTTCCCCAGATCTTGCTCCCTTGCTACCTGTCTGTGATCTTAGGTATCAAACTCTCCACTCTGCTTGCAATCTCTAATTTACAGTCTTCCTCTATCACCTGTGCAAGAAGAAGCTGCTAATGGAGGGAGATTAACTCTTTGACAGMCACTGCCTAGACTGTGCCTTCAAAACCATACATCCAACCTTTTCAAGGGGAAATATAGTGTCTTTTTATACTACAGTTCATACTTTCACTTTTCTAACTTTGACATACAGTTTCAGCTGATGAATGGAGGATGCCAATGTCAGGTTACTGGTGACATTTACAGGTCAAAATCCCCAAGATAGTATCCAGCATGTTCTTTAGATATAACTCCCTCTTCTTTTGAATAGTATTTGAATAGTAGGAAAGCAGGTATCATTTTATTATCTACTTCCATCTAGACTATAAATTTAACATTTGATTATTTACAAACATTTCAATAAATTATTTTGTACTTCAATTGAAATACATGGCAAAATTCTCAAGTTTCTTTTAAAAAGCTAAGCTAGCTATATAGGGGGGATTAATGTCATTGAACATTAAAAATCACAGTGCAGCCATATGAATTTAGCCTAGTTATCTAGACTCCAGTCATAGTCCCTGAGGATAAAAAAAAATCCATTAGGGTCATTTCCCAAAGAGGTCTACTTTTCTCCATTGTATGTTAAAGGGGCCTAAACAGCTACTTCTGACGTAGAGTTCTTTAAAAGTTTTATTAACTCAACTTAGGATTGGAGAAGATTAGGAAGACTAGGACTGGGTTTTAATAAGGGTCATGAYACACCTTCTCAGAAATCTGAAGAAAATATAGACCATGGAGAGGATATTATGAGAAACACCTGCAGTGAAATAATCAGAAGGACTTTGCTTCACCAGAAATTTGGAATTTTATTGTGGAAAAACATCCTACGTAACTCAATAATAAAAGTTAAAAAGCTACTGAATTCAAGCCTTTGTGTATTATGTTGCTTCCTAATATACCATGTTAACATCTTCTCATCTTCCCCTAACTCCTAAAAAATATAGAATCATAGAATGAAAAAATCATTGTTGTTGGAAAAGATCTTCGAGATCATTGAGTCCAGCTGTTAGCCTTGTAAGTCTAAGTASTTTTAGCAAAACTGCACAGCAAGGAATCTTAATGGCAGCAAGTGCAGCTGTCAATCCCTCTAAAACTTGGGTGATATAATAGTCCAAGATCAATGCATTGAATATTGAACTACATGCTGTAGTGTTTGAACTGTTGACCCATTCAAACCATCTTCTTAAATGGCAGGGTCAGTGCCACAGTGAGTTCGCTGGATAAAAGGGTAAAAAAAACTTCTGAATGATATTAGAATTCTAGTGTTATGCACAGTTTTATTATGGCAAAATGCCCAGGGCTCATAAAAGATAAATGAAGCTGGAAGTAGGGGTAGAGGAAGAGAGTGTTGTTAAGTTTAACAGAAGTTCTTTTTTTTCCTTTTTCTTTTTCTTTTTTTTTTTTTTTTCTTTTTTTTTACTGGCAAGGGAATGCAAAAGACATCAAAGCAGTTTTCCTATAAATCTATATGAAAATGAATTTCAGCAGCAACTTTTCTGCTTTTATTATTAAAGTTCTTTTAGAACCTGAAAGGGAGTATAATTCAGTGCCTTTCAAATTGGTTTGGAGAAATATAATAAATCCAATATATATGGGAAAATTTTATGAGCTTTTTATTATTATTTCTGTATAGACAAAACATATACAACCTCTGGACCTTTCTACTGATGTTAAGATGGTTTCCAAAAAATCCCTTAGCAGATCTTTTCATGAGTACTTCACTTTGAGAAATACTCGTTAATTTCAGTCTAGAAGCTATGACGTAGCTATTTATCTGAATAATATTGCCAGAAGTGTGAATCCATGATCAAAGACGATCAATGGAAGACTTTACAAGTCTAGAGTTCTGTCTCTGACCATAACAGTCCTGTGACAAACATATTATTGGCCAGTTACCCAGAAGTTATCTACTCTGTACAACTGTTTGAGGCATAAAAACTCATCTACAAACTTAACTTTTATGTATGTGAATGCAGTTCACTTCATACTTTCACATTATTAGTCTTTTCTAGTAAGAACTTACCTAAATGTTTTSTGTTTGCATTTGTGGCCTGGTTTCTGAAGTTCTACATTTTCCCTAGTGGAATATGTGCAAATGCAACAAGATAATTCTTATCTATACTATTGAAGTAATACCTACAGCTACTCCTGAATAACAGTGAGTTTTGAGGTTCCAGACAAAATATAGGAACGGCAGTACACTTCTCCAAAGGACTCCTTATCCCCTACRTCTAACATTTTGCTAAAATGGCAGTGAAGTTTCTTGGTCATTGGCTAACCTTTCCCATGAGAAGAAATACAGGGATTACAAACAGTGCAAATAAAACTTACATATTAAGTGTTTAATACAAAGGAAGTTACGCCTTGTTAAGTTGCCTAGGCTCTTTGCKCCATACATTTATCTCCACCAAAAATTCAATGTAACTTACAGCTGTATGAMTTTTATTTTCTGTGTTCCCTAGGTTTAACTATATTGTGTCATCAAATGATGGAATTTCCCCCTTTACGATTTTAATTAGCTCTGTGTTCCTAATACCATGTAWCATACATACCAGAAGTGCAGTACACTGCTGCACTTCCTGATCCTAGGGAACCAGMAGGAGTCCTTTAGAACTATTCTTTTCTTGATTGAGACTTACGGATTTTTTTGTGCTTTGATGGCTGGGAATCTTTTGACCTGATACAATAACTTCAACCTTTTTTTTTTTTTTTCTTTTGCTGATATCATTAATAATTGTCCTTTGATTCCCTTTGTTTCATATTCTGTCTCCTTACTTTACAATCAACTGTAAAAGTATATGAGGCAGTTACCTTTCATTACGCCAATGACTTATTTTCCATGTCCATGTTATGTCATTATCTACATAATATTTTTGTACTGAAAGTGATATTCGTATCTACATAAAACCTACTTTATTTTTTAGATTTTGAATATTACTAATAAAATATTAATAACTATATTAGCCACATTTGGATATATTGTAAATGAGTAACTGTACCAGAGCCATTCATTTTAAAAGAATTTTATCAATTTTTCCTTACAGTATTCTCTTGGATSTTTCTCTTTGAGTTCTTCAAAGTACCTATAGTCATTGAAAAGACAATGAAATTGTTTTTTAATGCATACTAGCAATTTTATTTTCAACAACAGAAAGCATGAGTTTCTGAACTGAAACATAGGATAGGGTTGGTAATTTTATAATAAACTGCATAAAATATAATTTTGAATCCTTGCAAAACAGCCTGATCAAATATTTTTGTTGCTAACAAAGCACTACCTAAAGTGCCTTAAGTATTATACCAGTCTAGGAATGCTTTGCAGGGCTAAGGAATAAAAATTTCTATCTGAAAATGGATAGGTCACCAACTTTTCCTTGTACATACTGGCTGTTCTCTTCAAGTGTGGGGGARGGTTTATCTATAATGCATTTTTCAACAAGCATGGGTCAGATCAGTGTCTAGCCCTAAGGGCCGAAATCACTGTTTTAAGAATCAACTAACTCAGCACAGCAAGAATAAAAAATTATGTAACTGCTACATGGCTGTGGGACATTTCTGATTTAAGAGGTGTTCTAGAAAGCTGTGAGGTATATTTGACAGCAGTTCAAAGGCATTGTGTGCACAAATAGCATTATAAATGCAAAGCAGATTTGTAGCAGTGCAATGGCTATTGCTGCATCTCTTCAGGGACTTTGCAAGCTGCGCGTCTGAAAGGTCACTGGAATATCTTGCAATGCTCCAGTTACCAAAAGATTTCACTTAAAATGCAAAGCACCTATGATAACATGCTAGGAAAAATAGTGCTAACACTTCCAAATATATCCTAGTTGGAAGAACATGTTGGTCTTTTAGTTGTGCCGTACTAGGCTCATTACTGT
Source organism: Eudromia elegans (assembly GCA_003342815.1). Lineage (NCBI taxonomy): Eukaryota > Metazoa > Chordata > Aves > Tinamiformes > Tinamidae > Eudromia > Eudromia elegans. Next base: position 8,222,656 of record PTEX01000004.1, on the reverse strand, counting down.
TAGAAAAGAAATCAAAACCAATAGTCTGGAAATATGCATGAGGAGCAAAGGATAGACAAGGGGGTATTTTATATACATATTGCAAATGGAGTCAGTTAATGTTTATTGCTAATCTGTGATTTCRTTGTAAAAAGCTAGAAATAATTCTAGAAACTAATAAACATACATTTTAAATATGAAGCAATCCTTGCACTATTTCAATGAAATGTGGCCAATTTTAAAAGATATCATATTCCTTTGATAGCCAACCYTTCTATTAAGACTTGACAACTTTGTTCTTCTTTCTCTATTGCTAGAATATGGTGAAATGTTCAGATGCAAGACAACTAAAATATATGTATGCAAAATACATTCTACCTGGAGCCAGATAGAATGATATGATTTCAATGTAAGGATATTTAGCTTCAGGCCCRGAATCTAGGAAAATAAAACATACTAACAAACTATTTTGTTTACTGATTCTATGTAGTTAAATTATGAATACTAATATTTTCATATAGGAAGAAGAGGTCAACATCTCTTTCAATGAACAACACAACAGCATCAAGTGCACACAAAAGTGGAATGGCAGCAAGACATACTTACAAGAAGCATCCTCTGTTACATTGGGTGTTACAAGAGTTCAACACTAGATTGAAACAGAAAGTCACCTCTGAGAAACAGCCCTGTCAGGGCATATGATGAGTGATCTGTCTAGTGCAGGTGCCCTCTGGTTAAAGTATGCTGCTATAATTTGTAACCCTAGACAGCTGGCTGCCCACCAACGTTAACTTTCTTTACAGCTAAGAAAAACACATGGGAGTCAGGGCATTGATGGATTTGTGAAGGAGGAGCTGGATGAGAGGCAATGAAGGTAGTGATCCTTGCAGGAAAGTCAGTCTGCTCTGAAACAACCACTCACTGTTTTTCTGATGGACCRAGTCATGATCCAAGGTCTCTTGAGAAATAAATGGATTCCATCTGTAAACTTTATCACCTGCACTTCATAGATGGCCTGGCCCATCAGCACCCTGGCCATGGTCCTCATCCTATTTTGTTTCCTCTTGGGTTCAGCTTCAAAAGACAGAAGTAATTGTTGAAGTTAGGGAGATATTGAGTTAGCTGCACCCTGGGCAAGGGCATTCACTACTAATCTAGCTAAAGCTTAGTATTATGAAATCATATCAACTTGAACTCAGTTTTGTGGGTCACAGTAGAAAAAGCAATGGAGAAAAAAGACAGACAGACAGCTCTATTTTCTAGACTGAGAAAAAAAAGTGAATATTCTTTTAAGTAGGGATAGAAAGAAGTTGAAATTAACTCTTCCTTTTCCTAGCTAGTTTTCCTAGCAAGATAATCAACATGAAGTGACATCTTAGAAATAAAAATTATAATCACTTAAAGAGAACTTTCAGGATAGATTTATCAAATTCTTGTTCTCTCAGATTTACAAATGTGGTGCCTTATAGTCAAAATCTGARTCTTATATTATCTTTTATGATCGTTGACTAGCTCTAAGAAGCTCTATGTGAGGCAAATCAACTTTAAAGATTTTGTTAGCTGTTTCAGATCTCATTCCTTAGTGACTAGCTCTTCTGGGGAAGAGCTATCCTATTGATATAGCCATACTATCTTACTGGTAGCCGAGGGTCTAGCTAGGCTACGTGGCCCTGAAATTATCAAATCCTAAACTGACCAAAGTAATGCAACTCATATACTGATCTTCAGCTGTTGAAAGATTTATAGTCTCTACTAGATGTCTAATTTGTCTAATTGTCTTCTGAGGGCTGCATAGCCATASCTGCAAGAAGGGTGTAGGATACCAGAGGGCAGGTAGGCAGCTGAACAGAAGATCTTAGGAAAGTGAGGACCAATGGTGTATAAATGGAATCGATCAAGCAGACTATCTCTGAGACTAGTATTGCATACGGACAGTATGATTACTATTTTAGAGAAGATGTTGGAAAACTCAGGTAAGATCAAGAAAAGTCATCAAAGTGATTTTTTGAGAATTGAAGAATATACCAGAATCATATAGCAGCAACAGAAAAGTCTGATTCTGTCCAGCCTGTTAGGAAGGAAGACTGGAAGCTGGCTGAATTAGAAGATGTAAGTTCTTTGCAGGAAGACACACCTAGCAAATGAAGKTTTTTTTTAATCTATCAGAAGAAAACAGAAAAAAACACAATAGCTGGAAGCAGAAGTATGATGAAGTGCAGTTAGAAGAAAAGCACATTCTGAACAACGACAGTGATTAACCTTTGGTACAACTYGTCTGGGAACACAGTGGGCTCTTCATCTTTTCATGTCTTCCAGTCAGCACTGGCTACCTCCTAGAAAAAATATGTTAGCTAAACACAACTAAAAAGAGTTATGCTGCAGTCAAGTGCAAGTTATTGGGCTCACTCTAGAGGCAACTGTGTGGAATTTAATAGCTTGTGATTCACAAGGAGTTAGATAAGATGATTTAACTGCCACTTTTGGACTTAAACTCTATGAATCTATGAAAAAAAATGCCTATATATRGCAGTTAAACTTCCACTGTCACGTAAAGTGTTCTCTTCATAAAAGTGATCTCTTTACATACCTGCTTTACATACCTTTCATTCTCATTTTCCAATAATTAGTAATTTTATTAAAGCTTTTGTTACTCAAATRAATGTACCTTACAAACGCTAGAACATGGTGAAAAATAAAGCATTTACCATTAAAACTGTATTATTTTTAAACCAGTTTTGCATTTTTGGTTATAATGGACACAACAGCTATTGAAATAACAGAAATAAATACAGATGGCTCTAAATATGGCTATGATCTATGTGTACACATCTGCAGGTTGTATATACCTGTCCAAAGTATAGTGAATTCCAAAAACTGTCAATATTTACATATGTATGATATAGGGTCAAGCAATGGCATCTGATTGTGCACACCATTTAATTGTTTGCAGTCTCCCCRGCCAGATTTAGACCTGAGACAATGAGAACTTCCTTGGCCAGGAACAGGTCAGGAGAGAATTGTTCCCAGTTGGCAATAGAGATGAGGCCACACTGTTTTGTGGTGAATTAGTTTAGCAGGTAAAGACTGTTCTAAGAAGTAAGAAGGGCTTTTTTGTTGTTATTTTTTTGCTTGGCTGGTTGGCTTGGTTTGTTTTTGGAAGAATGCCAGTGATGCTTAACAGTGATATTTAAGGAAGATATAAAAAGTTGCTATCATTTTCAGGCATTTTCTTGAGACAAACCAGGATGCTTTACTCTGTGACCTGAACAGAGCTCAAGAGGATGCACAAGCTTTCAAGAAGAGGCAAACAAAAAATCTTTGCAAAGCTGTGCAAAGATGTGTGCATCACACACATCTTTTCTGAGCTAGGTAGATTTCCTACAAAACAAATGGAAACAAGTGGGCTCTCCCTTAAAATCTCTCAACTGAAACAGAGCAATTACTTTTAGGTTTAACCTAATAATTTGATTAGTTTCCTAACTGTAATAATTTGGAGCTTTGATCTCTATAATCTACTGCATTATAGATGCAAGATACAAAAGCTTTGATTGTTACATTTTGCCATCAGAAACTGGTCTAGTGAAATAATAGTAACTTCACAGTAAAATAAGTAAGCTTATTTCCTTGCTCTCCTTTTAGTAAAATGCATAAAATTACACTGCACTGTTTTCTATAAACTATTAACATGTATCACAAAATGTGAGGGCACTGGTTACCCCAGCAAAGAAATGTGAAGACATTCAGCTTCCAGACTCACAGTGAAGTCATTGTAACAGTGACATAGGTCCAACTCTGTGTAACCCTCCAGGGAGATGAGGGCCATGTGCAATCACTAAAATCACTTCTTGTCAGAGGTTGAACCTGGAGATTAAACTACCTTTAAAAAAAAAAAAAAAAAAAAAAAAAAGTGTATGATAAGATAAAAGAAAGAAGCCACTAAACAATAAATAAGAATATTTTCATGCCTGCAAAATCAAGAGTTTACTATGTGTCCATGTGTTACCCTGCTCTTCTTTCACCTTTTCTCAAGGTTCACAGAAAACCTCGACCCATAAGGAGAGTAATCTATAAGAGCTGTAAAAGCAGTTTACATAACCTAATTCTGCAAAAGTGTGCCTGGCAGAATTTTGTAAAAGTTTAGCTAGTATATTTCAAAAGTATGCCAAGATTTTAGAAATTAGTCACAAATGAGCAAACATTGTACATGGCTTTCTAAACAAATTAAAATGTCAGCTCCATTCACTGTTACGCAAACAGTTTGAACATATTTGCAAAATAGATTGCATGGGAATTTATTCTTAGCAAACAGTCTGTAGACATTAGCAAATTAATTTTCTCATTGTCTCAGAGGGTTTAGTCCAAAATAAGCACCCACCACTTTTGATGCCTTTTAGAAAACTGAAGAGCCAAACTGTATTGATTAAATGAAGGAGGAGATTTTCTGCATTTCTTATTAATGTAATTTCTGGCTTACAACACTATCTTGCTGATCTGAAGCCAAAAAGCAGAGCTCTCTGTGAAGTCAACACAATTTGTGATGTTAGTTCCTTTACAAGTTCACACAAGTTCCTTACAAGATTCATGCAAACGTTAAGCTCAGAGCTTCTTGGCAGAAATGAGAAAATGAATTTTACAGGAAAAGAGTGCTGTGGATGGAGAGGTCAGGAAGAGATCAGGAAGGAGGTCAGCAAGATCAGAAACAGCTTTGTAAAATAAGCTGGCTGAGGTCTGTGGACATTCTGGCTGCCAGCAGATATCAACAGCAGCTTCAGAGACTGGGTGTTTAACTGACTCCTTTCCAGAAATATATAGAGAAAAATCTGAGACCTGTGTCTAGATCAACTAATATCTGAACTCTCTGGAAAGTCCTTCTTGAAAGGAGGCTATTTCACTGTTTAAACTGAAGTGAATAGCACTTCAAAAATCAGAGGTGCTTGAGAATACAACCTTTTGAAAAAGATAATGGGAACATTGTCATAATAAATCATATATTGGTTTTTGAAATGGGATTTAAGAAAATAAAATATACAGAATAAATAAAATATTGTTGAAGAACACAGAGCCGAACTGGAGAATTTGGCAAAAGAAAATATTCTTTGAAATTCACAAAACTTTTCCAAACTGTCACTCGGTTTCAAGAAATCTGGACCTGACTGCAATGAACTAGTAAATGTCTCTTCGTTGTCAAGTGGCTATCTTACTTAGGATATCATTACTGCTGGATTTATATATATATGTCATGAATATTGAAGCCCAGATGTCAGACAACATTCAAGTCGGCTTGACAGAAGGTGCTTTATTCTATTTATAAGTCAGAGGATCCAAGAGTTTCATTCCAGCATTGATGCAAGGGCTGGCAGGAAAAGGGATCTCAAGAAAATTGTTGGAATGGTCATTGAAAATGCAACTTCCTTTTTAGGATTAAAGCATAATAATCGCCTCATCAAAGCAAGAGCACTGAAAGCTTCTTGCAAAAGTATTGCCTCCGGCTGTCTTCAGTTTGCAAAAGTGTTAATCATTTATTTTTCTAAGGTAAGAAAAAAACTTGAGACTTTTTTCAGTTAATCTTAGAATAAAATATTTGAGAGTCATCACTCAAGAGAACTTTTTTACAGATTTCTTTTACTTTCTGTCAGAACACAATTTTATAAAATTTTATGATGAATATACCTGTGAAAAAGGAGTATGGCACACTTCATAGCGATTTTATCTGACCATAAAAAGGCACTTGCATAAGAATTTCTATTTTTTTCCACAATATTCCATATATATATATATATATATAAACTTTTCTATCAAAGTCATTTAAGAATTATTTTAAATACTATTTTAGTTCTCTGTTTAATTCTTTCAAAGCCTGGAAAAGAAGACTTTTGAATTTGAAGTGATTTKAATTAAATTCACTAATATAAGAAAACTGTCAGGCATGTGAAGCCAAAGAATTTCCTTATTTCAGTGTTCTGAAAGCAAAAGATTTGTAATAATATATTTTACTTCACTTCAGAATTTCCTTCTAGTTCCATTTTGCAATCATAATATAATTTTATAAAGCCAATACCGTTACCAAATAGAAAATCTAATTTAGCTCTTTCAAGTGATTGAGTACCTAAGGTAAGACGAAAGAAATTATTCTATAGGTTTCAAAACTCTGGGATTTGAATTTTTTAATATTACATATGGTAGGGAATGGGAACACTGCCTAACTTTGTAATGCCTGAATTTCGCTCAACTTGCTTTCCTGGAGTTACTTTTGGAAGGAAGGACTTGCAGTATGAAGCTGTAAACTCCTACAAGTGTCTGTATTAATCCTTAATAACAGAAGTTCCCAGAACACAGGATTCTTCGGGAAGAGTGCTCACACACCCAGAAAATGCAGCAAGAGATATCCTTCTCCAGCTCCAGCAGCATATTGGGCTCTGGCAACCCCACTCTGGAGAAGAAGAAATAAGATTTATCAGTCTGCTCATCATCCAGTGATGATGATTCAGATAACGATGTGTCCTCTCCAATTATGTCTCTCTTTCACTCACTCTTTCTCTCTAATGCACACACACACACATCTTTTGGTTGGGGGGGAACTCTTTTGCCTCCCACACAAGATTTGCACCGTTCAATTTCTGTTTGATGCTCTTATTTCCACTAGAATCTCAGTGAATCATGAACTGTCACAGCAGGGAGCGGCTTGAAATATTTCTAAGTGTACTGGCACCTTTGCTAAAAGGTCATGATGTATTTTTTCTTTCTATGAGAGTCTGCAAGCATTTATTTTGGCCAACAGAGATTTTTGATTTCTTGCACACATAAACTGCTCCATGAGTTTCAGTACTGTGCATATAAACAACATGATTTACACACTAACCTGTAAACAAATGATGCATAGACCAAATACCAGAAACCCCAAGAAACACAAAAAAAATTGTTTAGTGAAAGCTACATTACTCCAGGAATGCTTCATCACRAAAGAGTTTGTACTGTGCTTACCAAACCACCAGTAACAAGAGTTTTAAGTTCTATTTTTTTTTATGGGAAACAGCTTTGAAAAGGTAAACAAATTAGTTTTATTTTTCAGAAATCCTACTAATAAATGTGAAGAAAACCTGACAAAAAATCCACAGAAGAAAACATACAATGGTAATTTTGTTACAGAGGRATTGCTGGACAAGAATATGAATTAATTTTTGTAAAGAAACCTGTGTTCTAAAGTGATGTGCTTAATATTCTGCATATTTTCATTTAAAACATTGGATTTTCTGACTGCAAATCAGAATATTTTGACTAATCACATGTTGTAGTAAGAAGGAAGAAATACCAAATTAAGACTTAATATTTTCAGAGGATAGTACACTCAAAACACAAAGTAAAAAAAAAAAAATCCAAATATTGAAGGATTCTCAACATTCCCTGCACRTCATACTCTGAATGAACATTTTATTTTCATGTCAGTGATTCAGAATTTCCATATCTACTCTTCAATGACTAAGAAAAAATCATACCAACTGGGATAAAGCTTTTTTTTTTTTTTTTTTGAAGTCGAAGGCATAAAATAAGCACCAGGAAGACAATTGTACACCTGTTCCCAAAAGTAAAAAGGCTTCTCAGACCTGCTTTGTTTTTGAAAAGTTGGCCAAGGAGCATATTTCAGAGGCCCAATAGCCCAAAACATTATTCCCAGTGTTCTATGCTGTATGCCTAATTAGGCTTCAACACATTTGCATAAGCATGGTGCTTCATGATTAATGTATAAGTCACAGCATGGAGCTCTGAATCAATTAATCTGCAGTTCCCTCTCTGCACCCCTACTACAAACACTCAGTGTGCCTGAACTGCAGTTCATCGCGCTTCTAGATACGGCTCTGCTATCGAAAACCAAATTGCATATATTCCCTTATAAGCCTTACTGAGTTGAAAACTTCTTTTATCTAAATATAATACTAATAAAAAAAAAGTTAAATGTTACAAAGCCTCTGGCATGTACACTTCCCATGACTTATTAGATTTATTTTTTTTTCATCTGAAAATTAAGTGTCAAATCTATGGCTTTGTTCTGGAAATTATACCAGATCACATGAAAAACAAAGGCTTCATTAAACTAATAATTTAATAATTACTTTTCATTATTACTCTTGGGATAAGGCTAACCTTGAATGAACTAGAACTTGCTGTTCAAAAAGAGCAGTATGTTAATAATTCAATAACATTTCCACTCACAGTAAATTATATGGGAAAACTCAAAATGTTASCAAAGATCTAACGAATAGATATTCATTATGACGAACAAAAGTGTGAGAATACTACACTGAGAAGCCCAAGAAAAATTTAAAATTTGTGCTTAAGCAGKGCAAGCATCTCGAGATCTCTTGAGAGACTCAAGCCAACACTTTTTGCCACAATTCCTTGCAAAAACCTGATGACTGAGCTTAGGGGATCATCCAATTAAGTTTAATTTGCTACAGTCACCAAGGTAAATCTACTACTGTGAATATTACTTAAATAATTTTTCCTAATGCCGCAAACAGCACACATGGGATGTGATTTATTTTCATATTTTAACATTATCATTATCTCATCTTAACAGAGAAGGCTATTCAAGGCAGTATTATTGGGAGCATCTCAAAGCAGGGTAGAGTCAATCATATTTTATACATGGTAAAGACATGGTAAAAGAGAAAAACAAAATAGTTTCAAGTAATAAGAAAGGATACCTCTGAGAGCTGCAGGGTTTTTTTTCCAAAATTTAAAATTGCAAAGTTTTACAAGAGAAAGTTTTACAAGAGAAAAAAAACACTGAACATTTTTTTATGTATACAGCATGTCACATCAAATGACAGCTTGGTCTTCCAAATACARAATCACTGGAGATCAGTTCCCAGAGTCCAGGCAGTTCGGCCATGATGGGTAGAAACAACTGTCATCCTGGATGCACCTTCTCAATGGTGGTTCCTGTGGTATCCCATTCCTTCTCCCATGAAACCTCTGCTTTTCCACCTGCACCATATACAAATAACAAAATGTGTATTTAAACAAGGCAATGTCCATTTCCACACGTTTTCTCTTTTTCCCTTTTGAATTTGATATCTCTTTTGGGGGCTGGCTGAGCTTTTGAGAACAACCAAAGGCAAGCAATTCTGCAAAGATGAAATTTTTCTTTCAGAAAATGTATGATCCCGCTGACTTTAGGTTTAACTGGGTTACAAGCAGGGCCATACTCAATGGGCATTCCTCTCCTCTCACTGTTGTTTCTCTTTRTACCAACTTCTACAGGGCCAGTGGCACACAGGTATTTTCTCCATTCTGTTCTTATAAAAGGAAGTTCTTTTACAATAAATGTTACCTTAAGATTCTATAGGAAAAGTACATAAAGGTATATATATTTTTTATCTAAACAGTAAGCTACAAAAATATACGACAAGTCTTTGGGTTACAATAAAATACATCTTATCTTAGAAACATTGATTGAATTGATTCTAATTGTTTCCTTATTGTAAAATTATGCCCACTACTATGACAATAGAAGAGGCAGCCCACTGTAAATATAAAATCACATTTTTTCTGTTTGACTTTTATGATAGAATTTCCCATAACCACTCTTKGCAACATGTTCCAGTTCTCTGTCACCTTCACTGTTAGGAAATTTTTCCTTAAGTTCCTGTGGAACTTTTGATGCCTCAATTTGTGGTTGTTTCCTCTAGTCCTATCGCTGGCCACCGCTGAACAGAGGCTCGGCCCAACCTCTTCACTCCCTCTCTTAAAGTATTTGTGTATACTGATCAGGTCCCCTCTCAGCCTTCTCCTCTTTGGGCTGAACAGGCCCAGCTCTCTCAGCCTTTCCTCATAGGGGAGATGTTCCAGACCCCTAATCATCTTTGTGGCCCTGCGCTGGACTCTCTCTAGCAGCTCCACATCCCTCCTGCACTGGGGAGCCCAGAACTGCACACAGTACTCGAGGTGCGGCCTCACCAGGGCTGAGTAGAGGGGCAGAATCACCTCCCTCGACCTGCTGGAGACGCTCTGCTTAATGCACCCCAGGATCCCATTGGCCTTCTTGGCCACGAGGGCACACTGCTGCCTCATGGTCAACCTGTCGTCCACCATGACACCCAGGTCCTTCTAAATGTATTAGACTTTAACGGTGAAACTAATAGGACTGTGATTTCATATAAATTAAAGTAACGTGCCATTATGTAGGAATTATATTGTCATTTTCATATATCCACTGTCACTTCTTTGCTTTAATATCTGCATGAAATAGCACTAAAGTATCATCATCTGAAGGATAATATGAGTGATCTTTCAAAAAAAGGCAAGAGAGTAGCTGAGATCACCGTAAAGTAAGTAATTTTGAGTAATTTTAAAATTATTTGGATAGCACTTTAAAAATAATTATATTGACTGATCAAGCAAAATATTCAGTATAGCGTCCTAATACCTATGTAAAAATCAAGCCTCAGCAGAAAGATAAGATGTCCTTGGAGATCCACCAAAGATTTTGGAGAATTTACACATGAAAAACTTACAAAACATAGAGGTCATCAGATCACTGATTCCATGAGAGGTTGCCATGAGACACATAGTCACTCTTTTTTGGCTTGAGGTATAGGAAAGCATACACTGGGGCAGTCACATGATAGAGATCCTTTCTCAAGTATTCAGATGGTAAGAGGCTTCAGTCTTCGTGCAATAGCAGAGAATTATATAGAATTCACTGCAGATCAAGAAATAAAAATAATTCAGTACTTATTTGAGGAATTAGTATAGAAGGCATAAGAATTTGATTAAAAGTTCCAGGTTGCAATTGTACAAAAAGACAGAATCAGTTTATAGTGTTACACGTTTTCACACTGTTACTTAAGAAAATTTCAATACAGGTTGAAGCCTAGATTATTTTTGGATTTATTCATCTTGTTTCACTAATACTCTAGTCAGAAAGCTTTGGAATTAGAGATACCCTTTCCAGTACTATAAACCCATGTAACAAGCTGGGGATCCTATTCGGAAGTGAAAAATTGAGTCAATAAAGTGAACATACTTGTATTATATATATTTTTTCTAACATGGTTTTAACATGCTTCAGTAGAAAAAAATGTCATTACATCTTGTAAGTCAGGTTTATAGAATTTTTAATTATCCTGATTTTAGGAATATAGTTACTTTCTAGTATACTATGAATATACCACGATACTCTCCTGCGGCCTTACCACACATTTTCACTCACTTCTATTGCTGCTTTAACTAAAAGGGTTTTTTTGTTACAGCTTGGCCAGCTATACAGTCAAGGTCTATGCATAAGTCTGCACCAGAGRTGGCTTAGTACGTGCTGAGGTATGATAATCCACTCATCACTCATTCTGCTATACATCTAAAATCTGATATGTGCATATGCAATCTGCTCCTCTAGCCACAGCAGAGGGGACTGTTCACAAGATTTCGGTATTGGGAATGAGTCAAGCTCACAAAGGCTGAGTGACTGGGGTTCAAGCAGATCCTTATGGTTCTAAGATCCTTATGGTTACTAAGWAGCAGTAAGAAATAGTGTCCTTATCTATGTCACAGGCTAAGTGAGGTGGCATTTAAACTGCATTTAGCTCTGTTTTGTCAAATATCTGTGAGGAGATTACATTATACCTAGTACATTCCTTAAAAAAAAAAAAAAAAATAAAAAGTAATAATTTATAAAAAATCTATTTCAGGGAATTACATCCAGCTAAAGAGTTTTTATTTGCTTTACATCTCCCATATGAGCTTATTGGTGGAAAAGCATGTATCTGCTCCTCACAAAGTCAAAGGAGTTTGTTTTATGTATGATGATTTGCTAGTAGATTTCAGAAAAATCAAACTATTTTAATTCACCCATATTTCAACTCTGTTTCTATTAGTACATTAAATGTAGTATCACTGCAGTCATGTACTTTTATGTTTCTGGTTCAGAAACTCCAGGTTCTTCTCAAACAACAAAAGCAACAAAAAAGAGATCTACATTGCCTTATGCACTTGCCTAGTTCTCCAGGACAAAACATAATTTTCCATTCAATGGAGAAATACTTTGGTAATCTTTTGGCCTTTCTCTATCTTCTTTTCCACAACAGTCTTGAGGCCAGTAAAAAATAAAATACTTTCCTAGAATATGAAGCAAAGAAAAAGATCAGTGAAAAATATATAATAAAAGAAAGGCTGTTAGATGACTGGTATTATTTCTGAAACTGAAGTTCCTAGAAACAATTAGATATTCTATTCTTCCTTTCAGCTCTCTGGAGAACTCACCCCTTCAAAACCTTTTAAAACTGAGGGAAAACAAGAAGGATTTTACAAACCACAATGGCCAGCTTTTAATGAAGCCCTGCAGGCTGTCTGCAGCTGTTTGCTTTAGGCCTGGCTGGTTTCATCATGGAGAGAAAGCAGCACATGCCTTGTTTTCGTCTGGATCATCTTTCTCACAATACATCTACTTTTCCAGATGCTTTCAAAAAGACATATATCAGTATTTTATAAATATATACAGGATAGATTATTTTCCTTGTAGGAAAGCRATTCTGTTCATAGGTGTTTAGCCAAAACAGCTAGTTTCATGTCATTTCATTATCTATACAATACTCAAATATTTTCATCCCAGAGTATGCCATTAGGTTTGGTTAGTTATGTTGGAATTCTTCAGTTACCTTCTTCCAAATGGAGTCTGATGGCACCCATATTTGCTTTGTGCATAAATTTTAGTTTATTTCTCTTCAGAGAGCATCAGTCTGTGTTTGATTTTGCTTTGTTAGTGCCTAGGTCTGGCAACTTTGAAGGAGATGAACAAAATCTGTGCAATAATTTTGTGACTATCCTACAATCTGTTCCCTACATAACTTTCTGATTTATAGAAAGGCACTAAGAAAGTTGGCTTTTGAATACACATGGGATTTATTCCTGAGTCAGATTATTTTTCTMTTCTCTTTGAATTTATCTTTTATCAAAAGAGATGATTTCATAAGATGAGATAATTCCAAAGAGCTCAGACCAAACCCACAGAGAGATCTGAAGGTGCAGCTATTATTCTGGAAAGATCTCACAATGAGTCTTCAAAGTGAACTGAAAGGTGAGAGCAGGCTTGGGTTGCTAAAGGAACAGCAATGMTCAGAACAAATTGCATTGCTTTAAGAATACTGCCTTCATGCCTACAAAGTGAATTACAACAAACTAACAACTCATTACTGTATGACAGCATGCTGTATCACGACAGCTAAACCCAAACACAGAAAAAAGGATGTAATAATCTTACCTCCTAAKCATGGAGAAGATTTCCATTCACAGTCATGTTTGGTGGTATCCAGAATCAACAASGACTGCAAGGCAACCTAGCGTTGAAATTCTGGGGACAAAACTCTCAAGAAAAGTGTCCAGGAATGAAGAAGGAAAGTGTTTCATTATCCTTCCTAGAAACTTCAGTCTTTTACAAGGATTACAGGAATGAAAAAGACAATGAATGAAATTGTTCTTATTTATTTCTGTGTATATCAGAAAATTCAGGTTAATCTATGTGCATCGTAGAGTCARTTGAAAGTTATTAAGGAGTAAATAATTAAACATCTGGTATGAATATGATTAAGTTGATAATATTAGAGGCCTAAAAAGTGTCTTTGCTTGTTTCCATTTGATATATGACTCGCAGTTTTCATTGACTGAATAGAATCTTTATACTTTTTTTTTTGTAAACATAAAGCTTGAGAGTATTTTTGCAACTTTTTTCAAACAAACAAACAAACAAACAAACCCACAGTTCCTGGTCATATCTTACCTTTTCAAATTGTCTTGGCACTAGAATGGGTTCTTCTTTGATGTACTCTACCTAAACTTAAGCAGCTTTGCATGAGAAAGGAATGCAAAAACATGTTAACAACAGTTTCTGAAGTAAAGATGTTTATGGATGATAAAATACAATAAAATATGAAACACTTCTAGGTCAAAAATGGTGTTTCAACTGCAGCAGTATAAATCAAGCATGATCTTCAGCTGATTCCTGTGGAGGTAGTTATACTTTTATAAATTGGAGAACACGTACAATGAATGTTGTCTTGTAACACAGGGAATACAGCCCACTTTTTTCTTTGTTAAGTGCAAGCACAAAACAAGTTCTTGGCCACTGATACATCTAACACAAAAATGTACAACTTAGCTAAAGTGAAAGATTGCATTTATTTTCCATGAGTCTGAATGATTACCCAAAAGTTAAATTACGTGCACATCTTCTCTGAACTCTTCACTTTCTTTCAGTCAAATAGAAAGAATGTATGGGTGAAAAGCACTTGTATTAAATTATGTATTTGAATGAACTTTAAGATTTAAAGATGTAAATGTTAAGTGCGAAATTATGCATGGTAAGAGAATGCTGTGGCGATGTTCTGAAGTGATCATTTATTACACCATAGCAACAAGCAGTGCGTTCAAGCCTACTGAGTCCTATAATATTCTCATTACKCCTTAAAGGGGTCATCTGAAGCTGAGAGGACAAGCTGGCATTTTTAAAAGACAAAAGGAAGATGATCCTTATGAAAAATAGCTAGCTCTGAAACTTGATTAGAATGAATACTGTAATGTTAGGAGGGAATAGCTTGGTAGTGCTTTGCATCTCTAGGGTTACTCACAGTCTAAACTGTGCTTAACAATGTTGTGTTTATCCTGATCATCAAAAGACCATGTGTGTCAGAAACCGAAATAACTATGCTGCACACGGACTTGTGAGCATGGAACATAGTATCAGAATAACTGTATAGAATCAGGTGGAAAATACAGTTATCCCAGTTGCCTGACTTCAGAGTAGCCAGTGGTGGATATCTGGGGGAGGAGAATCAGCAAAGGCAAGATTGGTTCTGCTGGATTTTGTATTTAATGGAGCTTCTATTGAAAAAGTAATCACTTTGGAAGTGATCCTTATGAAACGCTCTCATTCACAACATTCTGTACTAATGATTTACACAGTTTACCTAGGCACTATGTGAAAAGYACCTTTTGTTTATTTTGGGCCGGGACCTGATGATTTATCCAACGCCTCTATTCTGGCAGTTAAGAGAAACAATGAGTAATCATAGGCATCCCAAACTTGAGCTGCAGTTGAAAGAGTAATTCTATCACAGAAAAATATTGGGAGGAGCAAAGTACTTCTGTCTTGCTTATTTTGCTAGGAAACATTTTTGAAGGTTATTCAGTCTGTTCATTTGAAATCAAAGAACCATGATGTTCTGTAACTGAACTTTATTGAATTTGTTATCAATTACTTGGGATGGAAAGCTAAGAAGAAAGATGTCTGTGCACATCTGTACATACATCTTAAGTATGTCGTATGATAAAGCTCTTGCTTTTAAGCAAACAGAAAAAAATGAGTTCCAGGGCATATTTATTGAAATTCTGATTTTAAAGAACAACAAGGAGAACTGAACTTTTGGGGAGAAAGTGCCTTCTGGTTTTTTACAAAGAGAATTTTTAAAGGCTTCTGGAATCTTAATAGTTTTCCTCTGAGAAAAAGCTTTCTACATCCATTAAAGTTCAGACAATTTCCTTAATTTATGATATCGATTAACTTGTGGTATGGAAGATACTAACAGGAGATAGCTGTGAATGTAAGCATACATATTAAATCAGATGTTCTCTCTCGCAAAGGAATGGGTTAAAATATAACCACTGCTTGAAAATAAATGGTGATGCTATGTGATGTTTTGTGAAAATTAAAAGCTGAAATGGAAATAGAACTCTAGGCCAGATGGTGCTATGTATGTGTTGGAAAGAATTACACATAGTCATATCTGCAACGTATCTCAAATTGCTGAAGATGTATATAAAGTAGTTGATTTTCCTGTTAACTCTGAATCCTCATCTATGTATTTCCCTTAGTGTTCTCTAGCTGTCTTTGGAGGGAAAAAGTATTCTTTTTACAGTAGTCACATCAGATTCTCAACATGACATAATGCTAACCCATGGGCTGTGCCACAAACACTGATGTCAGCTGCCTTTTTTTTAAGTGATGAAAAGGCATTGCTATGCAGAATAATACTAGTAATATGAACGGAAGTGCAGATGTGGGGCTTTCAAAGTTGGAAAGGTAGTAATTTTTGAAAAAAATAAGGTGTCTTGAGCTGTCAGGAAATCAATGTCTCTGACCTCTACAACTGACTTCTCTTGTCATGTTTCCTTCATCTTCTCTTCACTTTCTGCCACCTCCTTCTGCAGAGTCTGATTCTGTGGAACCACTTGGTACCAACCCCAGTGGGAGTTAGCACACGCCTGTGTGTTTTTGCATCTCCATCAGCCTTCTGGTCTCTGTACCTCCATCTTCACCTGCAGACCCTTTCCATCGATATTCATACAAATTTCCCTCATCTTAGGTTCCAATTACAGCCATTGAATTGTACTGCAATCTATCTTAATTTGCTACAATCAGCACTATAATACTTTAATACTGTACTATGGCAGGTGCAATATAATACTATAACAATTTTAAYAGAAATGGCATGGGTCTAATTCCAGGGGGAATAATAATATTCGTTTCTTACTCACAGTATCCACACCCTGATAGTTACCTCATCAAAACAGGATAAAATGGTATTCTAAAGAGAAGTGATTTAGTGGTTGCCATGTCACCTCTGACTAATTTGTATCCAAAGATTTGGATATTTAGCAGTAAAAAATTTAAGGCACACTGCTATTTCTTCTGCCAGTTTACATCACTGGGGAAATATGAGACGAGAAATGTCTCACTTTCTGTCCATTGAGACAATTTGAGGTGCGGTGGTAACTGTAAAGACTGCAAAAAATCATTAAAAATCACCCTTCATTTATTTCATGATAAATTAAGATTGTTAGAGTGGACAGAATGAGGTCCAAAAGTAGTTAACTTGTTAATATACTCCTTTTCAATGTTGTTATTGCTATTAAAGCTTCTCTTTAGCCAGAAAAGCTGGCTAAAGCAGTCATCAGCTCTTGGAATAAACTTCAAATCTCACTGGGAAGTTTCTGACCAAACTTTTTCTAATAAAAATTTTCCATGTCTTAACATCAATTTTGTCATAAAATACTCAAATTTATTTTAAGCAATTCTGGATACAGTATTTTATTTTGGAACAATAAATTTGACTTGTAACTTGGAACAAGTAAATCTTGACACAAAATCTTGAGTTGTAAAAATTAAATTTAAAATTGTTTCATGTATGTTCAATATTTGTTTGTCTCACCTGAGCCACTAAGAGGCTTACAGCATTTTCACTTTGGATGACTTTTACAGTCTTAATTTTACAAGGAGTAATCAGTGACTGAATTGTATCTCTCACAACACACTTCGATGCAATGTTAGCAGATACATAGTGGGTTAGCAATATACAAACTAATATTGGAATGTTTCTAAGAAAAAAGGTGTTATAAGATTCCAGTACAGGGAGAAATTTAGTACTTTGTCATTTCATTCTAATTAAGGATGGGAACAAGTTTTGGAATTTTTTTTTTTTTTTTTTTTAAGAAAGAAATTCTGTCCCCAACTAGCATTTTATTTTTTTTTATTTAAGGAAGATGAGAAACTTCATAGATCAAATTTTGTAAATTATGAAAATTCTCTAAAGATTTCAAGTTTCAAGTAGGTTGATTTTTTGCAGTTGTCTCAGAACAGGGCAAGTGAATTAACATCAAGGCAGAAAAACAAGTTTTATCTGACAGAAGATGCAATGAAGACAAAAATAGGATGAAGATAAAAATGTGGGAGAAAAGGACAAGAGCTCGAGTTGATGCTCTTCAACATGACCAGGGATTTGAAAGCAGATTTCTGATATCACAGAGAAGATAACACATAGACTGTATGCAGAAGGATTACTTCTTGGTTGCTCCTCCAGTGTGTATTCAGTCCCTATCTCAGAGTGCTCCCTGCAGGATCAGGGCTGGTTTGATGTAGCAAGGCAGCTGCAAGACTCCTCATTTGAGGATTCGGCTTCAGTTTGTGGCAGGTCTTCAAGCCATTCTGAAGCCGTGAACCCTAATATGCATGTGTGCTTGCAAACACAAACAGGCTCGGACATCAGCTGATTTGATCTGAAAATATGAGGGGCACCCTAGTAATAGTGGTGCCTAGGTAAGCACCTAGCTAGTGGTGCCTAGGCAAGCATATAGCTGAGACTTCATGGAAACCAGCTTTCCTAAATATCAGGCTTGTTTCTTGACATCCTCCCTTTCTATGGTTCTTTCTCTGCTTTGTGTTATATGGAGTTTTGTTTTGTTGTTGTTGGGGGTTTTGGGGTTTTTTTTGCCCCATACTACGAGAAATGTCTTGGCAATAGGCAAGAAAAACAATAAAAAGAACAATAACGTGAAATATGAAAGATGTATTAAATCAGAGAGAAAGAGACCAGAAATCATGCAGATCTGTGCAGAGTGATAATTAAAAAAAATATATTGTAAGGTATAAAGTTATCAAGACATGTCTGAAGAGAGGTATTACTTGAGTTAGCCAAAAAAGCAGAATCTAAAAAAGTWTCAAAACATGGATCAAGAGATGAGCATGGAAATATTTAACAGGAAAAATACTACTGCCAAACCCCTAAGTTGACACTGCCAAAAGAGTAGTTACGGTAACATTACAGTAAGCAACCTACACAGATTTTTTATTACTCTTTGTTCAGCCTGAGCAAATATCTCTCCTAAGAGAGGCAGAGACAGGAAAAAGGCAGACATATAAAGTTTGCCTAATGCTTCCTATAGCCAGCAGAAAGRCATAGGAAGATCTCTGCTTTTGGAATGTTTTTCTACTTTTAAGCCTTTTCTATAGTAAGAGTGCATGGAAAACATTCAGTCACCATGAGCTAGGGGGATTTTACTGAATTTGATAATGGGCTATTTCAGCTCATCTTGAGCTCCTTCCTGAAGCCAGCACTGCAGCCTTCAGTCCATGAGCCACCACACAGCTCCTGCGCTCCGGGCCATACGTGCCTTTATTGCACGTGGTGACTTAATCCGCAGGATACCTCAGAGGCATCCGTGTGGTCATTTGGCAGCTGGATCATGGAGCATACGGTGACCAGCTATTTTCAGTGTTTGCATCAACTGCAAAGCAGAAATAAACATAGTGATTACAAAAGACAATTGATAATTGTTTTATTGTCAAGTGAAGGCAAAGTTGGGGACAATAGAGGAGCAGCTGTTTGGCATAGTTCCTGTGATTTCGGATCTCAGACAGAAACCAAAGAACTTGAACATACATTTGTGAAAATCAGCATGATTATTTATGCCATAGCCCTGTAGCTGTCAATGCTCGCGTGCCCCTTTTACCCTGGGAAGAATGCCAAAATGTCTATACATGCTGGATAAACAAAGACAGTGAGCATATTTAGGAAAATGACCAGGGAAAAGGCATTTTCGCTTATTTACTGTTATCATTGAAAAGCAACAAGGAAGTGAAATACATCCACTGCCACGTGCACAAGAGGGATGGCACCCTGGGAATGGTATTCAGCAGCCAGCAAAAAAAAATGKTTTCCAGGCTGGAGCCTCTCACATTATGCACCATTTTTCAAAGTAAACGCACACCCACACCAAATCCTCTGAGTCATTTTACTGCTACATTTTGACTGCCTGGAATGTAGCTCCTAACAGTTCAATTTCTTCATCCAACAAAACAAAACCAATAGATTTTCTAAAGTATCTAAATATATACAATAGTCACTGTGTTTTAGTCTAATAACTCCATCAGAAAGAGAAGTGAAAGAGAAGGCACTAGTTTCAGATGGGTGATAGATATGTTAAAGTGCTAGTGAAACTTCTTAAATTAAAATGGTATGTTCACCAAATGAAGTCTCTGATGTGATGCTACAGTTCTGTGTTCATTATGGTATGCAAAAGGATTAGGAATTTGTTTTACATTCCAGCCTAGGTATGGAGGACTAAACTTCTGTGGAAGTAGAAACCCCAACATGCTCTAGAGAGGTGCCTCTCATGGATTGGGGCTGTAGAACAATTAATGAACACAGGGATCGTTTTAGAAACTCATAATCTGGTGACTTTCACTAAAGTTTCATTAGGCTACATTAAAAATAAACAAAAACACAGTATGAGAACACTGTCGTAATTATGAATTAACACTAAACATCTTGATCCTATTCCTACCAAAGTACTCTTGCACTTACAAAACTAATGACTCACCAAACTCATACTGTGAATAGGCACACAAACTAAATTTTTAAGGGATCTGATGCAGCGTGTATTCATGACATGTCAGGTACTGAGATGTGTTTGATCAAGGATGAGCACAAACAAAGAGCATTGTACTGCTACCTTGTTTGTTGATGATAAAGTAAGCTATAGGATACATATCACTTTAAATATCTCTGGCTAGCTCCTAAATGCTATGCAACAATTGCTGGGATTATATGCACTATTGACGTCCAGCCAAGTGCTTGTTTTAATCGCTTCACGAGAAGACGTAATCCCTGTCCCAAAGAGTTATCAAGAAAATATGTATATAAGTTATAAAAATAAATGGTAAGTAGGAAGAAGGGAATATGTGAGAAACAAAATTAATATCATGCAAGATTTATTATGAATTCTAAATATGCTCATTTTACTTTTCATAATAAATTCATATTTTCATCTAAGGGAGACAAGAGGGGGAGGAATTAAAAAGTTTGAATAAGCAGGAGCAGGTGGAGATCTAGGAAGAATATAGAATTGATCAAGAAAGAATGACGAAGATCCCAATTACTGTGATTAGCACTGTCACTAATAATCTACCAAAGCCAGGGAATCTCAAAATTCTCCTGCATCCCTTCTCTGACAAAGACTGTGTCCATCTGGAAAAGATGCCTCTTTTTTTCCTTCCCTAAATTATGTGATCAAAAGCTGTCATCATTTCCTTCTTTGTACAAAGATTTGCAGCCGGTCTGCAAAGCATCTTCTGTTCTAATAATTGTACTGCATTACCTCAAGTTCAGTTTTAATACACCATATTGTTTTTGCTATGCACAATGTTGTCTTAAGGAACTAAAAGTGATTAAAGGGCAGATTGTGATATAGCATTTGATAGAAATTTAGTATTTACTCTGACTATTGTGTTTAGGGTGTTCTCTCTCTCTCTACTCAGTGATCAGTAATATAAGATCATACAGTTTACACAGCAGTGGGCAAAATAAAAGGAACATAAAMCCAAAGGTACCCATGATGAATTATTTAGATCCAATGAGCCACATCTTTCAACTTAAACAATCCACACAAGCTAAGCAAGGCTTTGGAGTATTTTCTCTTTTAATACTAYAAAGCAGTAGGACATACCCAGGACATTAAAGTATCATTTTAACTTTAAGCCTTTGAAAGAGTGGATGTCTGCGGTGCTACGTTCATCATATATCACTTTCATTAACTGCAAACATTCAGCTTTTTAAAAACACTGAAATGTAGGGTGGAGGACCTGCCTTTTCTATTACATTCTCTCACCAAGTTGTTATGTGACCTTGGGAGACCCAACTGCTTAATTCATTTGGACTGCTGCTTCCTCTCCTTTAATTGAAAGGTTATTTTTATTATTGTTATTACTACTGCTACTTACAACAAATTTAATCATTCAAATTACTCAAATRAGTAAACTCACTCCTCTGATTAAAGATAAATATATGCTAAAGATGTACAAAGTTTGAGATATGAAGATGTTGTAGTATCAAGTCATAGGGTAATGAGATACATTCTATAAAGAATTTTTACTAATAGATGGCATTAGTAATGAGACAGCAGCGCAAATGGATGTCCCATCCTCACTGTAAAATGTTGCTTTGAAGAACCTTAAGAAGTTAGGCAGCACTAAACTTTCAGTACAATAAATATGTCCTTATGCTCTTTCAGAAAGCCTTGCATAAATATAGGTTTCTATATTGTACTATAAAGGACATCCATGAACAGCCTGTGTGCAGCTAGGCTGCTTAAATGTGATTTGTTATTGATATTTCTGATTTTTGAAAGTGACAGAATGGATATATCACCAGTAACAAGAAAGTGCATTTTTCAAAACAAATCATTTATTCAAAATTTTCAAAGTGGTTAATTTTTTTAAAGAAATTTATCAAAATTTTATCTCAAAAGGAAATATAATTCTGTTGTTTGCCTACTATTAGGGTAAGTTTTACTAATAAAAGCAAGATGATTTCTTTTTTAACTATTTATTAGTGATAGATGCAATAAAAATCAACAACTATCCTTGATTCAGCTTTGGTTCAGAGATATTTTCAAAAACATTAGTTCACACTCCTGCAAAAGATTTAATTTGTAGTGGTTCTGTGATATGCACAAACCCTTAGCATCTCAGAAAAATGATAATGTGGATAGCAAAAAATTAAAAAATCATTTTAGAAGATTGCATTTGTCTGAAATTGAACCAAATGAATTGCTGGCAAAGAAATTGAAAGTCAGAGACTTAAAAATCATCATRTTTACTATCAATAAGCATTTTACTCTGAACCTGTAAATGATCTTCCCATGAACGTACAGAAGAGCGAACAGCACAGACTGTTCATGTAACAATGACTTCATGCTGCTATTACWTTCCCACCAAGTCATGGTGGGAAATTACATTGGTATTAGTCTTTTTTCTTGTTTTTCCTCCTGGCTGGACCTTGAGTTTCATTTTGGAAGACTGTCATTCTGAAAATGCAGCACACAAGTGGAAAACTAGGTTGTGAAACTTTTATTTATTTGGATGAGACGACTCAGGCAAATATTATTAAATCTTTTGCAAATCTGGACCCCCTTCTGCTAAGAGAGGAAAGCTTATAGAATTAAAACACAGTTCTAGGCAAGGGAGTGTAACTGTATTTTAATAGAATTATTCATCACTGCTCGCCAACATGAGTAAAAGTCTCACAATCTAATCCAATGCAAATAAAACGTATTTAGGAACTAAGTAGAAAAAATGTTCACAGACAATCCCATCAACCATATACATGTCGATGGAAATAATTTATGCTGGTGAAACTCTTAATCCTTTTTATTTTTGGTGAGTATGCAATGATTCACTGGATAGTAAGAGCCACTAGGTGGCATTTGTGATTTATTACACTGGAAGCAATGGCTTAAAAAGATTTCATCTAATCCTTGGTTTTAGGAGAACAAGATATTTAGCATTCCAAGACATATAATTCAAGAAAATCACTCCATAATTAGATAAAAACATTGAAATTCTACTTCCGCTACCTGGAAATCACCTGGAAATCTCCCTTCTGAAGTTCCATTCAGATCCTAGACATTCTCATGCATGTATTCCCTGACCCCACAGCACCAGCTTACATACGTAATTACTTGTCTACAATTAAGCTGTAAATAATGCAATCACTCCATTCTTGTCCTGTCACTCTAGTCCCAACCACAACAAATAGGGCTAATCACATACTTATTCAAGTGTGTAATTATTCACAGTTAAACTTCTGTCACTTTCACCCTGTTTGGAAACAGTAGAACACAACCTGTAATTAGTAAACGTTACTGCAGGCACTTTTCCTTGGAATTACGCCATGGATTCAGCACCTATGTGCGCAAAGAGTGAAAGCCTTTGATCTGGCATCCCGGCAGGATTCCTGCCCCTTCGGCAGTTATCCTATCAGCCCACAGTAAGTCAGAGAGATCAGTGAGTGATTATTATGTCAAACAACCCTACTGGAAATTTTTCACCTTCCCTCCTTTCATTAGCTTTGTATGCACTTACGTTATGCATACATACATATACACATGTGTATATGTTTGTATACAGCAATGTGTGCCTGAGTACATGTGAAACGTTCGTGTATGCACCTGTGTTGTAACGAGGGATCAGTCATGCTTCTACATTCCAGGTTGTATTAGAATTTTCATCAAAATACCAGTAAAAATCTTAGTATTTCACAAATTAGATGGTCGGTGCTGGATTCATCATTAGTTTAAAATCCTACTGTCTTGGCTAGGACTCGAGACTCTGAAACCAAGATCCTCCTGCTTGAACACAGCCTTTCATAGCATTGTGCTCAACGAAACACCAATATGCTAGCAGACTCAGAAATGACTGTATGTAGGCATGCCGCTAAAAAGACTAGTCACAGAGCAAATGCTTTTAAATCGTGCTCCAGTTTCCCGCACCAAAATCTTCCAACTCAAATCATTGTCTCATAATAAATTGTGTGCGTCACACGTGTAACATTAAACCATGCATGCCCCCGTTTCACACTGTGAGTCAGGTTCTGTCACATGGACTCAGCTTGAGTTATTACTTGCTCTCGGAGGATCCCAAGGGTTGGTAAGAACCGCTCAGCCTGAACCAGGAGGCAGAATGTGTCCCACAGAGAAAATTGGAAAATTAGAAAGCTCATTTGCCACCTGCCCTTTGCAGTAATTCCAGAAGCAGATGGGATATGAGATTCAAACCAGGCCCTGTGTTTTGCTTTCTGATTTATAAACAGATTATTTAGAGGAAAGGCTGAGTAAGAATGTGCACCGAAAATAATTGTCTGAATGCTTCTCTTTAATTTATCCAAGAAATTAAATTGTTATTCCCTCCTCCTATTGTCCTATTCCCTGCTCCCTCCTTGGCATTGCTACATCTCATTTTGCCACTGTTTTCATGAACAGAAGTTGTTTCACACCCCAAAATCAGTGTGGGCTGACCAAAGATTACACAGATTTGCAAATGAGCCTTCTTTGTGGGAAGAAACTATCTTTGTAATTACTCATTAAACAAATCAGCAAACAGGTTGGCCAGTATCAGAGGGGAAGTAGCTCTCCTGTCTGAGATTCTGTGTGTTTTGAATCTTGCAGGCAATTTTACTGGTTCATGTTGACATGAGGGTGGAGGGAGGGTGGAAATAAGTGCTGGAATATTTTTCAGTAGACTTTCAATGTAAGGAACAAAGGGAGTCACTAAAGAAAGCCATCAAGCCACTTTTGTGAGGGGAATAGTTAGAAGGACATAGTGATGAAAGCTAATMATTCCCTGTGCCTACTGGGCAAACTATAGAAAGGAAAGGGCTGAGGATTGCTTCCTAATTCTAGACAATCTGGGAAACAAGTTTTAATGTAGGGATTTCAGTAAGATGTCAAGTATCCAATTACCATGGAAACATTAATACTGGGTGGACTCTACTGCGCTTATTTAGTTAGTTAGTTGCTGTTAAATTACAGTGATATAAAATTGCTGAGGTCTCAAGATACTTTTTGAAATGGCAGTAGCTGCCTCCCAGTATAATGACTCATTTGAACAGTCTATATTAGCCAGAACAAAGTGTTCAGTAAATGCTTCCAAGATGACAGATATTCTGTTAGGGACCTATTATTTGCTGTCAATATGATGCAAGGAGAATGCAGATATGTTGGCCTTTGTTTACATTTTCAGCTGCCTGCTAAGACTATGACCTTTTGCTGCTGTTGATATACATGTGCTGAACATTTGCTTAAACTGTCTTCCCGCCACTGACAAACATAACCCTCCAGATTAGGTTATGCAAATGAGTTGCAAATAAAATAAAATAGAATTTTATGTTTTCTGACCTGGCTTCTTACAGCTTTGCATTTATGACACTTTAAAAAATATGTAATCATTGAAGGAAGGTGAGCAATTCATATAGTTTTGCATATAAACCTTTTTCTGCACCAGAAAATCTGTCAAACTCATTGCAARCTGCCATCTGAGAAGCTGCCCTTCAGAGTCTTAATTTCCCTTTCCTTCCCGCTCATGCCTCGCTGTGATTTACAACCCTCTGCACATCACATCTCACATAGCTCTGTTCAGATTACTCAAGACTAGCAAAGTCTGTGAAAAGCGCRTAGTACAAGATCTGCTGACATGGGCTTGGGCACATCTGCTAATGAACCCAYCTAGTTTCTTGTCATCATTAGAAGGCAGTAAATGCTTCACCCATCCCTCTTCACTGAGCAATCAAGAATCTACCTATTGGATAAAACTGTTTCCCAGGTAAATGAGCTGTGCATTCTGTTCTCTTTCCACAATATATTAAACATGTCCTCATGTCCCCTGCAAGAACAGAAAATAAAGACTACTATGAATTTGAGGTTTTTTTTTTTTTTTTGGTGTTCTGATTGTTTTCCAAASTATAGATACACCTTAACTACAATAAGTTTCAGCACTATAAGCTGTATGTCCAGTCAAAAGTCTGTTGTATTAAATATTTCTTTTCTTTCCGTAGCTGTATGTTTCATGAACATAAAGGTAACAAGCCCATTTTCACAAGATTTCATTTTTTTTTTTTTTAAGAAAAAGGACTTGATTTCTTTTTGCTCACTGAAATGTGAGGTTTCAGAACCCTGAGGCTCAGGGTGATATACAACTTGCTTACAAATTCACATTATTTTTCTGTCTAAAAGCATGTGAACCTGAAGGATCCTAATGACATCATTTTTGTTGCAATCCATCACACTGGAAACCAAGTCTAAGAAAACTATAGTAAGTTGCAAGTAATATGCTTAGCAATTTTCCACTTCTTCCAAATCCATAGAGACTTGGCATGACTTGTTAGAAACTGTCATGATTTACAGAACTCCTTTTTAAGTCCAGAAGGCTGTCACAATATTTGAGGTTTTCAGCTGTAATATTTCCTATCTTACAAACTACAGAAATACAAACAGAATATATGTTAAAAGACAGATCTTAATCTGATTCCTTTTTCCCTTAGCCCTGATTTTATTGAAAGCACTAACATCACCCAAACTGTGGTTTTGTCCTGCACAGCTGAAGCCAAAAATATTGCATATGGTTTCAGATTTAGGGAAATGAATTACACAATGTAATTAAGCTGAAAATTTCGAAATCCCTCACACAACTGAAATTCTTAAATTTGCTTTCAAAATGAAGTTGAAGTGTGAGCTCACTTTAACCACCTGAAAACATTTAGTCAGAAGAGAGAGATATATTCCCAATGTGTTATCTGTTACTCTTCATCTACAGCAGAAGATGAGGCACCTGGCTGCTAACCAGTTGGCCCTGAGTAAGGTAAATCCACCCAATTTACATTTCTTTCCAACATAAGAAATTCTGTGGCTAAATAAATTTTACTTCTTGGCATCAATTTTAGAAAACAAATTGGTTAATCTCATATTGGCATTACCTGTGTAAGCCTTCTTCTAAATCACGTTCACCCTGTCGGTTAACATACATACAYAAAGGACATTCAACTCAGCTTTTGGTGATATCAGGATGCTTGCCTTCTGCCTGAACATTGCCCAGTTTTTGGGGAAGGTCTTGAAACTTTAGGATGCTCATCTGTGAATACGTCACTGACCTCCAGGTAATGCTGAACAGAATGAAGACTACTTCAGCTTGTCTTTACAAGAATTACTGGTTTCTTTTTCACAGTTGTATATAGGGAGATGGTTTACATGGTTTTGGTGTGATATCTTTTCAGTCCTGGCTAAGTCTATATGTAAAACTTGGTTGAAATGATTTCAGTGAGTCTCCCTGTAGAGAGGTGGTAGTAAGAAACATTTGTAATTTCAGAAATTAAGCAGCCCAAAGTGATTATTACAAGACAGGGGCTAGGGAAAAAASTTATAGACAAAAATGAAGGAGAAGATTGTTACTAAGTGGGAAAGATGACTGTAGTTACTGCATATTCCGGATACAGAGAGAAAAATGGCAAATTGATCAATTTAAGCAAGAAATGACTGGTTTCTTATTTTTTTCATGATGCTGCTCTGGCATACTTTTTAACTTTCACTGATTTTAAAAAAAGCATAAGAACATGTAAGAATGTAAACTAACTTCATTGTTGTACATTTCTTATGATATAGGATTTATATTTTCCATATTATATTTACATCTAGTGAATTATAATTGTGTCCTTAATAGGTTGAACAAATGTAAAGTGTGCATGGGTCTATGCTATTTTATTGTACAGTGGCTAGCATGCAAACTTTGTTGCTTCTGCTATTCATTTTTGAACAATTATTAATTTAAATAGGCTCTCTTGAAATGCAGAAGAAATTTAAATGTTCTATCACTCTTGCTCTAAATCAATTCATCCTGATTAATATTACTCAAATGAATACAAAAGGAGTTAATCATCATTACAAAGATACTGAAAATGTTGCCTTCACTTTTTAAGCTCCAATATGCTTCTAGGTTGCTTGACATTAAATACAAACTCACAGCTAAACTCCTAGATGCAAGAATTGGGGAGTGTTGGGAGGAGTCTACATCTGAAACTAGACTGGGAATTTTGATCCCCTCTCTCTTTGAAAATGATACTTATTATGCAGGCTCTTTTAAGTTCTTAATTTGTTTTTAATTGCTTTATGTTTTCTAGTAGCTTTTAGCCACTCCCTTGAGTTAGAGGGCAGAAGGAGCAACACATTTGCATCAGTTTGTTTGAATATATTCAAGATGATATGAATAAAATATTAAAATTTGGAGGCTACACACTGGGAATGAAATAGTTAGCAAAGACACAAATAACATGTGGATGTTCTATTTWCTCTCCCTTATATAAGTAAAATACAAAAACTAATCAGTAATATATCAGAAAGTATCTCTGCAGGATTTCTGTTATGGGACCAATGTAATTTAATGAACTTTCTTAAAATCTTAGCTTAGGTATCTCTACCAGATACAGACTCATCAAAAATAAATTTCAAACAATTTAAATATCCATTTTTTTCACAGCAAAATCCATATTAAATATAATATATAAAATATAAAATAAATCATATAAATATTTATTCATAAACATATATAAAATAAAATGCATTTATTTTTCCTCTAATCTTTCATTGCTGCTACCAGCCTGTCCTTCCATGACCTCTCAGTACTAGGTAATGTTGTGACGTGTTGACACTGCAGAATCACAGGACCATGGTGAGCCTTCCAGGCAGGCTGCTGGAAGGGAGCTCAGGAGATAGTGCCAAAGCTGGGCCAGCTGTGAGGTCAAACCAAGTTACTCGGAGCTCTATCCAGMCAGGTCTTGAAAAACTACAAAGCTGGAATCTTCACAAGCTCTTTGGGCAGCCTGCAATACTATTTGACTGTCTCTGTGGTAATAAAGTTTTTCCCTCTACCCAGACTACCACCACTGTGAAGAGTATTACTCACTCTTCTTGATAGCTTCCTCTTAGCAGGCTTATCATAGCAGGCCGCTCTTGAGTGCCCTCTCATGCCTTTCCTTCTCCAGGCTGAACAAAGCCTCAGCCCCTTCTCTCCTCTTCCCTTGATCCTCTTGCCTTCACTGAAGTCACCTCTCCTCAGCTGCTGTTGCTGACTACTGATCTTTGCTACCTCCAGAAAAAACAGATGAATGGAAGCATGGAAGACATTCTSGAGAATAAAGTGTTTTGTGCCTGGATTTGAATCTGCACTGAAGTTTGCCTAGATCTGCTCTGTTGARACTCTTATTCAAGCTGGGTTACCCCTGGACAGCAAAAATTTACATCCTAAGTGCAAAAAGGGAAGTCAGGGCTTATCCTCTKTCTCTGGATACACAGAACACAAAGATTGTTCCTTCTTTCGGAAACTCTATTAAAAAATAGAGAGAATAGACATTGGTAGAAGTTATTGGTAGATGTTGGGCAGAGAGTTCACTGACTATTTAATATCTGCATGTCATATTTGATTCTCTAAAGAACCTTTTAATGAGCTGTCCACTTACAGCTGTTATTTTGTCCATCTTATGAAGATAATTCTTCTGTCTTTGAGTTCCAAGTTCTGATAACAGTGTTAATAGTATGGTCACAGATTTTGAATTTAGTTCTAGCTCTTCATAACTTAATATTTCTGTTTATGAATTAGAATTCCTTTGTGAATTAAATTTTGATAGAATAGAATTTGAAGTTTAACAGATGAAGAAATGTTGCCACTTGAGAATGATCAAAGTGACTGAAAAAGATAACTCTTGTATGATCATAATGAAATTTAGGAAGACCTCCCAGGAATTTTAGTAGAYTGTTACCAGCCTATTTAGGAATCAAGATGAAGAGGAGAGCACTCAGATCAGCAAAGCTGAAATTCCTCCTTATGACCTGATCTGTGATATTTGTTCTCACATGAATAGTTACAATAATGATGTAAAAGCAGGTTTCTGCTTTGCATGCAGAGCCTAAATAAGGACCTCTGGTCTGCTACGACTTGCTTACTTGCTACAAACAGACATGGAAGGCCAGCTTTAAACTGGTCTGAAATCCTTTCATTTTGGTGTTAAACCTTATGATATATAAGAATGTCCTAATATTCTATGTGATGCCTTCAACCTGTGATCTGCTCTATATAACACCATCATCATGAAAAACATTTAAATACCGATTTGTCTGCAGCTTTTCTGAAAGGTTTAGAGAGCAGTGAGTGGTAATCACATTAGCTGCCTTTATCACTTGGACTGTACATTACATTAACATAATACAATTTTATAGCTTTAARAAATATTAAACAGAAATGAAGGCAAGCAGTGCTTCACTAATGGATTTACAACATCTCTTATCCCTGCTCAGCAACAATGTCTATAATCAGACAGAATGCTATTTGCACTTCTTTAGAAAGATTTGTTCGTTTCAAACATTGTGTTATTCTGCTAAATATTTATCAACTTATCTGTCTGTTCAGAGATGCAAAAACTGCTTCAGTCCATAATCCTGATTTCAAATTAATGGAAATCTTCTCATAGGCATCACAGAATCATAGAATCATTAAGATTGGAAGGGACCTTCAGAGATCATCTAGTCCAACTCCCCTGCACACGCAGGGGCACTTAGAGAGAGAGATGCACATGTGAGTGCATGTGCACACACAAGCACACACAAACTCCCTCTGTGAGAGATTAAGAGACTGAGAAATCTTTCCTCTATAAGGACACTGTGGAATTCATTAGGAGGTGAGTAACCGCTTTGCTTTGTGACTGAAGTATGGGAAAAAGACATAGCAAACAAAAGCAACAATTCCTACTCCAAAGAAAATTGAACTACTACTGAAAGAATATTTTCCCTGGTTCCAGTACTCTGACAGCAGCACAAAATTTGAAGATGGGAATCAAAGGCATCATTGAAGAAATCATATTTTTAATTTCTCATTCAGTTTGGGAAGTTTGTTGCCAACCCTAAGGAAAATAATTATTAGTAATAGCCAGACCTTACAAGTAGTTTAGTGGAAGATTTGTCATATCATCATTCTTGAGTAGTTCACTATGTGCACCAGGGCTATCCAGCTATCAGTATTCCTAAATTTCCTTTCATATGTGCATTTAAACTTTTTTTTTAAGGATGGGCTCACTTGCACAGATAGAAATTACGTTCTCTAATCAAAGTCTTGGTCATCTGGAATATGGATTATTATATCTGGATTCCACAACCTGATTGTTCAGGTTTAAAATTTCAGGTTTAAAATTACCATTGACTTCAGGCTTAGAATCAGGGTTTGACATTAAAAGGTTGCCTCCATTGGCTCTTCATGCTAGATTTGCCCAGAAATCACAGTGAGTTGCATAGGAAATGTGGGTGCAGGATTGGCCTCAAAGTCCACAAAAATTTCCATCAGAATTTTATTTTTTCTTGTTCTCCATTAGTAACTCTTTTACTGCAAATGACTTCCAGGAACTATATGGGAATTACACTTCTTAAGTGCTCTCCATATTTTTTCCCTGTGTATTTTCCTATTCAGGGTTCCAATTTTGCAAATGAGTTTAATATCATATGCATTTTCCCAGTTTAAAGAGTTTTGGGGTTTTTTTTAAGAAAAAAAGTGGACATGTGTTTGTGATAAGTTATGCTAAGCAAGGATTAAAAAAAAAGAAGAAAATCTATAGTTATTTTACCAGACTAGTTATGTCAATAAGTATGTTGTTTAACTTGTTTGTTAACTTGTTAACTTGTTGTTAACTTGTTGTTTTCTTATGTTTTTTAACTTGTTCTAGAAAATTGTGTCACCAAGGAATCAGTCACACAAAAACATATTTATAGAGAGGCGTACATTCTTGCCAACTCTCTGGCAGTCCCATATGGCCMACCTATATTTCCAAAGAATTAGAAAGAGTCATGCAAGAGGTGAGTTGGCACCACCAGTGAAATGCACAAATTTACTCTAGGGCTTAATATTTGTACTCTCTTAAAAAGAAAAACAAACAAAACAACACAAAACCAAAAAACAAGGGAACTTCCTGACTCCTCACTGCAGAAGTTAGGGCTTATTCATCTGAGGTTTTATCTGTTGTTATTCAAAGATCCAATATTGTAAGGTCTCTTGTACTGAGCCTCTTCTATTCCTATAGGAGCCAAAATAACTCAACAGCTCTCAAGGATGGGCCTTCGTTAATTGTGTTATCCCATTATTATCTATTGAAGTTTTTCAGTAAGCTCTTCTTTCCAAAATCCTTCTATTTTTGGAGGTATCTTGATGAGAGAAAAATGTATGTATTGAAAAAGTCTCTGAAGAGTGGATCACAGTTATATAAAAATGTCTCTATCTTCCATGTAGATGAACTAGCAGAGCACACAAATTTAGTTGAATTTCCACTCTGTTTTTAATTTGCATATTCAATATGTATTTCACATTATCATGTGCTTCGGCTTATATTTTGGTGCTTAAAGAAATCATGTGGTCTCTAGAGTAAAAAATAACCTAAGAATCAGCATCTATTGCTGGTCCCAGTTCAGATACTGACTGTAGGAATGTTTATCTAGCTCGGAAATAGAGATGTGAGGGTTTTTAAACTTGCCTCTTGGGGGTGTACAGAGACTTGTTATCTTGAGCATTTAGGCAACGAGGCCTCAGAAGCATGCGTGTATAAACATCACAACAAAGCCATTAACCACTTAAATCATCCTGGCAAATCTGCAGTTCAGYGACTGTGAGGAACCTGGGTTTCATTCCATGAAGAATCTCCGCCTGGCCTTGTGACGGTTATGCTCCTTCCCCATATATTTTCTGCAGACTATGCCTGCTAATACCAACTTAGCAGAAAGAGAAAAGAAAAAAAAAAWGAGCAACCGCTTGCGCTTACAAGGCCAAACAGATGCCACCTGTGGATAATGAAGGGAGAAATCTATCTGTTTTGGAGAAAAGAGAGGGTCTATCTGCTGTCTAACGAAGTGAGGAATCCGTCTACTGTCTGCAATAAGTGTAAACTTGCGGATAAYGAACTTATTTGCTTCCTGAGGCTGGTTTGGACCGGTCTTGTTTTTGCGAAGTGGACTGTCACCCCAACTGCGCATGYGGGAGCAGAAAGGGTCAAAAATTTAGTAGGGGAAAGGTGACTTTTTACGTCAAAACGACCCCCGGAGACCACCACCCAAAACCAGTGCGCAGGCGCCAAGAGGCGGAGACTAATTTGAATAGGAAGCGGGAAAAGAAAATGAATATGTATTAGTATGACTATGAGTCAATCATCTTATCCCATAAATATGGACAGCTCGATGAGCCCCTTTGGAGCTCTCCTTGCATAGCAGCGGGCTGCATGCCAGGATCTCCCCTTGAGCAGGGACGCCTCTCGAGATTCCTCCCCGGGGATAAGAGATCTTKTGCACGACAGACTTGTGGTAAGTGAACTTTGCGCGCTTCTATTAGAATCGATCGAGAATAGAGGAGAGCCTTCTTAACCGAAGGGCTCGCCTGCCAGGAAAGAAGCCTTCCTAACGGAGGGTCTGGCATAGAGAATAAGGAGAGCCTCCTTAACCGGAGGGCTCGCCTGCCAGGAAAGAAGCCTTCCTAACGAAGGGTCTGGCGTATAGAATAAGTATAAGAAGGAGAGCCTCCTTAACCAAAGGGCTCGCCTGCCAGGGAAGAAGCCTCCTAACAGAGGGTCTGGCGAGTGAGGAAGAGAAGTCTCCCTCACATAAGAGATCAATTATAAGAAATGCCTTTCTACAGCAGAATAGTTTAAACCATAATGCATTCCCTATAGCCTGCTATTTTCTTCTCTCCTTCTCTCTCCTTTTGTGCTCATTTTATTCTGTAATTGTGTATAAAATCCCTTAGATAAAAACCGTTGACCAGGTCTGGGACTAAGATCGGATCCGTCTGATCTGAACCTCGTGACCCAACGGGAGGGCTTCCCAAATAATTCTGAACCTCCATACGGTAAATAATCGAAAGTGCCCTTGCCATACCTAGCGAAATCATTGTTCTATCAATAAATCCATCATTAGCAATTTCACCCGAGTGAGGTGCATTTTTGTCGCTCACTCCCTCACCGCTCGTTCCGTGACAGGCCTTTGTCAGGGAAGCTTGTGGTTAAGTGCTGGAATATGTAAAACTTACTACTTACTAACTCCAAAAATCCATAGCTGAAATCTGCTCCTCACAGAAGACGATGATTTTGACCTGCTATCACGGACTTCCTGCTCCCCTTTGGTCTCTGGAAGGAAGAAACATGTGGTGTGGCACTGAAGAGTTGGAGGGTTGATGTATTTGCTACTTAAAAACACAGTTTGGACATTAAAAGGAGTTTTCATGTAACAGATTTCATTCATCTGTGCAACACAGTAAGCTTTGATTTAGGCAATCAAGATTTTCTTTATATTTAATTGTGTACACTTTTCATTCAGGCAATGAGTTGTCAGCTTTTCATGTATTTTTAAAGTCTCACAAGTAGATGATCTGAAGTRCTGTTAATTATCAATTAAATTTTCTCAAAGTAGATTGTAAAAAGTTCAGATGAACCCAATTAGGAAGAATGTAGCTTCCTTCTTCACCTCTAGGCTCAATTATTGTTAAGTGATATAATAAAGTGGTATGATACCACAGGAAAATAATCAAACTTTTCCTATCAATTATAAATGTGCTTGTAAAATGAGATGCTTAAAAAGTTAGAAATGCATAACTCAAATGTGAAATTAACAGCAATACAATATTCTTTATTTGTTTTCAGTCCCTGCATGGTCAAATGTTTTTTTAATTAAAAAAGAGATGACCTTGTAGATTATAAACCTTTTTTGTGTGTGAGGAAATTTTTACTTCAGAAAACCTTCTACTATTAGAGTGTAGCTATAAATGTTGCATTACAGGCAATCTTTTAATCTGTCTTTTATAGTGAGCCAGTTATAATCATTATGATAGACATAAAAATGCTTATTTTACTAGTTAGTTTCAAAAGCCAGATCATTCAGTTTCTGCTATTTCTTTTCATCTCATACACCTAATTTGGCCAGTTCTTTCTACAGCACCATAAATTTAATTGATGCTTTCAGAGAACCTTACTGGCACCCACCCAAGATGGGGTTACCTACATGTATGGGGTGCAGTTTTGGGCCACAGGAAATGCACAGGAGTTTCAGATAGGAGTGCATTACCCCAATCACTGAGTTTGTTCCCCTGTTCAGAAGGAACTGAATGTTMTTTTGAATGGTCTTGGTTGAAATAGTGATTGACAGTTATTATACAACTATCTGGGTTTCTGTCCATGCTGCTCATTTTTGAAAGACCATTCAGAAACATTACTCTCGTGACTGAATGCATTTTAGTTTTCAGACTTGGTGTATCCATAAGTAGTTTTTAGTCATTTATTCCTTAGCTTAAACAACTTTCCACTCTTTCTATTTACCCCACTATCGTATTCACGAATAACACTTTCTCTTTCWAAAGACTTTCTATTATTTTGATCATCCCAGTAGCATTTACTTTTCCCTGCCCATACCGAAGAATGGTTTTTTTCTTGTTTTTTTTTAACATGAGAAGAGTAATAGCACACCATATTCCATAGAAGTGTTGTATAGAGTGATAATAATATTACTATATTTCTACTAGAGAATTTAGTAGAAATTCTAGAATATTTTTTTTCTGCATATTCTAGAAYCATACCTACCTTTTTCTCTGCTGGTGCCTTAGTATCTGCTAGTACACAAACAAGGTCACCTTCTTTGTTTCCAACACTTCCAGCTGATGATCTTCCAGTTTATTACTGACAACATCTTGGACACCGTACATTTTTTCATCCTATTTCCAATACTCCACTACTCATTGTCACCCATTTCTTGCAYGATTCCAGGAAAGAGGTTAAGATAAAGATTCATCAGCATCCTTTAGCATTTTGTTGACTTTGGGCCATTTCTAGACCCACATCAGATTTATGTTTTWGTATAAATCGTAAGTCTTCACTATTTCCCTAGTATTTTGTACCCAGGGTCCTACTTATAATCTTCCCRTTCTCTCTATCTCTTGCTCTCTTTTTTTTTATTCTTTAAAATAGATGCTTTAGCATAAAACACAAATGTTTTATTGCTYGTGAAACATCAAGTTTGCTGACTACAACTACTTGGATCAGCTATTGGCTTAATGATTGTACAGTACTATTCACAGTAGACTTCTGCTCGTGGTAAGAATGTACATGGCAGTAGAAATAATGAACAAAAGTATGGGATGCACACACAYGTGAAGAAATCTTGGACATAACATAACAGGATATTAAGCTCAAACTATCCACAGTACCTTTGCCTCTTTCTAAATAAAAATATACACACAAATTGATTGAATGCAAAGAGGAGAGATAATTATTTATTTTTTGGCTGATGAGTCAGACTTTAGGAGCAGGACATTTTAACGGTCACTGTCTATATGCTTAATACAAAGGAAAAGTGCTTTTACTGTCACTAAAAATGGTTGCTCTTAGCTTTGGATTCATGTTTATGACCAGTAAAATCCTCTACGTTTTTATGAATTGTAAAACCACATCAGAGTGAGGGGTATCGAAACAGTTTTTCTGTATGATTACTAACATGGCTCCTCAATGTGTCATGGAAAYATGCCTGTCTCCATTTGCAAATGCTTTTGAACAGGGTAGGATTGGCAATATGTTCCTCGGTCAAATGCTGATGCACTTTAAACCACAAAAGTCTATCTAACAGTTTTTTAAAATGTAATTCCTAAGACAGAGAGAAGAATAAGCTCTGTGAACATTCATATTCCTTTGCAAACTCCATCTTGTTATTCACTTCAAAAATACCACGAGAATGCAAACACTGAATGTGCTCTCATCTTTCCTTCACGTCATACAGGAAAAAAAAAAAAAAAAAAAAGGAAAAAAGTATGAGTGACTTGGTTTGAAAGTGATTTTTTTTGCCTTCACAAGTCTGGGTAAAGGGTTCTCCATTCCTTCTAGCAACCATATTTTCCTACCCTTGCCGCTTTCTGATTTATTGCCATCCACTCCAGAAGCAGCTGCATATTAATGCATGAAGACYTGTTTTCTAGAGCAGATGGTTGTCTTGGAGGTCTGATTTGTGGGGYCAGCCTTAAGCTTTGAAGAAGCTTATAGCTTTTCACAGCAGTCCTTTTGTGGCTTTGTAAGCAGTTCATGCAAAAATCTCTATTGCTGCTTAATCATTTTATTACTTTTGAAAGGTACCCCCGGCATTATTGTTGTTTGTTTTTCAAATTCCATAGAATCATGTGTAGTGAAAAAAAAATATATCAAGGTCCTTAAAAACAGAAAATAAACAGCTCCACAAATCGTGTTTTAAAATTCATCCCATTATTATTTAGGTCTTATTTTTAAGGCTTGCATACCAAGTGTTTGAGAATATTTGGAACAGAATAGTAAGTACAGCTTATAATGTTAGATAAATGTTGTACTACTTCAATATTGTCCAAATTTAGATTATAGTTATAGGTGGCATTCAAAACAGAAGGATAATCAAAACATCAGTGGTTTTATATATAAATTGTAGAAAAAAGAAATTGTAGAAATTGTAGAAAAAAGAAAAGAAAAAAATTGTAGAAAAAAAAGAAATTCAACACTTTTTTTTTTTTTTAGCCATAGGAGTTGTTGTCATTCGGCTGTTGCCCCCTTATGCTGTGCGAGCTGAGCAATTTGTTTCTACAGCCTGATTCTTGCTTCCCACTGAAAATGCATCATCATAGCGGTTCTCTCTTTGTGTTGCTCTAAGTTACTCAACTTCCTTCTGACTACAATATTTTTCCTATATATTGAGACTGTACAATATAATTAATTTTTATTTTTTGTAGATATTTAGATTTCTGATCTTGGCCAGCAGTTTCTCAGGTGCCAAGATTTTTCACTACAGATGAAMGCCCGAGAAACATGCTATATATTTAATGAGTAGTTTGCATCAGCTGGGTTGCATCTCCACTTTTCTCACATACAGAATGCAGCTGATTAACATAATGTGAAAGCACCATTATTTCTGCCCAAGCAAGAGAAATGTTGTTCTGCCCAACATTTAGCCCATCTTTTATCAACTGATCAAAAGTAAATGTAATCAGACAAGTTATGAAAGTTCCAGGTTCTGTTTTATACTTTGTTTCTTATGTTGTAGATGTTATTATTTTTAATGATTCTTACTTATCAACTACAACAAAATTTACTATGAAAGGTATTCTAAACTTATATTGAAGCAGCTCTATTTTGCCCAGTCTAATTAATACACACTGGGTAGAAGAAGAAGTGTAAATAATCAGCTGGAAGTACAGGTAAAAGTAGGACTCTATTGTCTCTTTCATTGAATGCCTATGTAATAAGTCTAGATACTAAATAGAGCAGGGATGAKCCTAGCCCAGAATATTCTTTGTCTTGAGGCTTAGTATTTTTTTGCTTAGCAACTGAAAGGTGTTTCAAATCACAGCGGGTACTGAAACAAATGTTCTGACCACTAAGTCACTGTGTAGGAAAGTACGAAGAAGTAGYCCTCTTACGAGCTTCCGTGAGACAAGACTACCATAAGCGAGTAGCTGAATCATTGATAGGTGCCTCTTCAGAGCCTAGGTAGGGCCCAGGCAAGCGAGCTCCGTGAGTGCAAAATAAGTGTTTCTTTCTGGGGATTCTTACTGCCTGGTCTACACGTGTGCCTGAGACACACATTGGTTTCTGTAGCTTTCATGCTGAAACGCGCATGTTTATACTACAGCTGGAGGTGAGCTGACCAAACAGCTATATTGTCATAGGATGCAAAACAACCAATGTAACAGAAGATTGMTTTTGTATATTTGTTTATTTAGTTTCCTCCTTGTATCATGTGACTTGAATTTTGCTGGTAATTTGAATAATACACAGACTAAGATCTTAAAATAAGACTATATGATTGTTAATGTGAGACACAAAAGACATTTGAGTTGTATTTCTTTTCACTATCATTTCCTCCAGAAAATGCTAGACACCTCACTACTGGAGAGCTACCTATCAAATGTTTAAGATCAAAAGAGTCTTAAAATTCCCTTCTCAAAGTAAGCATATCTGCAATATTTTACAACTTTTAAAAAAGTTCAATCCAGGCTATCCTTCTAAGAAAAAAAAAACTACAAAACTTTGCAGTCATTATTACCAAAGAAAAAGAATGCTTTATCTAAAGGAGATACTATTTTTTCCTTTTTTGGGGGGGAATTTTATATCACACATATTTACAATCACAATAAAATTCTTTCATATAGTGTGAAAGTAAACATTTGAAAATTTTGAGTAAATAATAACAAGTAATTCTGATATTTAATACTACATATCATTTAAAATAGATTTTCATGTCTTTCCCCTTGAAATTTCAGTTCTGCTACAGAAGTTAAATTGTGATGATTAGAACAAAGGGCCTGCAGCAGGTTGCAAGCCAAAGATAAGGTGATTGCAGAGATATCAGTGCGGAATACTGTGACGTAAAATCTTGCTTTGGAAGAAAAACTGCATCATGAAAACTTTGGTTTTAGCATGTTAGAGAAGGGTGATGTGGCTGATGTGATTTGTAGCCCTTTGATACTTGCAAGGAAGCACTGTTAACTACCATGTCCAGAACAGGGGAATTAAGTCTTTAACCTGACTAGTTTCCAAGGTATTTTTCTCTGTTTTAGTGCTTAGGCCAGTATCTAGTGGTGTCTGGTCAAGAGAGTAAAAGGCGACTTATATTGAAGCGGAAGGGAAAAGATGATACATTCAGAAGGGGCAGCTTTAATTGGGACCTATTTTTGTCTTTCAGGCTGCTCCATTCACAAAGCTGCATGATATGGCATTCTGCATGTATTTTTGGTGATGTTGATAAGAATCTTATTAAGTGTCCTACTTCTMAGAGGCATGCGATGAATCAGTGTGCAGTGGAGGAGTACATATCATGTTCTGCGAAAATATAATGTCATAGGCTGGTAATTTTAGAATGAGGTGTAAAAAACATCTCTTTGCAAGAGCTCCCAAGWCAGGAGGACTGACTGATCAAAACTCAGGAAAAGTGTACTGCTTAATTCCTAAGGCCACGTTTCTGTGCTCCTTACAATTATCTCCTTCATATCTGCTGGCTTGGATCAGGCCTTTTCTTGAACAGCACAGCAACTACAATACCCCACCACCAAAAGAAGTAGGAAAGGAGCAGTGAAAAGATTTACACAAAATAAACAATCAAAAAGGCCTCTGAAGGTCTACCTCACTTGAACACTTTGAAAATAATCTTCATTATCAGGAATCTTTGTATTTACAAAATACCATCTATTAATGGAAGTTTCTTCTATCTCTTTACCTGTTTATCTAGTTCCTGTCTGTAAATCTAGAGCATATTAAAAGTCTCGATACACGCGGTTGCAGTTTAGTACCTTCATACTTGTCCTGATATAGCTGGAACTGAGTCCAAGGCAAAATATTGCCCTTCTCACCTAATGCGTCTCTAGGCATTTTGACTCTAACACTTGTAAGAAAGGAAGGACATGACGGGGGGGAAGAAATGGCTTGAGGGGTAACAGAGACTCTAATACAGCTTTACCATCAAAACCAGAGATATGAAACAGCAGCCTATAGGCCTGACTTGTAAAAAGACTTTTTGGATATCTGAAGATGTAGACAGATGTCTAATGTGATTTCAAAGGTATCCAGAAGAGTGGCCAACACAGTGAACKGTTATTTCTGAAAACAGAGTGCCTTCTTCTACCTGGGCTTGTCTAAATACCTTACAAGATAAATAGTATAAGAATGTATCTGTTGTCTCCTATACRGATGTTCTCAAATCTTGCTCTAAACCATCCCATGATTCAGACATGCCCCTGTCTAGATTGACACGCCCAGTTCTAGATAAATTTTTACTTCTTTAGCTGGGTTTTAAAATGCATCATTTTCTTAAGCCAATGCAATRTTGTGTGTAAATACGAACCAGAAAGGAAATATTTGTTATTTGAGCTCCATCTGAAACTAGAGGCTTGGTATATATTTGACCCTTGGGGCCYTATGGTTAAAATTGATTTAATTTCTTTATATCATGGGTATATCTGATTTTGTATTTGAGAAGATCYTTTATTTGTTCTGTCATTAAAAGTCCTTGTGCTAATTTCAAAGCCTGAGTCATTCCCTACTTTCAGGACTCAGAAACAAACGTAAAAGTTAGTGGCCTTTTGGCACACTCCAGAGCATAGTGACAAATTTGAAGTTTTTTAAATGTATTTGAACAYCAAGAGACATTCTTTGACGGAGGAGGGGCTTATAATTTAAAATTATTTATATTCTCCAGATCTTRTGTCCATAAGGTTTGTTTCCTACTACTAATCAATGCTACTTTCACAGAGATTAGTTAATAAATATCTTAATTGCTGTAAATATTCTTTAATAGTGAGAATTACTGTATAATTGTGAAGATAACTTTTAATACTGTATTACCAACTGAATAATTGTAGAATTACACATACCTTTGAGAAAATACACCTGCCTTTATATAGCACTTGATAAAATTGCATTTTCAGGTTTCCTCATCTTTCTTGTCCTTTTCTTATCCTTTTCAAAGCTTACTTCAATTTCACTCTTAATATGTGATTAYTACAAGCACTTTGTATAGGCAGTAATACAAAAATGTGTGGTCCAATGTGTCAAAAAGCTCAGATTAACCTTTGAATTTGGGAGAAAGCTTTTGGTAAATGTGCTTTTCCTTGCATTAGGCCAAGAGAAAACAATTCTAGAAGAACTGCAGGCATTTTAAAATCGTGTGGATTTTTAAAATATTTTTTTTTCCYTCCAAAATCACTAAGTAAATTTTAAATCTAAACAGGGTAGAGGAGATAAATAGGAGGAGTTTGTAATGGGAGCAGCCAGGCAGCAGTGCAACCACTAGTGTTTTGTGCCAAAGAATGTCATGTAAGGTCATAAAGGTAATGCAAGGAGAGGAGACACAACAACCTACACAGATTTTTTTTTTCCTCCCCCTGTCATGCACGCATCCATGCAAAAGTATATCAGCAGAATTAGACAGCAGGTGATGGGCAATACCAGCCCTTCCTGTCATATCTGATATACAACCCTGCAGGATGTGGACTGCATGAAACRAACAGGTTCATGCCAGGATTTCCCAGTTTCTGTTTAGATGTCTAGATTAAAGAMTACATACAATAGAAGGTCATGTGCTCACATTTAAAACTTGGCTAGATAGAAATATTATCATTTGATTGTTGTCAAGCCTAATATTTCTACCAGAAAATGTAAGGAGAGGAGATGAAACACAGATATATGTGGAACAACGGAAAGGATCAAGCCTGTGCTCACACATTCTTGCTAAGTCATGGCTGCCTATGGGATTTTTTTTTCYGTTATCTAAAGAATTCACTTTTCCAAAAAGTCTATGCTCTTGCTCAAACAGGATTTATGCAGAAATTACTGGAAAGACCTATTTTCCATGTTTAAAGCAGTCAGCTTCAAGACAAATCATGTCTGAGTAGAGATGGATAAAACTTAGCAAAGATGTTTCAAATTAAAAGCATATTTATATATATGGAGACATATATAGATGTGTATGTATRTGTATGTGTCTCTCCATATATTTTATCATAATGAAAATAAGTAGTGGCATTGCATAAGGCCCTTTACAAATGAGAATCTGGTAGCCTTGGAGATGGGAGACAAGGTGGAAAATGTTTTGTACATATTGGGAGACTGATGTGTGGGAAAAGATTTGTATTATGTAGGCAAGTAGATTGGTATTTTTTTTTTAGCCAGAAAATTTATGATCCTGGAGGGAAAAAAGCCACGCCATACTTACATAGCATATAAGACCAAGAGGGCATTATTTTCAGATTTTGTAAAAATAAACATTCAAATTACATGCAGTCTTTGCAACCCCTGCCTCACGCTTGGACTTTGTGCCAAACTTGTGCGATATCCAACTTGAGAAATGATGGATGGCGGAGACAGAGCGGTAACAGTGCTAGAAGCTAAGCACGCTTCCAGAAAGAGAGAGTTATAGAATGAATCCCCGAGCACTATGGAGCTACCAGAACAGCTCCCAGGATCAGGAGCAACCTGAGTGACTGCTGCTTGTTTGCTCTGCTGCTGGCTAACCCATTTAGCTTGCTCCTCTTCTGGTTCGCTTGGTGAACCTATCTGCACAGGAGGCTGCCAGCTGCGAGAAATAAAGGCACATTATGTTTCATAGCAGAGAGATTGCTATATACTGTACCCAGTGCTTGAGGATCACCTCTTAAAAATAAAATAAAATCAGCAGTTGCAACGCGCTGTGGTTTTTGTTTTTATTTAATCAGATTTCTCAGGCAGGAACAACCTAGCACTGGAGACAAATTCTTACTCAGTTGTGTTCAGAAATACYGGAAGTTAAATGATTCATGATTGGTCTCATAGCATCATACGGACACCAGATCGAGTATAACCAAAATTATCTCTTTGCTTCACTGTGACCGGATGTGGGAGAACTGTTGACATTAACTTACCCCATTTCAATCCCAGTTTTGAGAATAATTCTGCAGGAACTGCACAGTAACTTGAAATAAGCTGGAKTGAAAAAAATCTGATGCAACAAACCTGTGTTAAAATTTCTAGTTGTTAATTCTGATATGTTTTATTTGGAACACGCTGTCTTTGATATAATTTTGTGGATTTCAGGGAAGGGTTCCTTGCTAAACTCCCCCCCAAATACATGCCATAAACAAGATACCTTGTTTCGRTGTACAGCTCACATGCCTGTGTAGTATTTCTGAAATTCACTATACCAAGTGTAATGTTCTCATTCCTTTCTATTAATCTCTAGCAGAACAGGAACCATTTGAATTTTGTTTCCTTTCTATGTGTTTCTGATATTAAAGGAACATAGTTTGAGAATGGGCAGAAAAGGATGGACAGTTTGATGATGGACACAATTGAATCCCATCCAACTGAATCAAAAATCTTTTGATTTCCGAGAAAGCATTTCTAGAAATATGCAATTTTGTAAACTCAGCTTTGTCATAAAATTACTTRTTTTTCTTTGGCTGCACAGCTTGACAATGGAATACACTTA
The DNA here is from genome assembly GCA_003342815.1 of Eudromia elegans. NCBI lineage: Eukaryota > Metazoa > Chordata > Aves > Tinamiformes > Tinamidae > Eudromia > Eudromia elegans. The sequence goes on along the minus strand of PTEX01000004.1, from coordinate 8,178,553 downwards.
GTAGATCAGTAAGACTTTTAGCTCAAATTAAAGGCAAGATAAACTGAGTTGAGATCATTCTAGAAAAATAGTTTGGGATAATGAATGCTGTAGACAKTCAATGCTCCAATTCTACTTATAGAAGCATTCTTAAGGCTTGTTCACTTTAATTATTTATTTCTAAGAAATGAAATATGGAAAGCAATAGAGGAAAATTGCTCAATAAGAAAATATATATTTTAAAACCTGTCTGTAAAAGGTCCTTTATATGCCTTATAACTGTCGTATGTGGAAGAATTGGAATTTCTGAGTTATATAGAAGAATAATTACCAGGTTTTGCTCATGATTTAGTACATGTACATTATCYAGGATACATACATCTAAACTGAAGTGACAACCATTTTTAATTACCTTAAATGAAAAGGATAGCAACTGTATAATACTTAGGTATTTTAGTATATCTTTGACTTTTGGGAAGTATTTATTTTTTCTGTGCATGTCTCCTCTGCTTCCTTCAAAACAAGACAGTTATAAGGGAGGCTGTTACAAAAGTAACCTCTTTTCAGGAAGTCTTACTATCACCACAATCACTGGGGGACAATGTCTATCTACTGATGCTAGAATTTGAACAGGCTAGTTAACAAGGTTAAATTATTATTAACCACTCTATTTCTAGCTTTGATGAAAATGGGATGCAATTTGAATGGGACATTTGAACATTTCAGTGTAATAAAATTTCACTGTTGCTGGAAGTCACTTTTTTTCTTCATTAATTTTGGCCAACACTACAGGCYCAAATCCTTGAAAAATCACTTCTCCACCAAAATAACACATTTGTGTGAGTTCTATGCTTAGCCTATGACTACKGTAATGGACTGACATGCAGATCTACAGTGTTAAAGGTGACACAGCTGCCCTATCTGTGGGCAAATCTGGAGTGCTCATGTATTATTAAGTCCATTTTCATATGTGTTTGTGCTTTGTTTGAATGAACATGAATGCAACATGAGTCATGYTGAATGTGAATTTGTTTTAATCTTTATATCTACATTTAAAATCATGTATGTTCAGTGAAAATTGYGGGTTTGTTTTTCCTGTCCTCAGGAGTTCTTGAAAGTAATAGTCAAAAATCTATTGCAAAAGAAAAGGCACCTGWATCTAAAGTTGTCATGAACCCTACTAATCATCTCACTGATGCTGTGAGCAAAAACCAATCCAATTTATGACTTAAAATAATTTTCAGTGATGACACTCCATTGCTTCTCTTGATGACCTACAATAATAATAAAAATTGATGCGTTAGTAACATGCAATCAAATTGGTGCCCCATAAGTAATGCAGTCTTCTTTCTTCTTTTCAAAATTTCCCCTTCTTTCTACAGTACAGCAAGTGTTGACCGTTTTGGGGTGTTTGTGGGGAATTTAAAAATAACACACTTTGTGACCATTTATTTAAGCAAAGTATTTSTTTGAGACTGGAGTTTACTGTCAGGATGAATAAGAATTCATTGAAAATACACTTATTCTTTTAAGCATTCGAATCAACAGAGAAGCGTCTCCTTCCTTTTGGTAAACCTACCACCATGATACATTTTTGCAGTCTTGTGGCTTTTATAGCACTGTATAGCAGCTTCTTAATTCTTCTCCATATCATTCAGTCTGCAACTCTTCAGGTTTAGGTTGGCAAGTGCAGTTATATTAAGCTTCAAGAAACTGTATCAAGATACTGACTATTTTAGCAGAAAAGGAAGAAAATTGCAGGTTAGATCAGTTCATACAAATCAGATGCAAATTTTTTAGTACTTCTAGCTCTGTCTAGAGACCTGTACAATCAAAACATTCACATAATCAGACACTGAAGCCATGAAACAATAGAGCTGATGTTTGCACCAATTAATTGTTATATAAAATGAGATTAACAAATGTGGCCATTCATTGCTTACAATTTCAAGTTTTAAACAAAATACTTCTCAAAACTGTAATTTCAAATTAAAAGTAACACATAGAGCAGGAAACAAAAGTTTCAGAGGTGATATAGCCTCCAGGCATTGCAAGGGGAATAACTAACTGGTGCAAGTTACAGCAATTGCAAATTACATTTTAAGGGAATTCAAAGACAGCTGGGAATTGACACATAAATAAGTTTTTGGAGGACAAAACAAGCAATCTGTTTTAGTGATGTTTACTTTATATTGATACATTAGGTTTAAAATAATAGTATTTGCTCCCTCCCTCCTTCCTCCCATCCCCACAAAAATTCATATTATGTAGCAAGGAACTCCACTACTTTAGGAAAGTATATCTACAGACTGTGATCTGGTTTGACAGTGTTTCAGAGAGATTATTACAGCTGATTATCCTGATGTTCTTGCTTAATAAAATTCTAGTATAAAATTGTACTCTATATACTCAATACCATTCTTTTTTTGAGCTACTTTGCAAGACTGTTCTATTACTTTAATTTAAGTGTCTAATTTACAATATAGCTAAGTAGGTTGTAGAATAGTTCTATATTTTTAGAGAACCTCTTTTTAAAATGAAAGCCAAAGATCCAGGCTAATACACAATTGCAAATGCATTTTTTTCTAAAATTATTTTCCCCAAAGCTGTGTTCAAAAGACCAATACAAAAACAATTTTGGAGGCTTAAACAGTTACTAGCCCTGTATTCAAAAACAAAGTATTCTAACATGAAAGTCTATTCCAGTTTAACTGGGATTTCTGAAAACCTATTTCTGTTCTTATGTAAGAGATTTTTAAAGTGATACAGAATTTTATATCTATGTGATTTCAATTTGTACTTGAACTTAGGAATTCATGATATATATGTACATTAAAATTACTATAAAATAACCAAAGCAAATGCTTTTTTGGTGTTGTTTGTTTTTTTCAATATTCATGCACTCTGGTGCATTGAGACAAATGATTTTGTTCAAATRATTGATTTTTAGTTGAATTCTCAACTAAAAGATGATATCAATAGTCCAACAGTGTCTTTTTGACAATACAAGCAAAAATTTGCTTTTTAAAAAATCAATAGTACTGAAAAAAGCACAGCTTGCAATTAATATAACCATTTTTTGAGAAAAATATACATTAAAACTTAAAAAAATGCTTTATAAAATATGCTACATAATTTGCATTTTTTAGAAGAAAGCTCTGAGTTAGTTTACTGATTTCTAAGGCACAACTGTAAGTAAGTGTGATGGTCACATAATCATAACCTTAGAGCACTGCAACTTCTCATGCTAAACCTGACTGCTGGAAATATATTTTGCATATAAGACAGGCAGCTTCAGGAGGGATCATAAAGATGATTAATCTGGGATATCAAGCTACTTAGTGGTAGATTTAAATACTTTGTTGTACCTCTAAAATGACTATGCTGATTTAAAACTACCATCTGCTGAGTGCAATTTCTTTATGAAGATGGGATAACAGTTAATACACCACAACCAGGATCAATATTAAAGTATTGTTTAATRTACAGAAAGTCATACAAATGGTCACTACTTGAAGTGCCACATGAGGCCACCACCGCTGATCACAACTGGATTACACGTGTAATTTCCCTCCTCAATCAAACGGTAAATAAATTCAGGGCAGTGTGTTAACACATCCACAACTTTAAATAGCAAAACTTTTGAAATATTAAGAGCAAGAAACAGAAACAACACATAGAATTACACACTTCTGTGGAGAAAACAAACAGATCTCTTTCATTTTCAGATTTAGCTAACAACTAGGCTTTATACCTATACATAATAYGCACTCCTCCTGCATAGGATGCTTGTCACATATGGTCGGGCAGATCTCCTGAAATGAAGTCAGTAAAAGAAGCACAAAACAGGGAAACTCAAATTGATGTCATTTTCTTTACCTGAGATGATTTCTTTCATACAGAAGGATGATTATCGTGGCAGCTTTTTCTGCCTTACCTGTCCCAAAAGCCAACATCAGTCATTGCTTTGTAATGCTATTGCCATATTCAGCTGACAAATTGTTACCCTATAGATCAGTGGCAGCAATTCTCAGAGATGAGCTCAGGATGTGAGAGTTGCATTGGCCACCTGTATGTGAAAGGTGAAACCTTCCTATTTTGCAGTTTTCTTTTATGCCCTTGCATGGCAATGAAATGGTCTGCTTCTTCACCCTGCTAGACACTACTCAACTCCCACTTGCATTTTCTGAATAAACAGAATTGTAATAAATACATAGACCTACCTGTGTCATTCCCACTACCATCCTCTATTAGTTTTCATGAAATATTTTTTCATAAATGGAAAGGCAAAACAGGTGTTATTTATGTTTGACAAATTCATATAATTTAAATAATTAAAACTAATTTGTGTTCAGCACTGCAGTTGCATTTTTATTAGAGAAACAAGTACAAATAGGCATCACTACAGAGCTGTGTACGCAATAGCGAGATTAAATAAAATGGATTTTAGTCTTTTTTTTTTTTGGCCATTAACATGGTATTGGAACTCTAACTTGTTCTGCCCTAGCAGTGCAGACCCAGCTGCTCATCCACTGTAATTCCATAGAATTTCTTTTTTTCTATAAAGCTACATGTCTTAAATTATCCCTAAAAAAATACTGTAGGCAAAATACRCAAGGCTTTCAAATTAAAAATATTGTATTATAAATCTGAAAGTATACTACTTTTTAATCACAAGAGTTTCATTTACAAATAGTAGCATATACTTTATGTAAACTCATCTGCCTGTCATTCTGCCTGTACAACATAAAGGCTGTTGAATTATTTTGTATTTTTTTTGAAAAAAAGCATACTGTATTTTTAAAGTAATAAATTCTAAACRAAATAGCCTCTAATAATTAAGCACACTTCTAAGAGAGTAAGATTTCAATACAGTTGCAAGCAAAATGTTCTGTAYGTAAAACTGTCTGCTAATAACCAATTAAAGCAGCATAGTACTTACCCTTTGAACAAAAGGCATCAATATATAATTGCAAGTAACCACCACACGCTATTAAATATTTAAGAAAAAACAAAGAAGCAAACTTCTAGAGGAAACATTTTTATATAACTATAATGGAGTATACTGTACTTGTGTTGAGCAACGAGTTCTCAAGCGTTTTAGTAGAGATGCAGCATACCAAACGTACAGGGACTGCATTGCACCAGAGTGACATGCTAAGCCACGTTTGCCTTGCATTTAAAGGATACCATCTGAAGCTCTATTACTTATAGGACAAACCAGCCTCAAGTTGTGAGTCTGTGGTAAACAGTAAACACTCAACCCCCTTTTTCCATATCTGCATCAGAATCTTTAAAATTTGGAATTCACCTCATCTCAGGTGAAGTTTACAGGTATACTCATTTAGACGGCTTGAGGAGTGTCCGGAYACAGGAACGTGAGCATCAGCAGTAAGCATGTTGTAATTTGCATGACCCATCATGAAAATTTTCAATGCAACTATGACATAGGGATTCAATTCATTGTAAAATTACTAAAATCTACCAATTGTAATGCTTTCATACTGTTTATTTCTTTTTCCAATAGAAAAATAAATCTCATACATTCGAAATGGTACACAAAAAGACTGGGATAAAATTGATCAGATTTCTTGATAGCACCATTTACACATTCTTTAAAGTAAACATTAATATGCACTTTCTTAGAAAGCGATATAAATATATAGATATATAAATACAGGACTTGCTAACCTCTGTTAACCATCTGAATGTGATGGAATAATCTATCTCTACTGTGCAGGTAGGCTTGTGCATGGTGGTGTGGCAATATCATTTTAAAAGTTTGTTACAGATGTGATGGGAAGCTGGAAGGAGTCGAATAAGCAGAAAAAAGAGCTTAGATCTACTGTAAGCAATGAGTCGGAATGAGCCGTTAAAGGTTAGAATTTATCTTTGTTTCTGATCATTCAATGAGAAAAATGACTTCCACAGAAATAGATACTTTAAAACTGTTTGGGGGAAGGGTGGCGAGGGTGAAATAGGATTGAAAGTCCTACAGGTAAGAGCAATAACTGGAAGTGCAGACGAAATTGGTCTTCAGAGCAAAGAGGAAGGCAGCCGTTTAAAAGTCTAAGTGCAATGTTGTGGTGCTGAAAGAAAAGCTCCTGGTGATAAAGAAAAAAAGCTGCAATGCAACTTCAA
>PTEX01000004.1:8144933-8167433 GCA_003342815.1 Eudromia elegans | reverse complement strand
ATATATTTTACAAACACCTTCCGAAGTATTAATGTACCATCTGTTTTAAGATGTTGAATTAATGTGATGTTTTATCTTCACAAGAAAACACTTCTAGTAGCATATTGATACTCATTTATTAAGGTTTCATTGACTATATATTTGGGAATAATACTTTTTAATTTGTTAATCTTTTCAGCAAAATGTGCCATCTAAAATCTCAGCAACAAATTAAATCATGATAGAAGTAAAAATAATATTTGCAACATTCTTAATTACCACCTTACTGTAAAGTCAGGAAACTAATTACGAATAAAATGCATACTCTAGCAATATCAGCTAGCTATTTCTGGTCTTCTTATCCGTTTTAGATATTTTCACTTTTTATAACAGTCATAACCAAATCTCTGAAAAATCCAATGCGAATCTTTGAAATACTATTTCCATGTTGTGAGAGGTTAAATTTTCCACTTAAACCGCAAACACATAAAAAATTTCAAACTGTCATAGTACATTTTACACTGAACTCTTTTACAGTTGCCATTAAATTCTAATTTTTTTGGAATATCATTCATCAAGTTCCCTGACAACCAAACATGATCTATGAAATAAAATAACCAAAAATATTAGGTTCCAACTTAATTAAAGATGACCACAAAAGTATAGTATATTAAAAAAAAAAAACCCTTTCATCCATCCATATCCTAAACACTATTATTAATAAACACACAAACCAGTTCAGAGTATACACCCACATTATTAGGTCAGGATTAAGGTAACTGTCCTTTCAAAATAAAACTTGGCCTCTTGCCTTTTTCAATGGTCCAGGAATACAAAGTTACTTTGCTGTAACACAGCACTGCCAGGCAAGAAACTTAATAACACTTTTAATCATTTTTGCATGGCACAGATTTGGGAATTATAGTTTTGTGCCAAATGTCATAAAGGACTCTTACCTGACTGCACTGATTTAGGACATACTAACAGCTTCTTTGGGAAATTTCCACAATTGTAACTTGCCAGGTCCTGCTTAGTGTCATACGCAACGTGCATGGTTCTGATAAGCTAGTCACCTACCAGAGTGATATGTGTAACATAAGAACTTAAAAATATAAGAATGTATGGAAACAGAGGATGTATTTTGAAAACAAATCAAAAAACAAAAAGCAGAATCCATATTCTAAACAAAAGTATCATAGAACTTTGATTATTGAATCTGGGAGTGTTGAATCATGTTGAGTCGTGTGTGTGGGCATATTTAAGTTTTTTTTAAGTAGTTTCCTAGGAACTATATGCTATCAATTTCCATATTGGACCTTTGTAACTGTCTTTCTAAACTCCAGTGCAGCAAGCAAACAGGATCTGGAAGTGAAACTGGCCTCACTCTGGAGACAGTAGTACCCTCAGTGTACTGCTCTGAGGACAGTCTTGCCTGCCTTTAACTACACTGCTGTAATCAATCATACATATGATCACAGAGGTAAACTGAATACTTAATTTTAGGACAGCACTATTACATACATAATATTACAGCTGCATATCTAATATACAGGAAAATCCAGGTTTTACAATGTAACTAAGATTACTCTAAAGGACTAGTAGTAATGAAATAAGAATAATGGTTTAAATTAAATAAAACCTTAAGAAGATAAAGATCTGAATGTAAAAAAAAAAAAGAAATATTTTTCTAATAAGTTTACCCATTTCCCAMTTGGTAGCACAACAATTTACTTGGTTCAGCACTAAAAGCTCTATTTTTCTGAAAAAAAAATATATATCTAGCCAGAAGAAAAATAAACAACAATCTCCCTCCCCATCCATCCACTCTGCCCTATTTAAAAATTTTTTTTAGCAACACAAACAACATTAAAATTGTGATGCTTCTGGAAAAGAAACCTGGAATTTAATATATGTTGGTCTGCTTCTGAGGTAAATAAAAATACCCTTTCCTAAATATCGATTTTAGAATATCAAATTGTCTGTTTAACAACAACTCTGTTAAATTGTTCTAATAAGAATATGCCATTACTATCCTTTGAAACACAAGTTTTGCAAGGTGGATATTTTGCCAATTAAGACAAACGCAATGTTTCAAAAATGAAGTTACATATATTAAAATAATCAGTTAATATGCACAATCTTTTTTTATATTAAGATATACACATTACAGGTATATAAGGTATATAAGGAAAACACATTACAACCAAAATTCAGTTTCAACAAAACATAAAGGCACCTTTATGCAATATGCTTCATACATAACTGATTTTTTTTTCTTGCTGAAATGAAAAACAATATTATTTTGAGATATTCAAATGTAAAATGTCTTTGTGATCACTATTTAAAAACATTATTTAAAAAATCAGATAATCTAGTTAAAAACTAAAAATTTATAGTTTTATTTAGGTTATATTAATCTTGCTATAAATTTGTAATTTTTTTTTACTTGTATTACCTTGATTTTCCTTGGTTTACATATGAAATAATTTTAGGATAATAGAATCCTGGTATTGTATTCTAATACTATATCTTGCATAATAGGGCATGGACCTCTACAAATGAAACAATGCAGCTATAAATATGTATATTTTCTTTTCTGTAGAAGCTTAATATCCTTAAGGTCACAATTAGTCATCAGGTATGAAAAAATACAGTTACAAGATTGTTTTTGAAAAAATTACATAGAAATTAATGAAGCAAGGAGCTTTTATCTGCTATTCAGCTTTTTTCTTTCTCTCTTATTTTAATTTCATTAATTTTAATTATAAATTATGTAATGAATAGTTAATTTCTCTAGTAGTTCTTCATTTTTGTTACTATTGAACCTTTCAATGAATTGTGCTATATTATTCTATCTTCTCTTAACAGAGATACATCTCTACAAAGCAGGTGCTATCTAACCTGACCAATTCATCCTAATTTGACACTATTCCACATCATACTCTCCCTAAAACAAATGATCTTCAAGAAAATCTTTATTCCCTTAAAACTGTATCTATTTCCATATTTTAATTTATCTTCTTCTGTCTTCAGAGCTCATCAATTTAAACTCTATATAGGCTCTAGATATTATACTTTTCAAAATTTCATTGTGACTGAATTTTAGCTGCTCACCTGACTATAGGCTTGGAGGTGATGAGGGAGTATTTGGAATATATGCACTATTTCTCTTGGTGGCAGGCTAACCACACTGCTACAGCAGGCTTTTACTGGTGTGAGAGTAGGCCTGTGTCATCCATCCTTAAACCAAAGTGCCACTATGATGAAATCTGTGTCAACAGAGGATGTGACAGAGGTCAACAGGAGTCAGTCTGGGAGACAACTAATACGTGTATTACAGGTGAGAATACCTGAATCCCCTTGACTGTAAAATACTTGTTAGTTGTCTCATTACTCATTAGTAATATACTAATGAACTTACTGCTTCGGTCCATGGTGCTGGGCAGCTCTTGGAAAGCCCTGGCAAGCTACAAGCCCAACGCCCAACACGGTTTCCCATAGCAAGGCAGAATGAGCTACTGAGAGGTCATGTCTGTGCTCAAGTCACCCTATCCATACAACAGGCAGAACCACTGGGCTAGTTTGGATAGATGTGTTTGTTCAAGCCAGACTCAGCTTAGTTAAAACAGAGTACTAGTTTAGACAGCAAATCCCTACTGATTGCATGTGTGTAAGGACTGTACACAGAAGTGACTGGAAGGTCTCTTGGTGTTTTAATAGCTCTGGGCTAGGTTCCATATAGACTTATGGTGAGATATAACTTGTTTTTTCAGAGGTGTGCCACACTAAAGTTTCTAGTTGTTGAGTCCAAGGAATTAAAGGGATTGTAGGTATCCTGCTTACCAACTGATATTTATTCACAAACATAAGTAAGCACCCATATAAAGAGAAGCATTTTTGAATTTTCAGCTTTGAACCTAATTATAAATTAGTATTCCTTCCCTGCTTATGTTAAGTTCTGTTTATTTCAGATTCTCTATTTTTTTTTTGATAAAATGATGTCTAGAACTGAAACAAATGTTGTGTGAACAAGTGCATCTGCACTATAGAAAGAGATTATCGGCATTATTCCTCAATACACTTTTTCTTTAGTAACGAGATATTTATTTTTTCACAAGAACTTTGTACACTTGGAGTACTCCATTCATATGTTTTATCTTCAACTTCTATCTTCAATAGCAAGATGAATCTCACTTTGTTATTTCTCTATATTGCCTCATTGCAATTTTTGCCATCATAAACATAATTTATTTAATTCAACTCAAAGTTAAACAACTAAGAATATGTACTACAAATAAAATAGCTCTTACTCAAGCTATAATCATACTGGTTTATTAAAAATATTTATTTGTATGTGCCAGCACAGTGTAGCAGGAATTTAAGCTAAGACAGGAGAATCTTTACATCTGAACACATTACAAACTGTTCCAATTAGGCTGTCTGATTCCTCCTCTACCATTTATCACCAGTGTTCACTTTGTTCCAGTTCCCAGACCACCTCTTGGCTGAGGCAGCATTTCTCAAGGGCATTATTTCAGTTTAGCCCTAGTAACTCTCATAAAATGCAAACCTAATTTCAATTTAAATGCTTAGAAATATTTACATCTGAAATCAAGAGGCTTCAAACTAAGCTGGAGAAAAATTTACTAGAAGAAAGAATGTGTATGGATTTTTCTGCACAAATTGCAGCTTTTTCTTAATACTTGAGCATTTTTCAATCGGTGTTTTAAACTCATTTTTATGCTCAGTGTTTTACATTTGACTTTTTGGAGGACTGAAAGAAGTACCTACCTCGTCTCTTATTTAACATGCTAAATATACTTCTGCTTACTTGAAAGTAGGAGCATGAAGATATTTCCTTGATCATTTCAGCTGAAGTTGCAATTTGGAATGCAAAATTCTCAAGGCAAAGAATCAGCAAATCATGACTTAAAAAACCCACAAAACTGGTACACACATTCTCAGAGTGTGTGTGTAGGCCCTGGTGCACAAGTGGAAAGGCTCTCTTTTCTCAAAAAACAGGTTTTACTAAATGTGTGCATATGCAAGTTGCATATGGAGAAAATAAGAGTTATTAAAACTGCTATTTACATTTAATTTGATGACATTATCCAATTCTGAATAAACTATTACATAAAATTTATACACACACACATATCCAAACWCAAAAGGCTATGGGTAGTTTCTTCTTCCTTGGGAAACATAATCCAAAACTATGTATGTGGGAGAACCCGAAACCTAAATGATACATAGCTTTAATAACATATGGAGCAAACTTAACTTTTCTATTTTTTTGTGTGTAGCAAAAACCAACATCCCATATTTCATTGCATTAATGTTTCATGAGTTTCAAATTACATTTGCAGGGAAGTGTGATGTATTTTAAGCAGCTTCATTTATACTTTTCACTTCTTCATAATTAAAAAACAAAAAAATGAGCTGGTTACATACTGAATTATACAACAGCAAAAAAAAAAAAAACCAAAGATTTTTACTCTGTGGCAGAACATGTAGCACACATAAAAAATGAATAAGTTTCCAGCTAAATTCAAAATAGCTCTTTTTTTACTTATCTAAAATCTCTCTGCAATTTTATCTTTCTTTTCCTCTTTCAACGAATTCACTGAGTAGTGTTCTACAAACACCTGCAGACATTCCACACAGGCAAGGATGGGTTTCACAAAAGAATAAGTATTTACAGTATTATTCAGTACAGTAATTTGAGATGCTTTTGGCTGAAAGACACCATGTAATTATAATGTAATATCATTACTGCAATTGCAAGAAAGGCATTACTTAATATAAAGTAATATAGAAAAGGGGGGGAAAAAAAAGCAGTCACAAAAGTGACAGGCGCTAGTTTTGCTACCGGCTACTGGTTATGGCTTTTAACTCCTTGTCCAAAGCAGTACTGCATTACTGTAAACTAGTTGCTTTCAGGAAACATATTCAGACCAAAAGAAAACAGGTACAAGAGCTACAAGGACATTTCTCAAGATAAAATTTAAAAGCTGCCTGTAACAGAGCAGCTATCAACTTGTTCTGATACGCTGTATTTCAACTAGAAACCTTATACTTGGTGAAAGCAACCACAGGGTGAAATCCTACAGCTTGAAATATGCAGGAGATTAAACGGTCTTAACAGCACACAGAGAATTAGGAACCCATTTCCCATTGATTTCAGGAAGTTTCCAAAGTTTCCAAACTTTTATATGGCTAGTGGATCTGCAAGACTAAAGTTTTCTTAACAGTCAGAAAACTAACAGTTTTTTAAGGAGTCTTTGACTAGAGTAGGAATTTTCCAAGTTAAATATGCAACAAATATCACACAGCATCACAGATACTCATTACAAACAGTGCCAAATTTTTAGTATTAACTGAATGCTGCTAAACCTGTAAAGAATACAGCTTCCTTGCCAAGATGTAAGACTCTTCAATTGCTTTTCTAGTAACAGAGAAACCCCTCCCCACCCATATTTGCCTTTTTTTTTTTTCTTCCTTTTAAAAACAGAATACTGGTATTTTTGAAGGGTTCAATTAAACTTCAAATAATCACTTTTTTTGGTTTTGTTTTGTTTTTTTTTTGCTTTTTTCTGAGACACAGGACACTTGTAAGAATCTCTTAAGTGAGGCTGTTGGGTTATTGTGATTGTTAATTGTTCAACCAAATGCTCAAAAGCAGCAAAATTTAATCCTGAATATTAGGAAAACAATCTCTGTGATGAAAAACACAGCTCCAGATGGGAGAAGTAGGAGGAGGGGAATTAGGGGGAAACAGATTAGAGAGTCTAGGGAATACACTACAGCTGTGATACATCACACCACTGCTGTCGGGAGAGCACAGTCAATAGTTTTAACAGAGCAAACAACAGCCTGGTATCACCAATCTAGATCAGCTGCATGAATTGTACTAGACACTACACTGCACTTGCTAGTAAAGGAAAGTTTTTAAAAGCTTGCAGCGATGATATTCTTTGCTAGTTTTGAATTAAGGCTGCGTGACCACAATGAGTTTCCTGAATGTGTGTCCCTAACAAATCTGTAATGTGAAGAATTGCTGACAAGGGGAAATGATGGCTTGGTGCAAAAAATTATTCCTTCTCAAAGCCCATTGGAGAAAGAAGGCCCAAAGGCACTTCGTTAGGTTTAGTCACTAAACTGTAATAGGAAACTATTTTACTAAGAGTAATATAAATAGAAATGTTCTCATGACTTATTCCATTTAGTAAACATCAATATTCCTTCAGAAATAAAAACACTCTAAGTTGGCAGAACTGAACAGTTTTTAAAAGAAGGAAGATGTTAAACACTCACAGTATCTAGTTAAGAAAAAATGCTCATTATTGTTTCCACTAAAAAAAAAGGCTTTGAAACAGAACAGTATTTTCTTTTAGAGAAAAGAAAACAACTGAAATAAATCTCAGACCACAAGAATTTGTATATATGACTCTGTATGACTTGGTTACTTTTATGCAGAAATAGCCTTATCTCATTTAGTGCTTAGCAAAAAGCTCCAGAACAACTAGAGAGCACAGAAGCTACATTTTTAGCAGTGCCTCTTTAAATCATTTGTTCACAATTCAGTCTATTCTAAAAACAATAACGCAAAACAAAAGCAAAYGAGCCCGTACGCAAGACGTGCCCATGTCCCCACTCTGCACAGACACAGTGAATGAAGCCAGCCCCGGCGCCAGAAACTCGCAGCTGCAATCGTGTCATACGTCAGGGCTCTCATGCCCAGAAACAAACGCAAGCTCTGCACGGCCACACCTCGGGAGAAGCAAACCCTCGGCCATGGAATTACCTCAAGAGATTCTCCAACCRTGCCTTTCAACCCACATTTCTGCACCAGGCTCATAGCTTAGCAATACTGGATATGGATTTTCATCGAGAGATCTGCTTTATTCAGACTACATTTAATTTTATATATAGAAATAAGGAAAGAGCACAACCGAGGATTACTAATGAATACTGCACTCCTGACATTACTTTGCTTGTGGGCTATAAAATTGTAAGGTAAAATGAAAGATAAAGCCTATAATAACATCTACAACCAACATGCATAATGTAAACATAGTAGAATTATGAATTACTAGCTACATTTATTTCTGTAATGATTGTAGCAAACAGCAACAAAAATAGATGATAGAAAGTGAATGTACTGCATCTAAATGGGCACTTCTGGATTTTTATAGACAACAAAGTAATAAGAAACCTTCACATCCCTTGTACATTATTTCTAATTACAACTCTGGGTTAATTATACTGATCTCTATTCTTTTCAGCAGCAGAAGAAAGGGGAAACACATGTGAATTAACGTCTCTGTGCTCACCCCCTTAAGGTCTCAGCCCCAGAGATAAAAGCTGCTTAATTTATGCCCTGACCTACAGCTAGTTCTGCCTGGCCTCACAGAGCTGCCCGGACTGCTGAGAAGATCAGAAACACACACACATCTACCCAGCCCTTCCACAGCTTGAACAACTTGCATCAGTGGGGCTAGTCGGTCGCTCCATGGAACGAGCAGACTCATGTTTCACTGTAAGACAGGTAAAAATGAAAACCAATCTGGCTTACACAAAATGCATACGCTCTGCCCAGATTTCAGTGGTATCAAGGGCTAGACAACCTAGTTTTATGGGCTTCTTAGTGCCCTGAGCAGCAGCTTAGACCGGATCCTTTTTCTGTTGACTGTTGCTCAACTACAAAAAAGCATTTTAGACAGCAAGAAATACTCAGCTGCTTCTCTGGAAAAAACTCCACAGGTTAATTTGAGCATTGCTTTCACACAAGGAAAGAAGTAAAGAGCAGTTAAAGATAAAACATTTAAGTATCCACCCCTCTTTAGGTTATAAGAATTCTCATTAGGAAAAACTTGTATTGGAAAGAGGACACAGATTCATTAATGGGTGGATGGTTCAAATTAAGCAAGCACCTGAGATTGAAGACAGCGCTGGCTTAATCCTTGGCATTCAGCCAAAAAAAAAAAAAAWTCTATATGCATATGCCTAATTTACATGCATATCTTTTACTTGCATTTACTTTTTTTCGTAAACTTGTCATTTGGCATCTTTAAGCAAGAGAGCCACAAGAGAGCAGTGATTCTTGCAAGCAGACACAAGAGAAAGTAAACTCTGGGATACGTAGAGGCAAATACAGAAATTAGCAATTGTGGGCATAAATGCAAACTGAAAGAATTGTAAAGGCTAACACAAACCAGTGGGCAAAGCTAGCCTATCTCACTGATAAATGCTGTACTTATAGGAGCCAATTCACTGGACAGTACTTTCTTGTGAAATGTGTAGATTCTGAATTCAGATCACACAAATTAGCTTAGTAGAAAAAACTAGAGATATTTATTACCAGATTACAAATTTGCAGAACATACTGTCTCCACATACCCATACTCTGTGCTATATTTCTGTCATCTGTAAAGCCAAATTTCCTTAAGGAAAACAACATATAAATATGAGAGAGAAAAGAAAGTAACAATTTTCCTGGTTTAATTAAGCAGTAAAAAAGCTAGGCACAAGCAATAACTGAATGCAGATAACTTGGCCTGGCTAATCAGCTGGTGGAAATTTGTACATGGGAAATAAAATTAGAAAGACTCTTTACTTCAATGGGTGCTACAGGGCACAACTGTTAAATATGGCTGTACTTACACATATAGATCAGATATTTTTATATTCGGATTAAGCATGTGCAATTATGTGTGTGCATTAACGTGTAAAAATAGCTTTCTAAGAATAGCCATGGAGTCAGCATACTCTAATGTTGGATTTATATCTCATTTCTCTTTTTAAAGTTGCACTGGAAGTGTTTGTCCGT
This sequence comes from Eudromia elegans, assembly GCA_003342815.1. Taxonomy (NCBI): domain Eukaryota; kingdom Metazoa; phylum Chordata; class Aves; order Tinamiformes; family Tinamidae; genus Eudromia; species Eudromia elegans. The sequence continues at coordinate 8,157,625 of PTEX01000004.1, read as the reverse complement.
ACCTCTTGTCCTGACCTCAACTTCTAGGCACAGTAGATCTCAACTACTATGCACAGTATGTACACATTTCTCAGGTTCAGTGGAATAAACTTTTTCCAATTTTCTTTGAGAGAAAACATAATGATAAACACAAAAATAAATTTAAATAACATAAATAAGAACCTTAGCAGAGAGCGTGAGGAAATCAGATTTACTAATGAGTTTTCATTTCATAATAAATTTCAACTGCAGAAATAAATAATATTCCAATCAAAAATATACTTTTTTTGAAATGCTCATTTTGATGTTAAAAATCATTGACTTTGATTAGCCTTCTCATGCTTCAATTGACAAATTTATACTCTTTTGTTTAATTTTTATTATTTATTCTCACTACTAAAATGCAATTCAGGCTGGATAAAAAGAAAGGCTTTCTGAATTAGTAGTGTAAACATTGGGACAATGAATAGCAGGAGAAAAAAAAGTACTTCTCAAGAGAAGTATTCAGTTAACTTCTTATCATACCATATTATATTGAAATACTATCATGTGTATTAGAATACCTATTACAGAATAGTGCAGGCTATAGAATATAATTACTGTTATGAATGTCAACCATAGCAAGAATGTTTGCAGCCAAGATGCTTCCTACATCCAAATGTGGATGTAATGTCTATTAATTTTCATCCAGGTGAAATCTAATCTGCAAAATATCTTTAACAAAAAGTTAATTATATTATTTTGTTTTGCTTCTAAAATGGGATGTGATAATACACTTTTGAACAACATTTACTTAACTTTTTACTAAATACTGAATGATCTTTTTTTTGTGATCAATAACAGTCTTCCAAGATCAGTTTATCTTTAGAGTTGATTTCTTTTTTCTGCTGCTGCTATATTTGAGCATTGGTCTGTAGAAGATCTTTAAGGAATTCTATTCCACTTTAACATGCTTTTTCTAAAGAATGTCTATTTAATTTATTCCATAAACCAACTTTATTTCATAAAGCAGTAACACTTAAAAAAGCAGCTTCAACGGAGACTGCGTTTCAGCATCTCACAGGTAGGGGGCAGATGCTAATTTAGTATGACAATTACGACAATCATTATTGAGAAAATAAAATAAATCAAATTATTCTTACTGCATTTGTAATTTGAGTGAGTGAAAATAACAGTAACGATAAAAGGCATGGAAATAATGTGTTTGGTAACTAAATAATGAAAAAAATACTTATGGTGGTGCAGAAACTACTAAACTGGAGGCTTGCAGAAACTTTAAATAAATAGATATTTAAAGAATACTTTTCTAACCTCTCCCAAATAACAGGGTCCAAGTTCAAAGGATAATTGAGCCTATAGGACTACATTGTTACTGAATAATGAGAGAAACGAAAGAGCCCAGAAAGACAGTCATCTCTAAGGCTGCATTTACAGAGGGGTCATCTGAGAAGTAAGGGGAAAACAGAAGGCCAAACAACCAGTTGTCACTCTGTACCCTCAGATGAATACTCTTTAGAGCTATAAATGACAAAATATCAAAGTTATATCACTGGGAGATAGCTGTAATGTCACGCTGGCACCTTACAAAGCTGTTCGGAACATCTCTCTTCTATAGAATTCTCTGAATGGCACTGACACGTTCTGCTCTCTGCCAACTGTAGCCAAACTGTGAAACAACTTTCTGAGAATAATAGAATATTTCATGCATTACCTTCTCTAGCATTTGCAAAACACAGTCCTATAATGCACAAAAAGGTTAGTTTAATCTTAAAGCCAAGGTAACTTCATAATTTAATTACATGAAAGAGAGTATTAGCATGCACCTTCCAAACTCTGTGTACTTTTAAAAACAAGGAACTAAATATATTTCACTTTCAATACAATGCAGTAATGAAAAGGTAGAAATTCCAGTTTAAAAGCACTGTGTACTGTGTTAAGAAGCATAGCAACATTTAAAGAACGCTCTTTTAAAAGAGAATTTACTGTTAATGTATACCATAAACTATTCTTAAAGCTAGGAAATACTTAAAATTTTATAAAATGCTATGAGATTGTTGATGGGAAAACAGATACAAAGCATGAAGAAGTCTACACTCATAGCCATTTTTCTGAACAGAACAATAAAATGTTTCTAGCAAAAGCTCAGTTATAACTGGCTGTTCAGAAACATCTAGCACCTCTGGAGCACTTGTGACCAATTATCTGGAAGATGTTCTTAAAAAATATGAGCACAATGTAGGGAAAAAAATTGTTTTACAGGTAATAGTGGATTCAGCCCTAGGCATTTCTAAGGATACTTATTACAGTGTCTATAGTCACAATTTTCCCACTGCTCCACAAATTATGCCTCAGAATATCTCCTAACAGCTGTAGGAAGTCTAATTTATTTTCACATATACACACACACAAAATAGTGAAAATTACTATCTGCACAAAAGCAGGGGAAAGTATTGCTTCTGAATAAGTACCTATTGTTTTGGCTGCAGGGTAAAGAATATTAACAGCTATTGATTGACTGTCTTTAAGACCTGGATGGTATGCTACAGGCGAAAATATCTACCTCATCTCTAGAAGAGGAGAAAATCTCCACTTCTTATTCCCTTCAGTGCAATGAGTCTATCATCACCTTTTTTGATTTGCACACAAAAAATAACCTCCAGTTTTATTCAAGTCAGGCAGACTATTTTCACTGATGATATGTCTCACAGCTACCAATGATATCACCATCCGACTGAAAAGCTTGCAAAAAGGCAGAGGATAAATCTGGCATAGAGTCTCTTGGGAAGTGCAGCAGTGGACTGTCCTTACAAAAAGCTCAGAAAAGGGAGAGTGATAAATTCCTCAAGTTAGATGACACACACACACACAAAAAAAATCAACAATTTTATGTCCACTGTATGGTATTCTCTCCATGCAGAAACTTCATAAAACTTCCTAACAAGGCTGGGCATAACTCTACTTATCTTTGATGTGTCAGAAAATACGGTACTGTATTTCTTCTCTGTACTCTGTGCCATACAAGATCTGTTCAGTGTGACTGCAACTTGTTTAATTTTGATATAACTTTCTAGATTCTCATATAACCTAACCATATAACTTTTAAACTCTTTGGGTGCTTCGTCAAGTAGCATGTCATCAAGTGCCTTGATACTCAAGAATACAGGCAGCTTTTTCTCCCAGTGCTAGCTCTGAATGAAAACATCACCAAATCTGAGTATAAGGGACTGGAAGTGGAAGATGATCTGAGTTAGAAAAGAGAGTCAAGTTTTACTTTGGTTTACATGAGATGGAAATTAGACATGGAAATATTTGTCATTTTATGACATGCTATTCATCTTCATTTTGCAATGAAAAAAGTATTCTTGGAATAAAAAGATTAAAGAATTCTTTGCACGGGATTCTAAAAGACCTTTTCTGTACTTTGACAAAGAGAAGAACATATATCCTCCAAGTTTTATAGTTATAACGATCCTTTCTCATAAGCAGATAGAACTTTTCCTTAGTACAAGGACATGGAAAGATGCCAAAACCCACATATCTTATCTACGGATATCCTTAAATGATATAACTAAGTTCTACCAGACCTTTAATTACAATGTAAGGTTTTTAACTCCTCAGCAACTTGAATTAGATTTCCTATGAGTCTAATGCAAAGTCCATGAAATCCAGGAAGCATTATGACTCTCAAAGATTTTCAAGAGAATACCTGAATTTACAAACCAGACTATTTAAACCAGACACAAATCATAAATGTACCAGAGAGTATAATAATCACATTTTTCTCACAGCTCAGCGCTTTCATAGAGGACTCAAAAATAACACTTATTTAGAAATAATTTAATGAGATCCAAACCAGGCTTTAATTTTCTCCAAAAGRCATACTGCATAAAATTTATAAAGTGCTTACTAAACCATCGGAGATAGAATGTTTCCAAAATTCCACATTAATTGACTTCTTTTTGCAACTAATGGTTAAACTATGGATTAAATCTCATGATAGATTAAGTCTTCTTAAATCAACAACACGGTGACCATATCCTGTTAAATGCTGTTTTCTGTGCCTATCAGCAGAACAAAGAAATGAAGTACTGCCTATGGGTGCTTTGTTTTCTAATAGTTTCTCAAGTATTATTTTTATTTATTTTGTTCTCATTTTTATCTATAGAATAAAAAATCCCAATCCAAGCACCAAAGTCCAAAACACGGGGAGAAGCTTCTCAATCAATCAGTTGATTGACTGAAGACAGTTAAGTTGATCCATTTTAATAGGAAAGGTGGCARTGAAGCCCACTGTACTGAGATGGTGCATCATTTTGAAGAGGAGAGGAAATAGGAATCTAAATGTTTCTATGTGAATATCAACATAAAATCAAAGTAAAGAAAAAAAAACACATAAGTGTGAAATCCTATTTTTCTTACAGGACAGCAATTGGCAGGTTATTCATGATGTCACATGAATGATATGCAAACAGTGTTCAAAAACGTAGCAAGGAGAAGCTACATCATTCCCCATGTCTCATGACTGTCCTTGATAACATTGCCTCAGCATTCAGAAATGAACAACAAACAGCAAACTCTAAAACTGCTCTGTCACAGGAGAAAGGAGAGGAAAGCAAACAAACAAGCCAATCTAAGGCAAATTTGCCTATTTTTCAGTGCTTTGAGTCAAATAAAAAGTATACTGATTTTCCTRTAACACTTTTTCAATTAGTGTTTAATGTATCATAACAATATCTAAAAATGCTGCTTTCATCCATATATGTTTAAGCAGACATTGCATGCAAAAGCACAATTGTCTTATGGTCTTGCAAAATAAACTCAAAGAGTGATCATACAACAAAAAAAAAATCAATATAACCAAGCAAAAGCCATGTACTAACATTAGAAGCTGAAAAAATGAAAGAGTATAAATTAATTTTGTTTATTTATTAATCATGACGTTAAGTCTTTCAATGCAATAGAGGCAGGAAAGGTTAATTTTGAAGCACTGGAACCTCTACTCGAGTCCTCTCATTTGAATGGGAAATAATTCTCATTAACACTTTCTAGACAGGTTATCTCAAACATTATTTATTGCATGCTATCCACAGTATGCCACAGGCAACTTGTGATCGAAACGGTAATCTGCCATTTTATTAAACTGAAATAAAAAAGTCACTGAATTAACAATCTATAAAATTAACTATACATGTGGAATATTAGGGGATTTTTCACAGCACAAAGAGGTGGATTTTTTTCCCAACAAATGCAGGCATATTCATTTGACCTTCTTACTATGATAATRTATAAAAGGGGAGTCAAAATTATCACTGAGTAACTCCATGATATCAAAGGCAGGCAGGTCTATAGGTATAGAAAAGAAAAACTCATAATGGGATCTTGAATAACTGCTAAACTATAGATGATAGTAAAAGTCYTCACCCACAGATATGCTATTGTGAGATAGCTGTGTGAAGATCTTTTCTGTAGGTGACAAATGTACACCCTAAGCTTGAAGGCCTTCCAGAAAAAAAGTCACTACAAAATATGTAAAATATAGTACTTATTTTGCAAAATACAGAGCATATTTCATCAACTCCATTCTCCTAAATACAATGTCATTATCGTATTATTTTTTACACTTCTGTCTCACCTATCAACTCTAACTTCTCATAGAAAAAACTACACAAGCAAACATTTTGAACAAGTAAATTACAATAACTGTTCTGTATTTCTACAATGACTGCTATCGGAATGCTCAACAGTTTCGTATTAATTTGGCTTTTAAGCGCATTGAATTAGGGTTTGCAAGCATCAAATGGTACATCCTGAATCAGTCAATGCATGACAGAGCTAAAAAGAAAACAGTTTTTCTCAGCACTACTGTAAGAAATGGCATTAAACTCTGGAATTAAAAYGAGATGAATATTGCAGTTAAAATACCACAGACAGAATATCTTAAATACCCATCACATCAAACTGTCAAAAGCAAAGGAAGATAGTATTTTGAAGACCTTAAAAAGCTATCCAGTATCCTGACATCTTCATTAAAATTTAGTGTTTGAACTTCAAGATTACTCTATTGACAAGGACTAAACTATTACAGTATCAGTATGGTATAAAATTTCAAAGTCTTAATGATAAAAGAAGACTAAAATAAAGTTTTCTTTCCTGTTTTTCTTCCATCTACAACAACAAACTAGATATGCAGTATCTTTAAAGCTGTGAGTGTTCTTTAGAGATTGATTCATAATATTTATTTTCACATTTACCTCTTCCTATTAGGAAATAAAAGATAATAATTTTGCTCGTCATTTTACATAAAGAGATAGGATTGCTTTTTATTTTTGCAGGGAGAGACCACTCAGCTCAACCAGAATATTAAGGTAGCAAAATAAATTTGAAAAAATAAAAATCAATTTTTTTTTGAATTGGAAGAATTATTTGCCATTAAAGATGTCAATAAGATAATTGTAAAATCATTACTGTTTTATTTGAAATAYAGAAAATTAGAAAATATGCTAAATTAACATTTAGGAGGTGTGAACTGATGAATTATTGGCAAACCAGGATCAGATCTCATATCTTTAAAACTACSAAAACTCTATAACACGGAACATTTAGAGACATTAATGTATCCCTCAATCTCTATTTACCTATGTACTACTAAATCCCATCACCATCTAAATGTGTTCCACAAAATAAATAGATAATACAAGCCCAAGGTACAAATTCCTAATACTAAGACGGTAACTGTCACAGGTCTATAATGTATGTATTAGATATGAGTAGTATCCATAAAGTTGGCTCAGTCTCAACATGTAAAATATTAAAATAATATATATTTTAGCAACCAGATGGCAAAAAAGATGCTCCAAAAATAGTAAGCAAGGACAAAACCTGAAACAATGTGTACTCCACAATTWAGATTTCACTGTACTATATGATAAAATTGAGTTTTAAGTGTAACAACGAAGTTACAAAATATAGGATAGAATCATAAAAAAAAAATGAAATTCAAAACAGTGCATTTTTTAAAAGGCTTTAAATCAAAGAAAATTTATATAGTAAATTAACACGACAAAGTTAATGATTCTAACTCCTATTACATTACCAAACATAGGGCTATTTAAATTAATAAGGAAAGAGAAAAAGACTCCTCTTCCACATAGCTTTGCCTGACTTGCTTGTAAGTAGGAACATGTGTTTTGGCCACAAAAGCCAGCAGTAAAGGTCAGCATCAGTATCAATCTCATAGGATATAAAAGGGTATCAGAGAAGGAATTTCTTATTATGCGCAAATGCTTTCTGCATTGCGTTTTGGGTGCTTAGGATTGCACTTATAGGTGTACATCAAATGGACAAAATAAAAATACCAAGTCTAGACTTACATCATTTGTGATTTTTCTCTCTGAGATAACATTTGCATCAGTAAAATAGGTAGGAAGAAAAAAAATTGTAAACAAAACAGAATTTAACTAGTTTAATTATATAAATATTTGTCTACCTACTATCAATTAGAATAGATATTAAAGTAAGTATTAAAGTTCCTATCTTCAACAGCTAGTAGGTAGGAAAAGCAAGGCTGTCCTATATGATGTTTATGGTATTAYTCATCACTTTGAGATAAATTTCCCATTTGAAGGGTACTGCTGAAAACTAAAATTGATTTCCTTCTTCTGGCAAATAAAAGTAAAGCTATATTCTGCCAGTTTCAGAGGCATCCATTATAGCAGTACAGCTTTCCACCATATGTCTGTCAGTGTCTCCATTACAAGCCGAGCTCACAAAATTCACAAGGAGGGAACACTGATGTTCTCATGCTAAAAGTACAGGATGATTGACTTATTTTTTCAGTAATAGTCAGAAAGAAAGGGAAAAAAAAAAATCTGAACTACTTTCTGAGGGTCCCTAATTCTATCACATCTCTGCTTCCCTTTTTTCCTACTGGAAGTTTGCAGTTTACAAGCTTTTAACACAGACAAATGGCTATGGGAGTTGTAGCACAAAAACAAAGAGGACATTTCAATAATAGTATTGACAGATACATAGCTTTTTGGGACACAAAACTAAAGGGAAAAAACACTTAAAGTGTGTAGGCCTTTGTTGTATCCATGGCAATTCCATTAACAGAGCACAAGAATAATTTTGCAGGAGCCRTTTGGGATTCTTTTTTGGCCCTTTTTTTTTTTCCCCAATATGTTTTAGATACTATCCTCTTATTCCTGAGAATCATTAAAAGAGAAGCTGCATGAACACTGGACTATTAAAAAAAAAAAAAAGCTACAATTCAACAAAAGTTGAAACTGCCATTGCAAGGGGTTACGACGTCATCTGAATGGAGGAAAAGGCGTCCACTAAACGGAAGAGATAACACAAGCCAGATTTCCTGCCTCGCTTCCCCAGGCATTGCTGGCGGGGCTCTTTTCCTCTCGTGCTGAGAAGCGAGCCTAGCAATTGCTCCGTTGGCCACRCCATCATCCCACCAGGAACGGCTCGGGAAGGGGCACATCCGCAGGAGGTGAGCTCGGCTACACCCATCCTCCAGCCTTCCCAACCGGGATGACTCACAGGGAGGCGCCAGCCCAAGTGAAACGTCCCAGTCGTGCAGCAGCCCCTGTTTCCTAGCATTAAACACAGCCCAGACCTTTATTACTGGTCAATATAAAATAAACTCTTGACCTCATTCAGGTATCATAGAAAACTTGATGATCTCAACTCTGTCAAGCTACTACAGAAACACAACACAGTATACTGTAAATTTATCTTTGACTTCTAACACTAAATTTCCTGACTTCGATCCAGTTAAATAAGCTTCTTCGTGTTATGTTACATAACACTTTGTGATGATACATGATACACAGATCTGAAGAGTTTCTCTCAGTTAAGAAGCATCTAATCCAGCACTGTATCAAAATAAACATTTGGTTTTGTTCTCTAACACTCTCCTATGGGTTACCTACATGACTACTGACAGGTTTGAGATTACCGTGCTGGAACCTACTTTTGTGTGCCAGACGCAGTGCAGATAGTTGTCGATATCCTGGTGCTGCATATTAATCACTGTTACAGCCCAGGAACAACTGCTGGCTACGTCACTTATCACTAGAATGAACAGAAAAGTCTTAATTGCCTTATCTTGTGCTATGCACTTACTGCTGAAACGGTCATAAACCACTAGGAAATACTATGAGGGCCAAAATAATAATAAATTAATATAAATAGTATGAGTTAATGATAAATGCAGGTCCTAAAGTCACTTAAGGAATTCAATAGTCTTCTTCATTTATACATTGTTAATGTCCAAAAAAGGATCTTGGCTATTTGTATAAGCACTGAATTGAAAAGAGGTTATGAATAAAATGCATTAGAAGACTTAATGCAGAATATGAGCAGGACATAATGCATACGTTCTTTTCTTAAGTTTGAATATTTAGTAAATCACTTGACAAAGCTCTCACAGAAAAACTTACTAGAAATCTCAAAGAAAAATTTACTAGAAAAATGAACCAATATACCAATATTTTTACTTATTAAACAGTTATTCTATATGTTAACTAGAATTTTGATTAATCCAAAAAATTACAGAACAGATGCAAAGCATCTGCAAGTGTGGCAACACTTCTGATGCCAACTAAACAACTTAACCGAAATAATACTAACTGTTAAATAAAAAGTATTCATTTCTTCTTCCCTCACTAATCATCAGCCTAAACTTGCATTAAAAGAAATGGAAGGAAAGAGATACAGAAAGAAAAAAATTGTATATTCTTTAATATTCTTTAGAATAGCACGTGAACAACTTTTTCAAAACTTTCTTACTAGAATACACAAAATAATAAAATTAAAGAAGAATAAGTGCTGAACAGAAGGTTCATATTATAATTCTATCTGTCTGCAAAGATTTCACATTTGCCCTGTGATGATGAGGCAGAATTACTACTGCTGGAATGGAAGAAGGTTGATGCAGAAAGCTTTCAAATTGAAGAGGGGCATATCACACATACATTTTTCTTATTTCTTCCGAACAATATTCTTCTAAATTTGATTRTATACTGCACTAGATATCCCTTTCAACAAAACTGGTCAACAATGTGATAACAGTTTAATATGCTCATGTCCTGCTCTATGTTAAATTGGTAATTTATAGAACCATCACATTCTCAGCAGTTCACAAAATATCAGAGAATCGCTAATTAAAAGTACGGGTAACCTCAAGGGAAAATTAGCTTTTTGTGAGAATTTTTTTTTCTAATATTATATCTAACCATGCAAGATCTGTTGGAAGTATTAAGCTAACTTAAATAAACAGATTATGTCTTAAAAATTATTAATACATACCAAACACACATTATTAGAAGAAAACTACATTAGAAATAAAAGATAATAATAAAAAAGACTATTCTGAAAACACGATATGGAGTAAATTTAAATTTTTCCATTAGTAATTCCATAAGTAAGGTAAAAAGACAGAATGATGATTCATAATGCACTGGACATGTTTTTTCCAGTTAAAAGAGAAATATATGAGTGAGATTAAAATGCTACTAATAGCACAGTATATACATCTAAAAATAAGACATGAGTTAAACTTAGATCAATGTGCTTAATAACTTTTTAAAGATGTTATTTCGTTTTCTACCAATAAATTTTCATTTTCAATTTTTTTTTAACTATACTTTCTAAATAATAGCCCTGTTATCATTCAGAAACAAATAGATTTTAAACTTCTTTCTCAAAAAAAGAAAAAAAAGTCCATATGGCATTCCTAGCAGAATATCAGCTTAATAAGTAGGGTTTGGGGGRTAATACTGTTCAATTTATAAATGTTCCAGGGAGGAAATACGTGTGTGCATATATACATAAACATACATACATACCCTATCCACAAGCACAACAGTATACATCCTTGCTACTTATTAATCACATTCTAAAATAAATTAAATAAAAAAAGACTATTTTATATGATATTTTGCTTTCATAAGAGATTTACAGAAGACAAGAAAATAAAGGAAGAAAAGCTTTTCCATTCAATTTACCGAATTCCAACAAGTGTTAGATATCTATGGTTATGGGTGTATATATGTGAATGAACGAATAAATCCTTAACCCACCATATCTTTTTCTCCAGTTTGCAAGCTGTCACCCGTGAAAAGTATGGTGTAGATGGTAGGATGATACTGTACCTGATTGGCTCTGGAGGTGGTCATGGGATCAGATGGAGAGGACTTGGTGGTAGTTGGGGAAGATGGCAATGTCTGGGAACAAAGCAGTTCAGGAGCAAATCAACCTTTACAAGCCTTAGACTGAACAGTTAAAAAATAAATAAACCAACAAAAGTAACATAACTAGAAAATTAAAATAAATAAAAAATGCCTAGACAAAATCTTACTCCTACTCATTAGAACTTAATGGAATTTAAGGTCAATTGGATAAATAATGCATGTAAATATGCATGCTTATGCATGTAAAAACAAATTCATGACTTGAAATCAAGATGGTGAACTCACATAGATACTAAAAGTATGCTGACCACATGAGGAATATATTCTTTCCCCTCTCCTTCTCTTGGGGAAAACGAAGACTATAATAAACAGAAATTCCAGCAAGTTCAATGAGCACAATTAAAAACAATCATCATATATAAACAAACGGGGCCGATGTTTGAAAGGAGATTGTGAGATTTACTTTGGCACCTTATTATGCACCATTCTATAGCACAGACTCTAGACAGCAAAACAATTCCATAATAATTTCATGTTCCGTATGCTAAAACAGTAACACAGAAGCTACTGAATTTTTAAGCAATAAATTAGCTGCTAATATATTCATTGTTATTTTTTAATCAAGAGGCACATGAAAAAATGTAAACATCAGTCTCATGATGCATGAACATGCAACTAAAACCTTCACAACAAATTATTACAATATATCTATAATTAGTAATAAAAATAATCATTTTTAATTGGGCAAAGGTTAATAACAATTCATCAGCCTGTGTTCAAAATAAACACAAAAAAGAATTAAGAGTCATATTTATTGATCAGGTTTTCTAGATAATACACATATGCTTAACATTAATTCTTGAACACATCAAAAAAAAGCACTGCTCTGTTTAGAATTTTTATATACACATAATATTATTAAAGATTAGATCCTAACAGAATAACTCTTCTTTTCCTTTTATAACGTAGTGGAAATGTCAGATTTCAATATTTAAAACATAACATACAATACTTATTCAAAGATAGTTTTTTGACATCTTTGTAAAACATAAATAAATAATATAAAATATTTTATATTACACTACTTTTACTTTAAGAAACGAGATACTAAATGCTATACAATCTGATTTATCATAGTCATTAAATGACTACCCAAAACTAGAAATAAAGGAAGCAAAATCTCACACTTTCAGCAGCTCTATTACTTACAATCATTGATAGACCTAACAGGCAAAACCCACATTTTAAAATAGTTATACATTTTTGCGCTGAAACTCTTAATGCATATGAGAAAGCTGGGACAATATGAATGCATAAAAGCTACGTGTATTGCTAAAATATGGGCTTGTACATATGCACACACAAATTTTTGAGCTGTATCTTAAGCACTATGAAGATCATTTTTTTTTCATAATTTGTACATTTACCAAGAGCCAAAATAGAAAAATATCATGAGAAACAGATCCTTTTTTTTCACCTATTCAACTTGTATCTCACATTGCAAAAAAA
>PTEX01000004.1:8103362-8144917 GCA_003342815.1 Eudromia elegans | reverse complement strand
AGAAAAAAAAGAAAAAACCCAACAAAAAAAAAAAAAAAAAAAACCAAAAAAAACCAACCCCAAACAAACAAACAAAAAAAAACCAACAAAAAAAACCCCAAACAAATACAGTTTAAAAATCAACTGGGATTCCTTCAGAAGATGTAAGTGAAAAATACCGCCACGGCATTAGGAAATATCATGGGTCTCGGCAGAATGCTGTTGGTGAGCAGACCTGAGTGTGCCATACTGTTCCACACAGTGGATGGGCTCATTTGCCAACAGTTACAATTATATATATTAAAAAAAAAAAAAAATAAAGGCAGATTCCATTAATACAAGGCCAACCCTACTCAATTACATAAACTACTTCTCATATTAGTGGTATCGCATAGTATGTCTCTTATTTGAAAACGCAATAAACCACTTTTGATCATATAAGCTTTAAATATAATAAACAGAACGGAGAATTTCTTTCTTAAAGCTGAATATTAAAGTCTCACTGTAAACAAACAAACAATCCTGAGACTTTAAAAATTAAGATTCTCCAGAAAAAGTTCAGAAAATACTTCAGACATCAGCTGGCTTGTCTGCTCAAGAGCATTGCTAATTGAGGGCCTATTGTTTTGGTGTGTTATCCTATTTAAAAAAAAAAAAAAAGTTGCTAGATGGAACTTTCATCACTGGTGTTATTAAGCCTGACTACTAGTTTTATTTGAAAATACATATAAAAACTTCAGCACCCACCTATTCACTGACAAAACAAGTAATAAAAGCAGTTGGAACATATAACAATTTTTTATTTAACATCAAACTTCCTAAAGAAGGAAAATGTATGGCAGTGATGTAAAAAGAATGGCCAATATTCATTTTGGGTGACTATAGAAGTATTACATCCCTAAAGGAGAAGCATTTCACTATTTCAATTTAGCAAAAGCTTACTTAAAGTACAATAAAAAAAGAGATAAAAACATTTTAAGACAAAACAATTGTATTATTGAACAAGAAACAAGTACGGGATTACACTCTTTATCCCAAATATACATACCAGTGACAAAATACTGAAATTAGTAAATTCTTTTGCATATCAGAGGTTCAAGACTCTTTTCCTTTGTTTGCTGGCATAACTTTTCTCTTTTTTTCTTCTCATTAAACAGGAAAAAAACCCACAGAAACTCTCAAAACCTTACGGCTTCCTATTTAGATAGCCTTCATTTTTTGTCTAAGACTTTTCATTTCAAAATGCCCAATTTGGTATTTTCACACTGACGAGAAGAAAAATTATCCTGACATCTAGCTATACACTGCTCATTAACATTAATTGTTTTCCAGACTATCTACTGGTGAGCTGCTTCACGAAGAAATGACTACTTGTCCATATATTAAAATCTAATGCATCGTTTCCTTTCAAGCTTTCATATAAATCTGTAGACATATTAAATATAAGTTAACTATTTTTTCAATATTAAAGTATTATTACTTATTTCTCAAAAACATAAACAAAACAGGCATCTGGATTTTGTTTTGATTTTCTGTTGACTGGTAAGTAATTGATTGATACATATTGATTTGCTTTGTAAGAAATTTTAGGTAAAATTACTTCTTAAAGAAAGTGTGACAGATCTCAATAAATTTTATTTATTATAYAGTGTAAAATAATTCTTCACATTTTAGCAAGTAAATTTAGCATTAGGCAAGCACTTTGTTTTTAGTCTTCAAGCAAATGAGACATATAAAATGGTTAGGAATCATAAGATGAATTTACATTACAGGTTTTTAATTTTCCAGATTGAAACATTCGTATTATAACTGAAGCTTTCCAGAAATCACAGGCTGCCTAGCTACAGGAAAAGCCAATCAGGATTCCTACTCTACATCATTGTTAAGATTTCTAAAAATTATTATTAAATATTTATACCTTGCATAACATGGCTCAAGCTAAGCTGAAGTTGGCCATCTCTTTGTTCTCAAATACTATTTCCTTTTCTCTAACGTATGGGCAAGTGAATGTGTAAACATTGTAACTTTTTCTTTCTCTCTTATATCCTTTGAAAACGGATGTTTGGGAACATTTTTAGTAATAAAAAATAAGCTTATTTATTAGAAGATTTGCTTTACACATTTAAGGGATTTTTTTTTTTTGAATCTCCAAGAAAATACTTTTCCCTTGTCATGTTCACAGAAAACTGTTACACTGTTAGAGACTGTCCCATGGCTGCCCAGCTTGCTGAAGTTTGCAGAGAGATGGCCAAAATGGCATTTGCATGCTTGCTATTTTTGGTGTAACAGAATGAGAATACAGACATATCATWGCTATAAAGAATATATACTCCCTGCACAGTGTTTCAGAAGGTTTTCTGAGACCTCTTTCCTATGACTTATATTCACCTAATGCAGATCTATATAAAAACGACCCACTCTTAAACCTCTACTAAAAAAACAAATACACACTAGGTAAGAAAACTGTCCTGTGATAGCTTTTCCACATTACTGTAATGCTCAGTATCTATTAGTATATTTAATATAGAAAACGGCAAAAAGAAAAGGCAGAAAAAAAAAGAAATATAATTTATTAATGCAGTGAAGAGATGAAAGTATTATGAGGGAGGACATTCAAATGTGAAAGTGAAATATATATACCATCGTCTAGTTTCCTTCTACAGGGCTTGTCATGCAATGGAAATCTTGGCAACATTACCTATATATTTATTATTATATTATCTAATATAAATTTCAGTCTTGAATTTTAATATTTAGTTCTTTTAAATTACTGAAATTAAAGTGAAAATAATAATTAGTGTCAATATTTTTATACATTGTAAGAGAAGGTAGGCTTTTCTGAATACTACAGTATTCAAATAGTTGAATACCTTCAGTAGTTAAAATGAGAAACAAAGAGCTTTGCAAGATCCCATAGTGCTGAACAAAATGAAAAACTAACTTTCTAGATTTTCATCAATGTCAGGAACAGGCCTTTCTAAACAGACTGCCTGCTTTGCTAAGCACAGTCGTCTTTTCCCATGGGCTGTGAAATCTTTTAAGCTGCAGCTTTTATTAGGTATATGATGCTTATCTTAGTAATGACTACAAAAACATACAATGTATTTGTAAAATGCATGTTAAAAGAAATAATTAAGGATTATAAATTTAATTATAGTCTAGATTGTTAAAAGGCTACTTTGATGACTATCTGCATATAACCTTGCTTTCTACCTTTTCACCACTGTTAAAATAGAAAATACTGACATTTTCGTGATATTTCATAGTCTGTTCAGTTTTCATTTTTATTTTGGGTAAAGACTATATATGGCATATGGCAGGAGAGAAAAAAAGTCAGCATATGTAGACAGACATTTATAGCTGTTTGTAGAGGTAATTTATATTTGTTTATGAAATCCTAAAGTCTTGTCCTTGAAATAGAAGAACTTAAATATGATGCAAAAGAAAGATTCTCTTGTGTTTTGTCTGGGGACAGGAAGGGGTAGGTAGCAAAAACCAAGTCAGTATCTGCCACTTGGATCTTAAGAGTCGCTACCCTGCATGTAGGAATGGCTTAGGGTGAAGACTGCAGTAAAATGGACAAAGAAGAATGAAGATCACTGCTTTCCTCAAAACTTGCCTCAGTAAAACAACTACCAGAGGTGGAGGTGTTCTATAGGAATACCAGAAGACTCAAGTCAGTAAGCAGACAAAAGCAATGGGCAATAAAACATATAAAAAGMTTTTAAGATACAGGTCAAAACATCCTGAGGCCTAGAAGGAAAGAAAAAGTCACCTTTCATTTCTGGGCCACTTTGGAGTCTGGAAAAATATCAATAAAAACAGAATGTCACTAGAAGGCCTGAGCTAACTTTAGGATTGCCTTAAGCATCAGAGCACTGTCCAAATTTCTACAATGTTGAGTGGTACTGCTTAGGTCACAACACAATCTCCTGGTTTCATTCCACTTTTGAAGCATACACAATGAGGAGTTAATCATCAGGTACAAAGAGTTAATTAACTRAGGTTCATAAAGCGTAGTTTCAGATACACATTAAGATTTCACTGCTGAAATTAAATAGGAAATGAAAGTAGGACAGTGATCTGGCACCAGAATTAAGTCAAGGGCACTTGAGGGATAAAATACAGTAAGAATTCTTTTTATAGAATACTAAATTTTGCTGTGGGACCTAAAAGAAAGAATCATCCTAATATTCACTCTGGTAGAGGATGGCATATCATCTTTCTCATTTTAACTTGTCCTGACAACTTGTAAACAAGTTATAAACTCATATTATCTTATTCACAGCAGAATGGTAACACATGATGCTTTTAAAACGTATTCAAACCCGAGTGAAGTTCATGAGAAATGTCTGGCTGGATGAAGAGATAAAGCTACAAGTGTGATCTACAAAAGTGCTTATGTCTATCTTTCACCCTAAATGAACAACTAAGAGGTGTTTCTTCACATTTGGATTTTTGTAAGGTTGCCCTGAGCGACAGATTGCTGAGTTAAAGCAATGCTAAGAATAACAAAGGCTAATCATGGGGAGAGGCACTTTAAGAAATCCATAAAGTCCATCAAGTCCCTGTAGGCTGTTAAAATATTGATCTAAAAGTTTTAGAATACAACTGATTTGAAAACAATATAAACTTATAATTCAAACTTCAAAAAAATCCTCTATTCAAGCMAATACTCTCAAATCTGGATTCTTGATATCATGCTTTTTTTAAGCTCTTCAATGTAAAAACATCTTTTATTTAAGATTGATGAGTGCATTTTTTTTTCTCCCCAATTAACACTTCTGAAGTAAAAGTAGTGTCATTTTTCACTACAAAAATGTGGATTTATAAATCTGAGTATAGATATTCAATTTTTCATATTTTGAATATAGTTTCAGAGACTATGATGAACAAATGGAATTGAAGTGCAAATTTAAATACAGCAAGAGGTTGCTTATTGACTGAAAAGCTGAAATGAATCCCGTTTCACTGAAAGTATTAATCACATTTGAAAATTACACTCTGGATTTCCAGAAAAGAAATTCTGAAACCTTTGTTCAGGCTTTGCCAGTCAAAGAGTTCACAAATCACAGGATGAATCGGATTGAAAGGGACCTCCGTAGTTCTGTCAGTGCAAACTCCTGTTCAGGAGCAGGGACAGCTGGAAGATCAGACATCCTTCTCCAGTACAACACACAGGTCTACAACAGCTGGCAGTGATTCTCTTTGCTTCCCCAATAACCTGCTGCAACTCCTGCCGCCTATAAATAACTGCAGGAGCTGGAAGGAAAAATCACTTAGCATACAAAGAAGCTCAAAAAGTTTCTCAAGAAGGTGATGTGATAAGAGCACATTATAAGAGTGCCTTTTTTTATTCCCCCTATTGTTTATAAAAGCTGCTATAAATGTTTGAGGTCAAATTTAGAGCTCTTTGTGCTAAATACAAAGCCAAACTACTCAAAACATCTCATTCTCCCGACCTTTTTATGAAAACTGTACTCTATCCCCCGAGGTTACAATACGGTCTGATAAAGTTGGTGTGACATTTTGACTAATAAAGAGAGAAAAGGGAGGTTGGATGCTCAGAGCCATTTCTGGAAAAGGGAAGGGAAAAGGAATCTTTTGGTTATTGTCAAATGATACATAGGAACAGCAGGCAGCTGGCATCTACAGAGCCATAGCCCTTGTTACCTACAGCTGAAAGCAGCAAACAGCCGGAATCAAATATCTATCAGATCTGCTTGGAGGACACATCTAGCTGGCATCTACAGATAAGTCTATGGGATCATGAAATCTGCAGAAATGCAGTGCAGAAGACTTAGACTGACTCAGCTAAACTTGATGGTGAATCTTCTGAGGCTGAAAAAGCTCAACTTAGGGGAACCGCCAGAATGTTTGGGCTGTGACTTCACTAGCAAGGACAAACACCAGGCTCAGTGTATACCCTGCCTTTCCTGAGCATGTTGCAAGGGTAGAAATTTAGGTAATCAGTGGAAAGTTTACTGAAACTGCTGCTAAAAGATACTTCCTTTCTTGGGTCCTCTGATCAGAGCATCTCTAAGATGACCAGGACACAGAAAAGAGACACAAGAGAAATCAGAGACACACAGACATATAGATTGGGATGGCATTGCAAAATTTTACCTACAGGAATGCTCTTTCATATCTGTTGCATTTTGGTAGCAACTGCTAAAGAGCCATTAGAATGAAGGCAAAATTTGCAGACATGTTATTACTTATATCTCTTTCAAACATGAACTATTCCTCCTTCAGTGTATAATGCAGGAGTTGAGGTGACAAAGTTCTTGGGTAGTATTTGAACACAATGAGAACTGTACTAAAGTTTGTGCAAAGAGAAATTGTAATACACAGGGCTTATTTTTCACAGGTCTACAATGCCTTGTATTATACATTACTCTGACTCATTTAATAAAGCTGTGACTTGTCTTCTGTAAAAAATAACAAAAGAGTTCTAGGTCACAATTATCTGTTATAAAATACTATCCTTTAAATTTCTTTAAAAAAAGTATTTTATCTATTAGACAAAGGGCATTCTGACATTAGAGGATATATTACTTCACTGCAAACTCTAAGAACTAAGCTAACAATTTCCTAACCTAATGAAAATAATGGATTTTAGAATATAGAGTACACATAGAGAGCTTAGGAATTTATCATGGAAAGATGTCATTTCATTGCATAGAAATTAAACAATTCATTATAGCTAAAACTGTCCAACATATGCACATTTCCATATACTCAGTTGTATTACTATGCACCTGTATGCATACAGGTAATATCTTTAAATTCTAGAATGCAGAAGCAGTCAATACATTGTGGTCTTAAAAGTTATATATTGTATTTAGTCTGTGTCTTAACTTCAGTAGCAGCAGCTCTGTTCATTAATCCTTTCCTACAGGATTCAATTTAGTATTTTCAACATGAAGTTGCATTACAAAACAAAACAAACAAACRAAGAGTTCTTGACAACTTCACAAATAAATTTTCCAGAAAAGTATTTCCTCCTTAGTTTCTATATCTAAAAAATGTATCAGTTTAAGATACAAGATAGGAAGTATTTAAGCATATCAGCCTTAATAGCCCTGTAATCTAATTTTTCACAAACTTACTGAGTTAAAAATTAGTTTCATTTCACAGCAAAGGAGTAAAAAAACCCCTTCCATTATTATAAAGAACACTCATTTCCCATTGGGTTAAGAAATACTGGCATAAAATCTAACATTTTACACGTAGAAAAGGCATTTAGGATACTGATCATTTCTCCAGCTTATTCTCTCTGATTCTCAGATATATTCATTTTCATACCAATTACATACGAAAGAATCCCATAAAATCAGGGATTTTCTTTTAAGTAAGTTTTTATAAATTACCTAGAGATTTTCTTCTGGAGAAGCACAGCATACACAGAATATATAAAGCAGTACTAACCATTAGATATCATATGCAATGGTGTATGCAGAGTTTTACCCATCTAAAACAGTGTGATAACTTCGAACTCATCCTGTTCAACTACACCATCATATCAACATTCTGTATATGTCATTATACACAAAGCAAAGTAATTGCATGCAGTTATCAAATTATTTTATAGGATACTGAGCCTTGCTAGTTGAGAAGCACTACACAATCTTATCCTTCACAGGGCAAGAGAGAAATTAAAATATACCCTATACAGAAGAGACAAGATAAAATTCCTCTAATGTTCATTCACTTGTCTTATTTTCCTTCATCAGTAAAATGAAAGCAGATTTATTTAAAAACGTATTTGATATATTTCACATTTCCCTTAGGGTATATACTTTTTTTTTTCAAATTTAAATTGTTTGGGAAAATGTAATGAACTAAAGAAAATACTATACCATGATACTTGTAAATATATTTTGCATCACCTACAGATTTTAAAGGAAGTCAACGTAAAGCAGGTAAAAAATGCCAAAAGTAGCCTAAAATGAAGTAACAGAAATCAATCCAAATAATCTTTATGTTTTCAAATTCTGACACAGAAGCTTTTAAATTATGTGTTTTAAGATCTAAAGCACAACTCACATTTTTGGGTTTTATTTTATATACATAAGATTAGGAAACACATTGACTTAATTTCTCACTTTCTAATAACTCAAAAGATTTACAGAGAGGTTTATGTTTTAAAATTCCACGATCCTTTCTAGGTAAAACCTAGCAGTGATTCCCTGAGACAGAAAGAAAAGCTTATAAAACACATTAGTGTGGCTTTAAATTTTATAAAATTTATAAAATTCACTTTAAAGAAACATCAAACACAAAAAATATAAGGAAAAAGAGGACCAGAAAATTACTAAAACATAAAATAACATCTTCTTAAAGAACATGTTATGTTGACCCCTTGCAGCCTTGAAACTCTAAGGCTTCTTAAAAAAGAAGTTAATTTTAAGGAGCTGATGTGACTCCTTATTCCCAACCAAAAACTCACTTGTTTGATGCGGTCTGGGTTAACAGTGGTCTGAGGCTGTAGAATGCTGACGGGCTCTGTCTTGGCCACATTTTGAGGCATTTCTCGAATCTTTTCCGCAATGAAGCCATGAACTGCATTTAGTGCTTCAACTGTTCCCTGGATCAGACACACCCGCTCCGTAGTACCTGCAAAACCAAGATTTGAGCTGAATAGACCGGTTTCTGCAGGGTCCCCAAACTGCCGGAGCCACATCCTAATGGTGGCATTCAGAAGCAACCTTCCAGAAACAACTAGCGATACCTCAATAAGCATACAAAGAAAAGACAACGTGCCGATCACCTGAAATTGCTTATACAGAACTTCTTTTTATGAATATATTGTACATATGTAACTTTCTAGTTCGAGTCCAAGACCATACATGCAAAGCATAAAATAGAAAAAAAAATACACATTTGGAAATAAGCAAATATGAGAAGTCTGTCTTCAACACATGTATTCTAAATTATTCTGGTCTAGTTCTAGATTATTTTAAAATATTATATACCCTTTAGTTAACACAAGGATGAACCCAATAGCCAGTACTACACAGGAATACGAAATAAGGTTTTGTGATGAATACTCCATTGCAAATACATTTATTTAATGTTGATATTATTAAACCGTTTCTTAATACAGCTGCAAATTGTTACGGCAAGACCTTTCAAGGCCAATTGCTCTCGAGTATTTGAATATCCAGTTTGTCTTTTATACCATTCACATCTCACATGTCTGTGTAATAATTAGTATACAGAGGTATAATTAATAGAGTTAAGCTGTCTTAAACATGATTTAGCAGTGGAAAACTGTGAAAGCCTGTACCATGTAACCAGTCCATAAATTCTGTTTCAAGAACATCTGTTGAATTAGTTATGTTGAATATCGCTCAAGCAGGAAGCCTAGACTCTATGTGACTAAGTATAATCTAAAGCCACAGAAAAATATTTTCATATATATATATATAAACGTATTTGATAGGTTAAATGGGTACTTATATACAAAAATATTAGGGCTTTGGTGACAACAATAAGGAGGGGATAAATGTCCCTCCTCCCTGCAGTTAGTTATTGTGCACACGTGCACAATACAGATGATAAACGTTAAATCACTGCTAGTGCTCACTGCCAGGGTCGGCAGCAAGGTGCAATTCTCGTTTCTCGGCATTTCACTTGCCTACTCTGCTGAATACCAYGTTGACTCTTCTCCTCTCCAGTCTGAAATATCATCTTTTTCGCACTTTGGCTGCCTCCCCTTTTCCTTACCTCTCTCTCACCTTTCATCTTCCCATCTGTGACAGTGACTGGTGCCACCCTGCAGAAAAACACTCTGATGCAGCAGGGCCTTTATTTTACCTTTTGCAACCAGCCTCACAGCATTTGTGATTCTCTGCACATTGCTTACAAATGCTAAATAATTATCATAGCTTATATTACAATCCTCTAGAAAGGTTTAGACAAAACCTACGCTGCCACATAATCCTTTTCCAAAATCTGTGAGCTCCGTGTTTTAAAAAACAAAACAAAAAAAAAAACCAAAACAAAAAACCCTCTTAATGGTTTGATTTCTTCATTTTAAACATTTATAGGATGGCCAAAGAAAACTGCGTTCTTTTCCCCCAAGAAAAGGTAGAGAAAGCTGTATTTACTTTCTATTTATGATTACAACAGTCTTTAGGTGCTGCTGTATAGCTTCACTGAATAGCAAAGAGGCTCTCTTTTAAAAAAACACACACACACAAAAACAAAACAAAAAAAAACCAAAAAAAACAAACCTCAGACTTGAGAAAGATGTGACACTGCGCTGAAGCAAGCCACACGCGTTTCTGCACTCCAYATGTCATACACTAAATCGATTACACAAAATGATAAAATCCCACAAAATCAGTTTTGATTCAGGAAAAGTGGTTTAGGAAAAAAGGAAACTTGAAAGAGGGTGTTTACCTTCCACCTAATCACAAAGCAAGACAAGCTAGAAATTGAAAGAAAATTGCTTTGAAATTAAATGTACTAAAAATATTTACCCAGCACATTCTGCAAGTATCCCACATGCTCAAATAAATGGTATTGATCACTCTGTGCACTCAAAAAAAAAAAAAAAAAAAAGGAAAAAAGAGCAAAAAAAGAGCAGAGCAATTCCAACAGAAGGACGTATACCATGAACAGCCCTCATTCTAGTGCATCACTGAAACAAAAACCATACTTTTACACCAAGATATACTGAAAGAAAATCCCTATTCAACATCCGTGCCCATCTTGCTTCAAGATCCCAGGGGAAAAGTGGAATGATAAAGTTTAGCCATGGAATTACCACAAAGAAAACTGTACATTTTTTAAGTAGCAAAAGATTGACATT
Source organism: Eudromia elegans (assembly GCA_003342815.1). NCBI lineage: Eukaryota > Metazoa > Chordata > Aves > Tinamiformes > Tinamidae > Eudromia > Eudromia elegans. The sequence continues at coordinate 8,134,116 of PTEX01000004.1, read as the reverse complement.
GTCACATATAAAACCCAAAGCTTGAATTGGTTCTGATGAAAAATTAATTTCCTCTACCTAAGTAAATTAAAATTTCAATGTAATAATGAGGTAAACACTAATCGATTTGCACTGAATTTTGAGGTTTTTCTGTTACACCTTAGCTGGTCTCTCTGTCATTTTCCAGTCTGTACAGTGCTATTGGCAATTCATAGATGGAAGAAATGTAACMCATTCTTGCAAATTTTATGGCTTAGTATCACCTCCTCTCGCTAACCTATGCTCCTTACAGTGCAGCAGCAGAGCCTACAAAAAAGAATCACGCAGAAACCACAGTCACCTGCAAGAAGAAATTTTCTTAGTGAAGGCTTCTCATCTGTCTCCTTGAATGATCTCTACTGATTAAATATTTCATTACCTAAAGATGAAAGAGAAAACTAAAAGCCYTGCCTGATCATTAGTACTATGTGCTCATATACACTCAAAATCTTGCAAAGATCTTTTTTTTTCTTCTTTTTTAAACAAAGAACATAGTATAGGGAAGCATGAAATCTAACTTCTTGAAAGCATCTCCACATCAAACCTGCCATCACAATAAACACACAAGAAGCAGAAAGTAGTGTCATCTCTTCCAGAATATTTTACAGTGCCTTTCTGTCAAATCAAAATACAACTAGATTTAACACGCCACAAAAACACTGGAGCTTCAATGACATAAGAGCGGTGCAACAGAAAATGAAACAGACCTTGGTTCCTTTTCCTAGCTCTCTTAATGCCTTTTCTTTTTTCCCTTTTCTTTTCTTTTTCTATTTTGCTTCCTCCTCCCCGTGCACAACTCCTGTGGTTTCTGTGTAAAGCGATCCAGCTCCAAGGAAATGCTCCGGGGAGTCTTTACGCTGCAGTATTAATTGTCTCCTAAACGATGCGATGTGCCGGGGATTGATCAGCGCAGCTAATGCAAGTGTTCTCCTCCCGGTCAGCAGACAACACAGGGAAACACAACCCGGATCACGTTGCATCCTCGCGCCCGGAGCCTAATCGGCAAAGCACTTACGGGGATGACTACTGTCAAAACAGCTGAATGGAAACGGGYCTGCTAAGCGGGAATTTCCTTAGAGCTGGCACTGAGGAGCTAACGGGGATTCTGTGTACTGCAGAAATGTCAGTGCAATAAATACAGGTTGTGTCACGCAACAGGCCAAACGTGTGATGTTTTAGTGTGTATAAATCAGGGCACGGTGAATGGGAAGCACTCTTCCATGAAGAAACACAACTGTGCAAAAATACATTTCACACAGAGCAAGAGACAAGTATAAAATGCACCACAGTAGCAGCCGTTTGTTTGGAGCATTACATTTTAGAATTTCCACCAMACACACACAAAAAGCGTGCGGCGCGAACGCGTACGTGTACAGCTGGGAATTGCTTTAATCCCGTGACCTGACGTTGTCCTATTCCTCCCCAGACTGCTAATGGCTTTGCACTGACATAACAGTGCACAATAATCTAGGGTCACACCAAGGGAGAACTGCCAGGGCTGCCACCAACCTGGGTAACAAAAGTAAGTCTGTGAAACCTGCACGTCGGTGGGAGTTTGGTCACTGCAAAAGCTTTTAGATCCCATCAGTATCTAAAGCAAACTACTAGATTATTTATAAATTTCAGTCGTTTAACTGTTATATCCACTCCTTTTTACTAGTTTCTGCCATTTGTACACATGCTACCTATCCCTGTCACATGATCTGAAATATAGAATTAAAACACAATCCTCATTTTGAAATACCTGATTCATTTTTGTGCAAATATTTGCCAATATAAAATTAAACTATATTTTCTTTACTTTTTATGCTTCCAGAGTTAAGATAATATACTGTACATTTTTTCTGCATATGAAGAGGTAACACATATATATGTATATAAAAGTATGTTTTACTTGTATATAAATGAATGTTAATGAGGTGGTCATCAACATTCAAAAGCCTGAAAATATTTTTCTAAGTTTATTCAATACTACCTAAGTCCATGACAGAAGTTTGCTACAAAATAAAAAAGCAGCTTCTAAATAGATGCTGTAGCTGATGTTGTTACAATCATTATTTTTTTCTGAATCCAAGCAAATTACTCAAGATTTATACATGATCTACTTTCCTTTGAGTAAAATGGGATTTATTTCCTCTTACATATGAGAAGTATAATTCAATTTCCAGTCATAATGTGTTCTAATTTTTTTGTAAAACATAAAAGGCAGAATGCAATTGTACAAAGGAACTTGCCTGTTCATACTGCTTACCAAAATTAATTTCTTTTATAGATTTCTTTCATTTTAAGACTAGTGGAGGAAAAAAAAAAAAAAGGTAAAATTTGTTCAGGATCTTTGATATTTTTACTGCTTTTACATTTTATTGATTTTTTGGTTTGTTTGTTTGTTTTATAATCATGGGTTTTGAATGGGAAACCAGAAATACCTTTCACCTTTTTTTTTCTGCAGTCTGATGAGAGAAGGAAATATGAAATTATAAGGAGCCATTAGCTAGTTTAAAAGTAAATAAATAAAAATCTGGTTTGAAAAATAGTAAGTTAGTTAGGCCTGAAAATTAAAGACCTTGCAATAACTTTATTTTAATCACTCATTTTTCCTTCCACCCCCCCAAAATATACTAAAACATTCCTTCTGGCAAACAAGCTTGGCAATTATAGTCCACCAATTTTGTAAAGAAAACTATAAAGGCAGTTGCGACACTTCAAAAGAACAGACAGCAAGCTTTTTTTTTTTTCCCCAAAAAAGATTGTTAGCTACTTTATTAGACAACTGATGCAGCTTTCAAAAGAGCCATTAGAATAAATGCTGCAAGACACAATAAGATGAAGGACACTCAGTGCCTTGATAGATCTGATGTTTGTATTTAAATACTCAACGAGTATACAAACATATTCTCATTTACAGTTAAGCTTGCAAGTGTTTCCTTTAAGGCTCTGTTCTACCATACCAACAGAGGCCCTGTTAAATGTGCTCCTCTCTTTTGAGATGCTAAGCAGAAACCTTTGGGGGAATTCACTRCACCTTTCAGAAAGGTCAGTCTGGACTTTTAAGATTCCATGAACCTTGCGTGGTGCTTTTACAGTAGTCTTAGAGAGCACTGGAAGACAGAAAAGCACAGTGCATTACCTGTGCAGGGTAAGCCCAATACATCTGCTAATTATCTCTCCTTATTTTCTTTCAGTTGCCAGATCAACTTCTTTGAAAAACTTCACAGAGAAGCTAAAACTGGAAGTTTAACTAAATTAAAAGCTATGCTGCAATCAGCTGGTTTATTTTAAGCTTTTTATTTGATAAATCATAGCACAGCAATCTAATAACTCTGAAGTCCTACAGGTTTATTTTTCTTACTCTGGATCACACTAATCCAGTCTAAAACTGTGCTTGTACAAGCTGCTGCAAAAACAAGAACTCAGCTTTCACAGCCTTCCCTAGGAATGTGAAATAACCAGCCGTTAGCAAATGGTCAATAATATCACATGGTCAACATGAAAAACTTATAGACTCTTCCTTGTGTGAAATACGTCCCCTCTACAACCACACAAATCCTCATATGCCACAAATCAGAGAATAAACCTATAATGTAGATTAATCTTATTTATAATACTTTAAAACACCTAAAATTTAAACAAATGTGAACTAAGCCGGAACTGTTAACACAGAGGACACAAATGCCCTTACAGGACTTCACCTTCCCTGATGAAGCAATTAAAATCGCAGTGCCAGGGAGAAGCAGTCAACTGATACACTGCATTGAAAGGAAATAAATCAYGGCCCTGTAGGAATCTTCCTGATGTCTCTGCTTTAAACCAAAACATCCCTACCTTGATTCTAAACTTCAAGCAGAGATTACTGATCAGACATATTTAGCTTAATTAAAGCTCTATTCTTCTCTCAGAGACAAATAAACTGTCCCTCTGAGTGCCTCATCTGCAATTACTCCTCCTGAAATCCCAACTGTTAATGTTTTCTGCATTTATATTATACTTTACATGAGTCAGGCATCTAATAAAAGCCAAAAGTTAAATTATGTATGAATAAGTGGTCTATTTCTTGAAGCACATTAACAGATGTGAYGATTACCAGGCACATGCATCAGTGCATGTGATTTCTGAACTCTGCACAAATACGCTTCAGAAAATTCAGGTCCTCCAATACCAGCCCTCCAATGTGCTCTATCTCCAGCGGTCCACAGGAGCCTCCTCAGCCTCAACAGAGGCCACTCTCTGCTCAGGTCATGCCGGCCATGTGCTGTCCTTTAAGYGCTGCAGGAGCAAGAGGGCCAAAAGGGTCAAATAATCCCAGTCCAGAGAGTGGAGACCCTTTTGGGGTCCAGCAGCATTAAATCTGAATTTTTAGCTGCAAAGAAGAAATCAGGCCAGAACACACTAACTGTTAGGCCAAGGGCCTCAGCCTGGTGCACCACATACAAATTGGGTGTATCAAAATAAAAGCTTGAGAACCCTATGAAAAATTTATTGGAATAACCTTGAGTAAAGTCAGGATGAGACAAGATGATTAGACACATTGATGCATTTTCACCAATACATAAACTATAATTCACAAAACGCCTCAGTAAGCACTCAAGGTTGCCTTAACAAAGTATGCCACTTCATTCAGTGGACTTCATGGTGAAAGCTTCACATTTTCAGTGAGCCAACCCAGCCTACTGAAAAAAATCAAGTATCCATGAGTGCAAATATGTATGTGCATAAATATGCACAGTCATGCACACAGATGTACACATACATATTCATACACACACGTACCCCTTTTTTCATATTCATACTGATTTTGTGACCTCTTTACTAATATTCAGAGCCTGAAACAAAACAAGTTAAAAAGTTTTGTAAAGGGTAAGAACTGTACCATTTGTTTTGATTTATATGAACACTTGAAGCATACTGACCATTGTACCCCTGTACGCAGGTAACAAGACTGAACTGCAAAAATCCACAGCCTGAGCCTGAAGAAATGTATTATTCCCATGTGTGGGAGATAGAAACCTAGGAATTGAAAGGAAAAAAATAATTTAAAAAATCTCATTAATAYTAAAGTCTTAGGACTGATGAGTCAGCTTAAAAAGCAAACAATTCCTCAAATATTAATTGTTTGGTTGGATATCAGCTAAGGATTTGATGCTAATTTACAAATACCTTAATTATATGAAAAGTGGGGAATTATTGTRTATTATAGAGCAAGACTTGAAACAAGGATTACAACCACTGTTCTTTGTTTACARTTGCTTTAAGAATTATTTGGGTAGCATCCATTGCAAAAGCTGAAAATGTCACCAAAAAAACCAAAGGGAAATAAGGCTAGAGTGAGAAGCACTCCACAAGAAAACACGGGTGCAAATTCATGGCAGAGCACTGCAAACCAAGTGAGGGAGGTCTAACTATATTTTGGAAAAGTGTGTTTCTGGAAAAGAAAACCTTTGAGACTGAGAAAGAATGTAAACCATAGACAGAAGCTATTTTATTCTGTTTTATTTTTTCAAGAAAATGGTTTKCTTCCTATATGATCTGCAACACTTTATATTAAAATTTACTATTTGTAGTATATAAAGTTAATATTAAACAAAATAAAAACTCATCCAATTGCCTCATCCCATTTTCTGTGGAAGTGAAAGGAAATGAAACAGGGTTTTGGGGGTTTTTATTTATTGTTTTGGTCAAAAATGTGTTAAGAAAGCTAATTAGGAAGTAAAAGAGAGGTTTTTGTTTGTTTTGCATTTTGCTGCTGTTAAGTTATATTTCAGAGAAGAATATTCCCCAAATAATTTTTGAGGAACGAGCATCCCTTTTCCACTCTTGCTCCAAACTGCAAAATAAAGAAGGATATACCAACTGTCATTTTCTCATCTTGAGCTTCTTTAAGCTGGAAGGTAAAACACAATTTCTCTTGCTAATGCCTATCCTCAAGAATAAAACCATGAAAAAAAAATTCCAAACAAATTTTATTTATAAAAAACAGAAAATAAGTTTATTTAAATGTTCCACCAATTTAACAACTTACTTATATCTGCTACAGAAAAAAAAAAAATGTCATTTTTTTCTCCCAGCAGCTATGAGATGGACAATGGATGACAATGGGCTTCCAGCTCACATAGGCAACCCTTCAAAAAGAAATGGGCTTGTCATTAACTGTACTTGCATTTATTTTCTCATAATGTGGTACAATAGTCTGCTTTTTCATACATATATTAAGTAAGTTCACTAAGGTGCTCAGAATTCTGCATGCAGTTAACATTTTTTCCCCTATCAGAGAACAGTAAACATCTTAATAAATAAATAAAAACTATTAAAAACAGATAAATTTAGTGAAAACATGGAGGTCTCTGAGAGGGAAAACCTGCTAAGATTATTAAAAAACCCAAACACAGCAAATACCTTAAGAAGTCTAAATCTGCTGAAGAAAAGAGTTGACCTTACTTTTGGAATGGAACTACAGAATGAAAGGAAAAAAAAAAAAACATGTTTTTTTTTCAAGCTATCTGGAAGGAACTTTTATATCAACAAAAACATTTCAGAATATTTTTTCATGCAAAGTAATAGTTCAGTTGGCAATTACAGCTTTTATGCTATACCACAGTAATATGAACTTTGTTAATAGTGCCTCCTACACATACCATTATGAAGAGAAAAAGCCCACCTATTTAAACAATAAAATAAAATTATAGGAACTGACGCATCTTGTAATTTAGTATGATAACAGTTCTAATCTCCWAGGGAGTTATTCTCCTCAAAAATATGTCACTAGATTCACAGCTTGAAAGCCTATGACAAGCTCTGGAATTCTTTACAGACAAGGCCACTTGCTCAAGAAATCAAATAGCCTAATRCTGTCCTTACTAAGTATATGTTCTGAAGAAACAAATACCAAATTTCAGGTAAATGAGAGCTTAGAGTTAATAATTGAAGAAGAATTTTATTGATCCTTGTATATTCACTATCAAAATACTTGTCATACTATAGATATATGTAATGTTCATATATATTTGCAAATAAAAATTGTCAGTAGTCATGGAAATATAATTGGTGAAGAACATTGTGATCTCAAAAGCAGGAYGAGCTCTCATTTTGATAAAATCGTTATGATAGTGCCCATACACAAGGACAGAGTGTGTGCATATACAAACCTATGTGCATAAAGACATACACTCATCTTTACATCATTCTTGCTCCTTCTGTTTGCCTTTCTACCAAACTTTAGTCACAGTTCGACCACAGCAGTTTTTGGCTGCTGCAGGTTCAACCAAATTCCCTGCTCCCCAGCAGGGGTGTGGTGTAAACAGGAAGGTGAGGGTGTGACTATTCCTAGTTGGAAGCATTCACTCATTACTGTTTTACTGCCATTACTTTTGTTTGCTTGTCTTCCTAGCTCTTTCCTCCTTTCTGATTTGCAATCTTTTTATAGCATGACCTGTTGCTTTTTCTATGAATGGGATTTATCTCCTCTTAAATTCACCTTTCTGAAAATTACGCATTTGGTCCGAAATAGTTAAGACAGACAGGGACCTCCATGGACAACTCGCCCTAATCATCTCATGAAGATACAATTTTTCTCCTGAACTATGCAGTAAAAATTGATCACTAATTTAAACTAGACACTAGGCACCTCACTATATACACATCGAATAATAGAGATAGCTGCAAAATGAATGTTGAGTTATTCTTAACACCAAATCCCAAATAATTACTCTTAATACTATAACATACCATCAAGAGCACTGCTATGATGCAGGAATAAGGCAACATGTAAATTATTTTGATGCAGGAAAATTGAAGGGTGAAAAAAAAAAACTCCTTCCAAAAGCAAATGCCAGAATGACTTACACCCACCAACAGATGCATACAATTTCCTAAATATTTCTTCATGTAAGTGTGCACAATAAAAAAAGGAGTAAAAAAGTTTATGTAGGCAGAACTGTTGCCAAATCAAACTTCCCGACTTTTTACACTGGATGACAGCTGCTATTTGTCTACATATAAATCCATCACAGAGCTACATAATCTTTTATCCTAGGCCCTCCAAAATTCCTGCATTACTTTTATTTGCCCAATGAATTTCATTCTTTTATATTCAATAGTCAAATTGGATATACAGGTACATTTAGAAAGAAGAGCCTAAAGTTCACTGCTATAATATTTTTGAATATTGTGTTATAAAAGCCCACAGAAGAAACCCCTAACAAAATACAGGGCTATGAAGCTTAACTTTTTCTTCAGTTCCTGTTTGACCACAGTTGCCTGTGGGCTGACCATATTGCAAGTATTTTAGACTATACCTACTATACCTACTACCTACCTAGTAGGTAGACTATACCTACTATTTTAGACTATACCTACTAATATCTACTACTACTACTACTACTAGTATCTAAGGATACTAGTAAGACTATGAGGATACTAACAGTGCCACATTTTGACATTCGGACTATTGGATTCAGGACGCTGGGTAGCCAGCCCATACTGCATTTCTCGTGAGAWTTTTTTTCCCCGCTTTTGAATATACTGCACTACTCAGCCCAAGTGGTCAGTAGGAGCCACAGTCAAGCTATCTCTTCTAGAAAGCAGAACAGTGTCACAATTAATTTGGAATGAACATAATCCAAGCGCCAACACCCACGACAGCACTACCAAGTCTTTAAACCTATAGCTGCTCTCACTGAAGCCACAGAAACTTCATGGGCAATAGACCGATATACATCTGACTACAAGATATAAATTTGAACTGAATGCCCCCTAAGTGGGTTTCAGTCTCCATGTTCCTGTTTAGCGTTAAGCTTGTGGATAAATGATCAGAGTCTAGGTAAGTTTAAAATTGTACATTAGCTTGCATTACATCAAAATCATAGGACTATCTTAAGAGTGAGTTTTTGTTCTTTTTTTAATTGGGCCTTTCCTTAAAACAGAAATCCTGTAACTCATTAAAAAAAAAAAAAAAAGGAAAGAAAAAAAATACTTCTCAGAAATCTTTTAATGACCTTAACTGTTTACTATTTGCCTAAAAGTTTACTTACCTAACTCTTAATCAAATAAATCTAAATAGGTAGGAGTGTGAGTGTGTGTATATATATATATATATATATAAAATGAATATATAAAAGATACTGACTCTGATGAAGGATTTGGGGTTAGAAAGGAGTTGATGACCAAAAATAATAAAAAGTGTCATATTAGAACAGGACGATCAAATTTAATCACACACTAGTACTGCAAGAGAATACTTTCCACGGAAGGTACAGCAGGCATTTGCCTTCACTTTGCAAAGGCAGTATCATTTATTGTTGTAGTAAACACAAACAACATGAATGAAATTTACGTCTGCCCAATGCACAAGCAATCTGTAGGAAACAATGAGAAATAAACAGAGCAGCCTGGAACAAAACAACTATAGAAACGCCTAAAACATGAGTCTCTGGCAAAATTAAACCACAAACAAGACACACTTGGAAAAGCTCCTGAGCAGCCAGTGGGGAGGAAGGAATCTTTGTCTCACATAACTCTAGGCAGTGGAATATTTCCACTGCTACCCCTCTAGGGAGGCTCCAGATGGGCTGAAATTCTTAATGACTCTGCATAAAGTGCAGGTTGCACATACCCCGCCACATACCTGCTGTGTGGGAAAACAAAATAAACCTGACAGAACTGAGCACCTYACCAGTTGTTTTCCTCAATAAGGAAGCAGCAGAGACAACTCTACCTCTAAAGGAGAGGCTCTCTATTGATTTGAATACAGAGGGCATGAAGTCTCTTACTTGTCTGCCTCAGAACCTACCTATACAGGAAGGCAGTGGAATTACAAGCCAAAATGCAAACTTAAAGGACAGTATCTATCCTATGCTGTGCTCTGGCTCGGTACCAGAAGTGGCCCAGCTCCAAGGCTGCCTCCTCACTGAGCACATGGCAATGCTCATGYGGCTTCTCTGCCCGAGCAGCAGGAAAATGCTATGGATGCGTGTGCCAGGAGCAGGGAAAATACCCTGAACGATCAGTTCTGCTCCTCTTCCTCTCCACTTGCTCTAGGAAAGAGGTAGTTCTGCTCCAAGACGACAGCGGCAATCCCAACCTCTTGCACCACTTGGTACTATAGTTTTCAGCACAGGATTTAGTGCCCTTGGGATGGACATTGCTCCTACAGTGACACTGGGCTGACCAGAGAGGATGGGATTATTGAAGGGCATTCACGCCCCAAACCTGGTCATCCCTTGTCCAAAAGTATAACATTAGAGTGAGTTGTGGTCCTAGGATACCATTTTTCATATTATTGTGACAAATGCAGATGCCATCAGCAGTTTAGATAAATACAACTTTTCACATGCATAAGCAAAGCAAGTTGACCTAAGGCAAGGAACATATGCTGATGCTCCTTCCCTGAACATAAGGAAATGTCAAAATCCTCCAAAGCACTTATATGCCTGAGGATGGGACAGCCTAACAGCTCTCTGCTCCTCCTTTCTTCCCCAACATCCCCTTGTATAGATAAAGAAAACAATTTTTTATTGCCCTCAAAGCTTAATTATTTGTGGAGGATTGAAGCTTTCATTTTTCGTCACTCACGTAGCCATTTGGTCACATTTTTCATTTTTTTTTCCTTCATCAAGTGTTGTAGATTTTGTTTTTATACAACAAACATTAAAAAAGTTGCTTTTAATAACCTCTTTTTAATACCTCTCTCTTCCCCCTCCCCCCCAAGTCTTAAGAGTATGTTCGCATATAAGGGCCTTAAATTCTTAACTTTGACATCTTTACAATTTTATCAGCCTAAACTTTTCTAAATAAAACAACATCAAAAAAACTTGTCTTAAAACACGCACACACTTCTGGGGGACCTCTAAGATCTGTTCATCTGTGGAAAAGGAAAAGCATAAAAGTTTACTAAGGCTAAGAATGTTGAGTGCTAACAAGGTATATTTTCGAATAATACATTTGAAGTGTGTGGATTTTTTTCCCCAAACAGAGAAAAACGTCTAAAAATGAACTTTTCACAATGTGAAAAGTGTTGAACCAGAAGAAAGAAAATTGGAAGATTATTTTTGCAGCTTTAAATAACTCTTACCTAATATCACTTAATACTGAAGTAGAGAAGCTAATTTATCTCAACCTATGAGAGGAATCCCTCTGAACAGTCATCAGCTGGGGGCAGCAGAAGTTGAGGAGAGGAAGGAAGAGGACATCACTGTGCAAGTATCTTACATGGGCAGAACACCTTCTAGTCAGTAATTTGTTTTGGTCTTACACATTTAAATGACTACTGCCAAAATAAATACTGCTTCACTTTTTAATCCCCGCTGATTTGCATCGTTGTCCCCAAGAAGCTGTAAAAGCTGACTGTAGCTTTTTCTAGAGTTGTCAGTTTTCTGGGACAGCAAATACAGGTTTAAGCTGAGGTCTTTCCTTTATAGCCTTAAAAGTATCACTCTCCAAGCCATAGCTGCCTACTTTTACATAGGATGTAGGAATTTAATTATATTGGATGTCTTCACCTCTTTGACAAATCTGGTTTATGTTAGCCAAGAGTTCAACACTGGTTCACAAAGATATCAGGAAAGGTAAAGCTGCTCAGGTTGACTACAAAAATAAAGAAAAATGCCTTGCTCAAGCTTATGCTGAGCACCAATCCGTTCACAAACAAGAGTACAGCCATATAAAACAAGAGCATACCCACATACTGCTAATAAAGTATGGATTTTAGACTGTAATAGATCCTCTTTTTCAGGCTTTTGTTTAACCAAAGTATACAAGATTACTACATTTTGAAYTCTGCACCCCTTAATTATCCGTATTTTCTTTATCCACACCTACGTAAACATTAACTCCTCATAAGTTCCCTTAAAAACATGTCTATGAAAGTTGCAAACAAACAAAATTCTTCAAAGGGTCTTTTTTATCTCTTTCAAAGTACCTCCTTACGACTAGCCTCTGAGTTAAACTCTTTGATTAGTAAGCAAACAGATTAAACTACTGCAGCAGATTTTGAAAACAGATATTCACTTTATATATCCCGTCAGAAGTGCATGGAGAAGTTTTGCGCACAGTGACAGTTACATTGTGGTACCAAGGTCCCTGGAATTASTTTCATGACTTTTGTATTCTGAGACTACGAATTATAAGACCAGGATTCTTCTCCCCTCCAGGTTCCTGAACAACCACCACATGTTTCACAGCTTTTTACACTTGCTAGAAAAGAATATATTGCTGATATCAAGGTTCTAGTTATAATTTTAAAAATAGTATTAAGGAGTAACTGAACTATTTACACATTTACAAAGGAATGGAGCAATGTGGATTTCATAAGACAACACCAAATTGAAGGAGAAAAGCAGCACAGCTTAATATCATCTATTTTAGCTTGTATTACTAGATTAAAAGAAATAAAACTGAAGGGATTATATTTTAAAATTTAAGTTTTGAAATGAAAAAAGGCATAAAATAGTCACATTACCTCAACAATTACGGTGATCCTTATTTATTTTAGATTTTTATTTTCTTCAGTGGTTTGCATTGCAGCATTTGCTCTAAGGCTGCATTTTGTTTGCCTTGCTAATCATGAATATTACATGGATTGTGCTCAGTCTTAGAGCATGAGCCTTTCTATATTTGTAAGTTTCTTGCTAACGTACTATGGAATTCAAAACCTATGGGACTTTGGGACTTTAATTTAAGCCTGTGGCACAGAAGATACAGCTGTTCATTTATAAGCAATCATCACATCTACAGAAGTTGTAAGATTAGATTTGAAAAGCCACTTTCCTGAACTTTAAAAATGATTAAATTAGAACAGAATCAATGCTATTTTGTTATTAGTGCTATTTTGTTATTAGTGCTATTTTGTTATTATCAGTGCTATTTTGTTATTACTCATTAACTTTCAAATCCAAAATCAAATGAAACCACTGTTACACAGCAATCCATCTGAGCTTGCACCAGGTTAGCATCACAGATTATGTATTAGTATTTGATTATTACAATATTTCTCACATATGTAATTAAGATATATGATCAACTATGACCCAGAAATATTATGATTAATAATCTTTCGAAGTTGTCGTTATAAATCTTATTCTACATCAGCTCAGGAGCAACTCAAAACTGCTAGAATTTACTTAGATAAGACCTTTCCTATCAGTGACTTAAATTGCAATATTAAAATGGTATTACCTACTGTTAGAATAGAAATGCCTTCCAAGAGGCATTTAAGAGACAACATTAAGAGACATGTTAAGAGACAGGCAAAACAGAAGATTTTACCCTGTCTATATCAACATATGAAATATAGCTCTCACTCATATGATGGGACAACTGCAAACCTGTGCTAACTTTAACTAGAATTCCCTATGTCATTTATGGAACCAGGACAATATGAATGGCAAAAACAACTAAGAAAGAGCACAAAAACTCTTCGAAATGATGACAACAGAATTCTTGCAGCTAAGTTTTGCTGTGTTACGGCAGCTTGGCAAGTAAATCCTAGTGCTAAGATGGTTAAAAGGTACTAACGAAAGTGCTTAGACACAGATCATATAAACAGTGTCATGTTACTAAAGTGTTCTTCCTAGACAATATGAGAAAGCTTCCCTATGCAAGTAATAGCTGCAATGCTAAATTCTTTGCAGCACTTTAATATTTTGTCTTAAATACAAACATACTAAAAAAGTTTCATATTCTTTGAACACTGCAAAGATCAACAAGATATTAGTCCTTTGGAATTGTCCAAAAGATCTGAGAAAAGCAAYACAGTTTTTTCTCTGCTGTTCATTTTCAGTGACATTTTGGCCCTCAGTGGAAAACTTACTTTTGTAGGGCAGTGTTTCCTAAAGCAGGGCAAGACTCCCCAAAGACATAATTGCCTAGTTTTTGTGATCTTACAGAAAGGAGCTGTAATTTTCTTTCCTCATACATCTAGCCAGTGATCTACACAATGCAGCAATAATCTCCGAAAAACTTATAGGAAAAGAGTTAAGAATTTTCCAGAGCAGATAGGTGGAGACTCCTTTTAAATGCAATTCCATCCTTTTCTGGAGTCCTTAAGGACCCCCTGCAGCAGTGCAAGGTGTGGAAGGACTGCAGATGAGTGTGTAAAGAACCGAAGAAAATGATTTTTTTTTCATTGAACTATGCTTACAAGTATAACTTGGATTGCTAGTCATATGGAAGCCACTGAGCGCAGGCAAGTGAGAATTTCTGAGGTAGGTGACCCATGGAATTTCTGCTACTGTTGTGCTGGCTAATGAACCTCTCCTTCTGCACTTTAGAAGCTTTAGAAGAGTAGTAGAAGAAAGTAGGGAGATATCACATAGAAAAGCCATCTAGTTCCTTGTTTGTTTATACACAGGCCACCAGGARAAATACCTTCTGGTTATAGGCTAAGTAAACCATCAGCAGCATAAAATGAGATTGGTGAGCACAAACACCAAGTTAGGTGCTGGAYAACTCTTAGAGTCCTAACTCTATTTGTCACGTCACAGCTTCTGTCATATGCAATGCATAATAAAGTTCATTAAATACGATGTACCTCTCCATTCAAACTTTAGAATGACTGAACAATATTTTGTTGTACTACTTTCAGGCAGACACTGATCACATTATCAAAGACTTTAGTATGATGCATACAAAGCGAGACCTGAGTTTGAATCATACACCTTAAATTTGACACCACCTGACTTACAGGTATATAGCAGCACATGCATATCAAACCTAAAAATCTGCCTTTACTAATGTCAGGATGGCATAAATTAAATGCCATATACCCAGCGGACTGATTTACACAAGCTAGTCTGTTTCAGAATTCTGGCACAATGCTACAAAGTTTCTTTTACCTATGCAATTTTATTTTACTGCACGTGATTTGTACACAATGAGGATTGCATCTCTTCAAGCTGACTCTAAGTCAAATCTTCTAAAAGAAACCCAATGAAGAAACTTCTTTGATTYCACTTTGATGCAGTGGCATCCTTTCACTTAACAGCAGTAAAAGGAAATGGCTTCAGTGGAGACACTCTTTGTAAATTGTCAAACACACTTATGCAGCTAGAATCAGACTGAAGGACTTGGCAAGAAATTGTAAGATGCAGAAATGTCACATGCTATTGTTCAATTTTGAAGCGTATGGGGTTTTATTCCTGAGCACGGATTAGCATCTTGCTCAACTAATCTAATGAATATCTCCTCACAGTGGAAGTTATGCAAAGCTCCTAGGACATGTGCATCTCCTCTCCAAGTAATAACTGATCAGAATGGAAACAAAAGGGATGTTCCTTTGCTGACTGGAAAGCACAAATACAAGACAAAATAATCAAGAGTTCTCTAGTAATTACTCAAGAATAACTTCTAAACCAATTGCTATTCAAATGCTCATGGCATACGTTCTAGGTAATGGTATACATGAACAGCCAAAGGGGAAAAAAAAAAAGCACCAAGTCTTTAGAATTCAAAAAATTATCTCCAACAAGACCAGCTTGCAGTCTATTTTTTCCATATATTTTTAACCCACAAGACAATGGCTTCTCTTTAGTAAAAAATTCAACTGCAAGCTGAATACATTCTGGTTTGCCTAACACAGCAAATATTCAAAAATAACTTTTCTGCTTAAGTATTTCTTACAGCATGCAAGATAACACTAACTCCAATAATCAACTCTAYAGTATCTCATCTAATAGGTTACCTGGAGGGCATGAAAATATGCAGTGAACTACACTCTTTCACAAGTAAAAGATCTATAGAGTCAGAAATCTTCCAGAATGCATTCAGGCAGGTTACTTCTTTCTATGTCAGAAAAACAGCATTATGTTCTTTAGATCTGGGAGGTTTATTAAAAGCAAATGGTTATGAGAAAGAAAGTAGAGCAATCAAAAATAAGAAAGCTTTCGCCTGTCCACAGGGAAGATATTTTTATATAAATATGTATACATTCACGCACACACATATCTCAAAGTATTTTATGAGTAGAAAATGAACTGCTGACTATAATCCATTAAATCTTTAATATGCAGAATGACCTACTAAGAAAAGAATATGCTTGGAGAGCTTTAATAGAAAGRAAAAAAAGGAAATTTTGCACATTTGATAATGTTAATATCTTAAGTCTTTTTGTAGCAACCAGTAGGCAATTTTGCAACTATCACTACAACACTCCACTCTCTTTGACTAAGCARTATTTAGCTTAACAGAATGGTGACCGGAAAAGCAAAAACCATTCTGCTACTGCTTCTTTTTCTTCCCCYCAAATGAATGAGTGGATAGCACATTATTAAGCAAAATTATATGAATAAGTGTCACTTATATACCTATATGTCTCCCTATCATTTAAAAAAGGTAATGTCAAATTTGTTATTGTGAACTTCAGTCACAATCAACTTCATTTGCAAGGATGTGCATTTAAACCACGCAGCTCCCCAGTGGATCAAAATTAAAATGGAAGTAAATCAATTTTTTGATTATTAATATAATAGACAAGATCTAGAGTACTGATGCATCACTTCTAATTAAAGGCAGKAATTAAAGGATACTTCAATCAATCATCTCTGCAAAAGTGTACTGTATTGATTGCCACATTAATTATTAAAATCATATTAACATAAAATTCAGATGTACTTATCTGTCAACTACTTGAAAATACTATTCTAAGATTGTTAAATTAGAGCAACAACATCAAAAGCAGAACTAAAATGTCTCTTCTTTTCCTCTAAAGAAGGGTGTGAGACACTGTCTCAGGCCCTCCAGTAATGCAAAACTCACCAAYTTATTCTTGAAAAAGAGACACAAAAGTTTTGTAGTCCACAGCGCAGTCCATGACACCATAAACTCCTCCTGTCAGGACGTTACTACTTGCYTTTCCTGCAGCAGCATTTCACAGACTATCAATTTATGTGCTGCACACTCTAATTATACCCATATCTCAGACAATCCTATTAAAACTAGGAATTTTAAGAACTCTCGATCCAGAGAATAACCTAGGTACACTAAGAAAAAACAAGAGTTAAAATAGAGTTTATAATTTCACGGCTCAAGGTGAAAAATGGACATCAAAGTTCATGGTTAAATTAAAACACATGAGGCCATGGACTCAACTTCATTTTGTACTCCTGGGGAGAAASGGGCCATAGAGAAGACAACAGCAGACAAGATAGTGAAGTCTGCCACAAAATGAGAGCTACAGTGAAACTCAGTTAAAAAGAGCACAGAGAAAGATAGAAGCAAAGATGCGTGGAGACAGTGAGGAGACAGCAGCTCTGGGCCACGTGTGGAATTAAAGGCAGGATTAAAGAAGAAATGCTCTGCACCTGCATCCCTGCATGAAGRGATCTTCAGAGGCCAAGGGTGAGGCAGACCCTGTAAGAGGTTTGTCACATTCTGACGTGCAGCTCTGAGCAGTGCTACTGCATACAGTTTATTAACATCTGCAGTGAGGGGCTAGACAGAGATGCAATTGATAATTGAAATCCTCAGGATTTCAACTGCACATAACCATAGTACCTGGCAGAGCAACTGAATTGCTTTGTTACCTTACAAAAACAATCCCTTAAGCAGTACTTAAATGTCATCCGAAAGGAAAAGATGGCCAGATGCTTTCAAAGAGCAAAGTCTCTTGACTTTGAGAGAAGTAAATGAGCTACGAATGCCAGGAATAGCTCCTTAAAAACCCGATTTCTGTGAAACTCTTCTCCGAACTGTCAAATTCCACTGTTGATTTTAACCTGGTAATTGTAGCAGCAGGCAGGCGGGCTACAGAAATCTACTAGACAGATTTCTGACTGCCACCCACTGCTACCAACTGCTCTGCAACTATGGGCTGGAATGAGAAGAAAAATATTTTAAAAATACAAGACAGGAGAAAAGAAAGGAAGAGGTACAGTTTGAAAAAGACTTTATTTTCATTAATAGGATGCCCRTTCTAAAATAAATGGGAGTTTAAACAGCCTTCAGCAGCTAAAAATTGCAGTCCCTTCTTCAGAAATAAATACCAAACTTCACAATGTAAGAAAATGTTTTACCTAAAGATTGCAAGTGAGTATCTACCTGTCAGTCAGTCAAAACCTGTTTCTCTTAATTGTGTTCCACCAACCTTAGCTTTCTTTCAAAGTCAGGTAAGTAACATGAGGCAATAGCAGCAGGTGAGAAATAACAGGGAATAACAGCAGGTGAGATTAGCTGTAGCTGTCATGCTGAATGCAAAAACCCACACAGTTTTCAAAAATCTGCTATTCATTTAGACTCATTAAAATCAGTTTACTAAAAACATCACAAAAATATATTTTTTCCACTTAAAGTGTCTCTTTAAAAGACAAAATGCCCCRAATATTCACAGGGTAATCAGTGTATTATATAGAATCATAGAATGCTTAAGGTTGGAAGGGACCTCCAGAGGTCATCTAGTCCAACCCCCCTGCACACGCAGGGTCTCCTAGAGCATGTGGCACAGGGTGGTGTCCAGGCGGGTTTGGAAGATATCTATAATACTGCATTAATTCTCTAAAATTATACCACGTCATATCACTTCCAAAGGCAAATAAAAAGGGGTGAGGAGACAAATTAGCTAGGTGGATTTATGATTTCAGACAAAAGGTTTTACACAGTACAATACTGTTCCACATATTGATGCTTTGCAAAACCTCTCTATTTAGAAAATTTAGGTAATTTTGACTAAAATGACTAACTACCTTTTATGCAATCAACACAGTGTTTTTTTTTCTAACTTATCATATGAATATTGCTTTTAAATATTGTTTTAATAAAAATATATGCTTRGCAGTAACATAGGAAAAAAACCCCCAGTGTATGAAAGCTGTCACTTTGCTCTCTCAGATACATTAGCTTAGTGTTAGATATTCAAATTCCTTGTCAATGAAAAGAATGTATATACATATACATACCTTTTTATACGAAAGAGTAAGTTTGAAAAGTCTTCAAATACCCAGAAAAAAACCAAAAATATGGAGTAAAAACAAAGCAAAAACTACTGTCAGTTTATGGCAACAGGACTCCTGTGTTCTTCCAAGTGCCTCAGACTCTAGGGATAGGTTTTTAAGAGCAGTTACATTTGTACAGTAACTGATGCATTCAGTTTTCCTCACAGCAGTAATTAAAATGGCTCAGAGAAAGAGTTATCATGCTGAATGTTGTTAATCAACAAGGATTAGACAAGCTGGCTTTCAAAATTCTGCCTTTAACTATCAAATGAAATTACTTCAAAAATTAAAACTATACAATCTGTTTCCACTGGTTATTGACTGTCCTCAATTTCCATACACTTTGCTAAGAGTTGTAGTCATTAACACAAAAAACWAGGTTTATAAACGAACAGGACACGAACAAAAATTACTTATTTAGTCTTACTGTAAATTCATGCCCCATCTGTATGATGGTAAAACTTTTCATGCCCCATTTAACAAAGTATACTATTAACAGTAGTTCTTACAAACTACTTCTAAAGCTGTTTCTACAGTAACAGTAATTTTTAGAGACAGCCACAATTGCATTTTTGTTTGGTACATGATAAGCAGTGCAAGMGTAATTACTAAAACTAACAGTCATGATTCTTCGCATGTTTCCTTTCCTTTTTCTCCTGGAAACCCCTCATAGTATATGCTAAAAATACAGCAAAAATC
Source organism: Eudromia elegans (assembly GCA_003342815.1). Taxonomy (NCBI): domain Eukaryota; kingdom Metazoa; phylum Chordata; class Aves; order Tinamiformes; family Tinamidae; genus Eudromia; species Eudromia elegans. Next base: position 8,114,488 of record PTEX01000004.1, on the reverse strand, counting down.
CGAGTACAGTTCTTACCAGAAGACGTTTAAAAGTCTAACCCATTTTGCCATTTTACCACTCTCTACTTCTCTGAAGATTGCTCTCTTTCAGTAGTTGTTTTTCCAGTAGGACACTTGCTAAAAATACACAGACTATTACTCCAGGATTCCTTTCAAAGCCCTTCTACTTTAATTCAATACCATTCATTTTATTTATATTGTGTTTGTTGTTCTCAGCCATGATACACGGTATCCATCAATATTAAATATCATCTGTCTAGTTTGTCAGTTCATTTACAATACCAATTCAATCCCCATCTTATTTGATCTATGTACAATTAAAGCTCTATGCTCTTTTTGCAACTGTCATCTTTTCTAAACTAAGACACTAAAACCATTTTTATAGAATAACTGAGATTAGAAATACTTTTCTATGAAAATTTTATAATAGAAAATTAATATTTAAAAGTTAGAAAAAACTGCATTTCAAAATAGAATAAAACTGGTGTTATCTTCCATCATAAAAGGGTATTCTTTTTATCATGACTAGCTATGATTATCTTAACTCCTGACAAACAGGCTGATACTGGTTTCACTTACCCAGTGTAAATGACTGCAGCTTATTTTTAGTAAAGTAATGTTTTGGCATCACTAGTCTACATATGAGTGAATATTAAAATGACTACTGTTCCTTTTGTAATTAGAAGGTGAAGTTTAAAGGACAAACATGGAACAATAAGCAATGTTAGGGGTGGATTTTTATGCTGCAGACGTCGTGAAGTGTATCTACTATCCCTGGCAGTGCAGTGAATGAAACAGAGAAGAGTTTTACATGTTGCAACATCCTGGAAATAATCAGACTACTGGTGAGTTTATGAATTACAAAAAAAAAAAAAAAAAAAAAAAACAAAAAAAAAAAAAAAAAAAAAAAAAAAAAAAAAAAAAACCAAAAAAACCCAAAAAAACCAAAACAACAACAACAAAAAAACACCAATAAAGCAAAACAAGCAGTAATTCAGTGTGTAGATGCAGACCTTGAGGTCCTGACATACAAGAAGAGACTAAAACCAGAAGAGCTAAATCATCCCAGCTGTACACAACCCCTCTTCCAACAGATGCTGCTACTCCCAAAACAGAGTCATCTGATCAGATTAGGAGTGAACTCTTGAACCTTCAGTTTTCAGCCTGCCATATTAGGATAAACCGAAATTGGAATTGGTTTACCTTAATATGCTGGCCTGAAAACAGTGGTGGTTCAGGAGCTGATTTGTGAGTGATCACATTCTCCTCCTGTCTTGGGGACAGCAACATCCATCAGAGGGGCCAGAGGCAGTAACAGCGTCAGCTGATTTYAATCCCTGGCCACATGCGTATCAGAGTCCTAGTGTGGGAGAAATATTATAAATGCATAGGCAACTAGATTTAATACTAGAAATACATGAATTACCATAGTAGTTTTAATTAATGGCCTTTCAAATCCCAGAAGTGCTCAGTATCGAACATTTAGAAGGAAAACACAAAGAAACTCTATGTTGAGTCATTACAAAATAACCCTCAGAAACAACAGGTCTACTCAACTTACGACTTATTTCCATTTCATACCGCTTTACTATTGTTTACCTAGCCAACCAAGCTTAATCAGATTCCTCTCTAAAAACTTTCGATCATCCATCATCTCACCAATACAACATGAACATTCTTTGATTTTGGCACATATGTTTAGGATAACAGCGGTTTTGGAGCTTTCTGGAAAAGAATATAAAATATAAACTATCATCTGTCTRACACATGGTAATGCTCCAAGTTAATCTAAAAATGACTTTACAAAGATTCAAAAAGAGATGAAACTTTGTTGAGAAAGTAGATTGTAACAGCTCTGTATGTAAGCAAAAATAAAACATAAATTACAGAATAACTATCCCACTATCTCATTCAAATAAAATATTTTTACTCTTTCAGCTTATTATGTTACATTAGACATAAGGCAAGCAGGAATTCCTTTCACTAAAGGATGACATTTACAGTTTTGTATTTTWCCGCTACTCTGTAAGTACCTTCTTCAATTACATTTTAGTTTTATTCTAGCTTTGAAAAGCATTAACCCTAATATTTTAATTGATTCAKCTAAGCTCAGGAAAGATCCATGGAATTTTTGTAATGTAATAAAAATCTCTAAGTCTTTAAATCTAAGAAAATACTCTTGTATTCCAGGGCAAGGAACATACACTACGCTTACACCCGCAGGTTGGGTAAAAGCATGCCTATAGCAGCGATYATTTTTTCAAAGCAGAAGGAGTTTAAGTAGTATCCTGAAAAAGAAAGGTCAGATTTTGTACAAAGAGTTTCATTTGTCTAAACAATGAAATCATTGCATGTCTGATACTATCTCCAAGCTTATTCATRGCAGTTAACAGGTGTGAACAGCCTACTGGAGCATATGTTTCCTGTTGTGTTGCCTTTTGTTCAATTCTTATTTCAAGCATACAAACAGGGACTCTTAAAACCATTCATTCATTTTTAAAACTAACTTGATACAACTAAATTTAATTTAAAAATAATACACAAAAGCCTGCTTTTATCCATTCGTTTTAGCCATCACATTCATGTTAATTTATAGTAGACTGTTCTTCCCGCTCTTCCAGAAATACATTAGTACCTGCTACGCTCTTAAAGGAAACACAGTAGCTAAAAATACCTTCAGATAGCTTTTTACTCAAAAAAAAGTATGCATCCACACTTAGCATCCCATCTATTTGCATTCAACCAAACCAGTAGCTTTAGATCACATCAGTAAAAGTAAGGAATGAAATGCAATCTGATTAGCACAATATGCTCAAGTGATTCCTGATGAACACAGACCTCTTACATGCCCTASTTTCCTAGAACAGACCAAGGTTTTATGTTTTCTTTTATTAAAGAAACAGTCATYGAGTTTTAAGAACACTAAAAAAAAATTTTTTTAGCTATTTAACACTGTTTTTAAAACCAGAACAAAAATCATATGAACATTTGTCATTAATTACACTTTTGTTTTAAACAGTGGGCTTTGCATTACTCCCGACCTTTAAGGTTCAACATGAAGGTAAGTTGTAGAGTGAGTCACAGTAACTTTATGAGAGTATATTTGAATTTTCACCAAGAACACATTAACATATGTTTKGACTTGAGTTCTAGATAAACTACTTTCTAGACAAACTAGATAACTAATCCTCTTTTGATGTGGAAAAGTTTATCAATCACTGTTTTGATTTAGTGTCTCTCAAAATTCTAGGGTTCTGGAAGAGATATTTTGTGTTCAGGTTTTACAATTTAAGTGTAATTCTTCCCACTTTCACCAGGAGAGGTTGAATTCAGGTTCCAGGTAGCAGTATGGCTCAGATCCTACTGTCTATGGAGAACTCTCACAAGAAAAGTTCCACCAGAAGAACTGCTCAAGATCATGAAGAGAGTATCATTTTACTCTATAATTTCTTAAGTGTTACATATACAGGCCACAGAAATTCATTGGAAGTGACAGGAATCCATTAATGTTGAGTCTCATGTCCCTGGAATTACTTGGGGCAGAAGGAGTGGAAAAGCTATTCTCTGAGAAATCATTTCCATGTATCAGTCAGTTCAGGAATTTCATGTCAGACAGTTCAAGGCATCATAGAACTTTCTCAGATGCAAATACTGAAAGGAAAAGTATTTTCCTTTTATTGCTTTGCTTATTAATTATGTACTCTCAACTCCTTTCCATACAATTCTACCTGAATGTTATTTGATTGATAGGAAATCCTTACAGACCTTAGAACAGGAAAGACTGAGCAGCACTGTTTGAAACACAGCTCTTTCACAGGCTTAAAGTTAACAACATTCACAAGGATGACATGAACGAAAGCATTAAGGGGAAGAAACTTTTCAAAAAGATAATAAATGAACTGGGAGGAAGTAAATAATTCACCCAATGCATTATCAAACGATCTTACGATCTTTAGAAAATGCATCATATAAAATAGTGATTTTCTTCTATCCAGATTCATCCCAAGATCGAGCTGTAAATGCAATGCAGGYAAATTTCACTTTTAAATCAGCCTTTCACTTTTAAATTGAATTATACATGTAAATTTAATCTTAATTGTGCAAACATCKTATGTAAATAACAATCAGAAGGTCTAAATGTGACAAATCTTGATTATCAGAGGATTACAAGTACTTGTAGGGGAGAAAAAAAGAAGGAAAATTCATTCTGTTAGATGGTTATAAACTGTCTGCCGAATGCAAGAATTTAGTTAAACTTCCATTGTTTATGTTAGTAGAGACACAACTTTTAACCAGTTTTTATCTCATCCATTTCCCTGAGAAAACCTAAGCTTCATTTAAGATTTTAAATATAAGTATTAAATGGAGGTGAAAGTCTGTTGTTAACCAAGTAATCAGTTATTTGTCGTACTTGTATTTTTATTCTGTTTCATTCTTTCCATATCATCTTCTCTCAAACTAGGTTACTATGAAGAAAACTATTTTTCTAGGTTGACAAAATCTAACAAGTATTTGAGGCAAACTATGCACTAACCACTTATTGGATCTGTTACACAGACACAAATAGAACACAAGCCTTGTCCCTGTATTTCATAGGTGTTTGCTGCCACGGGCRTTRCTCGGTACTTCAGCAGCAGAATCTGGGAGGGGCACACGGTAGTTTCACGCAGTCCTCAGCGCCTCCCCAGTCCTGCTCGTCCTGAGCTATACAGTTCTGTCCATCCCCTGCCATTCCTCACCCCGCTCTCCGCAGCTCCCGGCAGCACTCAGCGGCACCTTCTCTAAGCCTTCCTCCACATACACAAGTTTTCCTCCCTTCTCCACGCTGCCTTCAGCTAGCAGAGAGGGGCTAAGGTCAGAGGGGAGAAACGAGCGTCCCTAAGCCTTGGGCAAAACTGCAAAGGTCTGGTAGTCATGAACAGACACTGCAGCTGAACTGGTACTCTGCAGCAGCTGAAAGAGCTTAAAGATACAGGTCGGCCACAGGTAGCCATGCGCCCATGCAGCAAGGTCGGCCAGCAGCATCCTGAGCTGCAGGAGGAAAAGTGTTGCCAGGAGGCTGGGAGAGACTATCCCCCACCCCTGTACAGCTCTGGTGAGGCCCCACCTGGAGTGCAGGGCCCGGGTCTGGGCTCCCTGGTGCAACACATGGACATGCTGGAGCAAGGGCAACCAAGAGGCACCAGGATCACGAGGGGCTTGACGCATCTGACATATGAGGAGAGGCTGAAAGACCTGAGACTGTTTAGGCTTGTGGGGATCTTATCACTTATTGTATAATGATAGGATAGATTGTATCGCCCCTCAGTAGGAGGGAGTAGAGAACCGGGGGCCTTAGTCATATCCACTGAAACTGAAATTCAGCAAACTCCTCTTTCAGCAGAGGGAAAAACAGGTTACCCAGGGTGGCTGTCAAATCTTCATCCTTGCAGCTATTCCAACCCTGAGCAACCTGCTCTACTTGACCTTGCTTTCAGCAGGGCCTTGGACTAGATCATCTCCAGAGGTCCATTTCAACTTCAGCTACTCTGTGATTTTGTGTAATTTCTACAGATAGAAAAATCCAGTTATTTTGTAACCAAAACATGTATTTAATGAGCATATGTTAACTGAAGATTTTATAARGCTTATAATGGACAAATTTTTAACAAGGAAAATACATTTCCTCCACACATGCACCTCTGCCAAATTTCAGGCTCCTACTCCTAAAAATGGAAGTGAAAGAATGTGTCAGCTATGTGCCTTTTTTATCCTCCTCTCTGGAATGGATGCAATAACATGGAGGAACACTTCAAAAACTATTCAGTGTGGATCCATCAAATATACACTATTCTGTGTGTATGAAAAAGGAAATTTCATTGTAAGGCTGTAATAAGGTTGCTGATCATACCATCTTGAAAGCAAACTTTCTTACAGTCCACTGTTATTAAGATACATTAACAGAGCATGTACTTTGATGWTTGGCCTGAAAAATAACTAAACAGCTTTAAGATCTGCCAAGTATCCAAAGGAAAACAATGTACATAAAAATACTAGCTAAAAGCCTGACAAGAATCACATGCTGCAGCACTCCAGCTGTGCCAAGAAAATTCTTTGACCACAGATACAGATATCCATTACGTAACTTGGGGAGGTATTTAACTGTAAGAGTTCAGTGCGATAACTATGGGATCCTTTTCTCAGGATAAACTTAATACATTTGAACTTCATACATTAGGGGACATTTGGATTGTGTCTTTTAGAGTCAACTTGAGTGGTAGTCAAAACATGTTTGTATTAATTCATTATTTCAGGCAGGCTCATTAACTCTTTAAAAAATAAAGCAGATGTAAGAATGCTTTTATCCAGGATCAACAAGCTGTTCCTAAAGAGGAAATACAGGTGCCTAAAAATTCAGTCAGGTGTGTTTGTGTTGTGTAACTTCCCTTATTACAATTTTTCTATTTTCTAATCAATTCTGATATGTATACGACTAAAACATAGGCAATAGATATTTCCAAAAGTCAGTTATGGTCAGAGTCGAGAAAACCACGGACACATAAAGAGAGCATCTTACAGTCCTAACGCATGACACCTCACCTCTCTACCCATAAGTGAAAAGCACATTCCTTCTTAGTAACTTTTTTGACGAAACTGTAGTCATTAATAGTCTATAAAGCAAAACAGTGTTTACTATTACTATGCTGCATGTTTCCCTGCAATTACATACAGCATATTCTCTTGTTCATTGGGAAGAACTACTTACCAATTCTCTGGATTTGATCAAGGAGCAGAACTGAACTCAGGACTTGACCATGCCACAGTAATGGTTTTACTTCAAAATTCTCACACATGTCCTTTMCTTTCAGAGATTAAAATTTAAGGTCTATTGGATCTATTTAACAACTTAAATCATTTAAATATCCTAGTGTGGATGAATGAATATTTTCAAATACATATAATTTTACAATTTCCTTGATATTAAACATTTAAGTCAAATTTAAAGAACACTTCCTTCTTTAAAAATAATGAATGTTTAAACTGAAATATATAATTGTCTTAATTGCTCTCAGGATTCCAACATTCAGAAGAGACAGATTTGCCTTCTGTTCATTTTACCGCTATTTACACTTTTTCATGCAATTTCACTGAATCTGAGAAAATGTCCTGAATAAATGATCTTCTCCAGCTTTTTTTTTTATATTTAATAATTAAGGTATCCATTAATTAATGGCCAACTCTCAGGATAAATATCAAACTGCATCTGAAATCAAGACATTACAAAGACAGCATGTAGCCCCCACTGTATAGACAGATGGGTTAATATATTTCTTCATAAAAAAAACCCAAAGCGTGCAGAACAGAAGTGGGCTACACATTAACAGGCAGTATARAACTGACTCTAGCAGGACCAATGCTGCAGTGAAGTCTCATTAAGAGGCAGGTGGTGGCCCAATTTACCTTGCACAGAGGTCTTCAGAGCAATACAGGAATGGATTAAGACAACTACCTTGCAGTGTGAAACATGAGGGAGATTTGATGTGACTAGATCTTTACACTGAACATATAGGCAAATTTGTTTAATATGAAAACTTTTTTATACAAAAGTCTTAAGCACAGTTTTTCTAAATAAAAAAGATGCACATTACATTCACCACAAGAGAATAAAGTTATGTGTGGAGTATAAAAAGCTTCATTACCTTCTCCAATATATAAAAACAAAACAAAACAAAAMAACCCTCCCCTATATCCTTCCTTTCAAAATAACTTCCACTATTTTCTTCTGTTTATTCTATTTTCTAGGAAAATACAGACCCTACATTTCAAGAATAAACTGTTGAGTRCTTCATTTGCAAGAAACTGTGCTGTCATCTTGCTGGCTGTTCTCTTGCATGTTCTTTACCTAAGGCAGCACACAGGCACTRGAGCTCATCTTAATGGCAAGTTAGTGACTGGCCAAAGCAGGAGCTCAGCAACTGGAGAAGCAGCAATGATGTTTATCRTGGTGTTCAGGACTACTTCTACTCTTTTGCAATCGTGTTTCCCCTTCACATACTTTATGGGCTAATTTCTATCCCCACCTGGTTGGCAATTCTATTCGTCTTCCTCTTCAATTGGCCTCCTACAAAGTACAAGCCCCACCTCAGCCACAAACGTGCAGCAGGTCCAAACGGATTCTACTTCTGGCATGGCTTCCTTTGGGAAATTCTTATAAACGGTGAGCTGAGAACCAGGGTATTTTAAAACAAGTGGCTGTTMAAATCCAAAAAGCAAAGACAATGAAACAGGAGAGAAAAAGCCAACATAAAAAGCCTATGCTGTCATGCCTAAAATTCAGACAAACTGGTTTACTTGAAACATTTCTACAACATGAGAACACAGACCAAACCGCTCCCACTCTCAAAACATACTCAGATGGGATTTCATTTTTGGCCACTCTGAAGTTCTTTGTTCCAGTTTCCTGCCTAGATTTCCCCTTTTCGAATGCCAAGCCAAGAAATTAATCTCTGGATCAGGATTAAACTTTGAAAGCAGATGTTACCCATACAGTCTGCTACATACTGGTAAACAGGATGATTGTGTGTTTTCCTGACTCTATGCAGTTAAATCCTAATGGATTTAACTCTAGGTAATCACAGAGCAAAGAGAACAAGTTAACACAAAGAGAAAACATTAATATACATTAATATACATTAATATACATTGCAGGTAACTTTCACATCTACAAATTTCATAGTCTTTTTTTAGTAACAAGCTGTTGTAAGAAAAGGTTTCATATGAAGTTATACAATTAAAAGACTAGCTAAATTTCTTACAGTAACTTTTATAAGTTCATGCTGCAGGATATATTAATAATTTATAAAAATAACAAATATTTATTACATTAATTAAGCAACAGAATTAGAAAATAGAAAAGCTTAAAATTTAGGGTTTTCAGAATTTATGAAATATCATGCACTAAATTTTATCTGTGACTCCTACTAACAAATGCACAATATTCCTGTCTCTAGCCCCACTGCATTTTACCTTCTCTTCTCTACCAACAGAAATTAAAACACATGACACTGTACTATCTGTGCACAGCTATAAGATGCATGAATTCAAGCTGCGAATTTACTGTTTGAAGTTTTGCTCCTCAGGGGCTTAATCATTCTTCTTGCAGCTGCATCTCTAAAACTTTTAAAAAAAAAAAATCCAGCCATTCTACAGTTTACTGGATGGAGAGAGAGGAAGGTTCCCGGCCTCCTATACTCTGCTGCATAAGAAAGCTTCTGGTGGGAGAGGGAGATGGCTCCTTTTCAGACCCAGAAGAGCCTGCAATTGAAATGACTGCACTGTAAAGTAACACAGGCAGAAGGAATCCACCTTATCTTAGTGAACAGAAAGGTAGGTTCATTTTCTACTTAATTTGTCTCACCTTTCAGTTTTTTGGTAATTTTGGTGAAACCATTCATCACTCAAATTTATTATTTTCACTTCAGTTCAGACTAGAAGCTCTGGGTATCTTCTACTGCATGCAGTGAAACCAACAACCAAACAACAGAAAAACTGAGGATTATCTCAAGACTTAAGGACTTAGGCTGATTCTGGTAGTATTCCAAAGTATCTACTCATATACTTGAATCAAAACAAAAGAAAAAAACCAACTTTAAATAAATAATACATTGACCTGCAAATACCAGGAAGAGCTCAACAGCGCAGCTACTTAGTAGAATCATGGAKAAAGTAAATCCCAGCCAGCAATGAGCAGCTCAGGATAGACGGGGGCACTTATCCCTCTGGGAAACACAACGCGAGGATGTATTTGCACTGCTCAGTTTACGTCACTCTGAAGTGGGTCTGCATTTGCTCATCCATCCCTTCTTACCTTCCTGCCCATACCAGGTGTTTTGGCCACCTCTTTGATACCAGCACAAGCATTCCTGTGGTTGCAAACTGAATCAGATAAGCTCAGTGATCAGCTTGCAAAATAATCCTCCTAACTCCCTTTTTTCTCAAAAACGGGATTCATTTTCTGAGGGATGAGTGAGTTGATGAGACCTATTGCAAAGGTGCACATATGCTACTGCTAATGCAAAGAAAGGACACAAAACCACCTTTATGGCACCGACATATAAATTAATGATTCCATGAAACCATATCACTTAGTCATTGGGGCAGGGGGTGGGGAACCATATCAGTATTATTTCTTTGGTTACTCTTTACATTTCTCTTTATAGAAGAATGAAATGTTAATTATTACTCTAAATGCCTGCACTTGACCTCACACTAGAACATTTTGCCTAAGGCAATAAGGCGATAAATATGATTTATCATATTTATTCATGAAGTAGAGTGTATCTGAATACTGTATCATTCGGTGTCTTTCTTAAAAATATAAAATGAAAGTCAGTGTTGAAGAAAGCTCTTGCATCAGAACAGTACTGAAGAGAAGTCTTCTGATCTGTGGGCATAYTGCAGCAACAGTCTAGGAAAAGGACATAAAAGCAAAATATGCCAGAGTGTGATTCTGTAAAGTAGATGGAATACTAGGTTTTCAGAAATGCAGAAAAAGGTAACGGATTTCAAGTTGTTGTGCATGCTTGATATTGCACTTAAGTTGATTTGTAGGGAGCTGAGATTATTAAAGATGACTGAGAGAACTGGCAGATCGTTTTCAACAGCTTTATGATACTCTGCTATCATAAAACACCATTCAGGAATTTTGTAAAATAGAACTGTTTTTTGTAAAATGTGATGAAATATAGATTTTTTTTTTAAAAAAAAGGAAAATATTGGCAGATGGAATTACAGTGTCTTSCTTCAGAGAAAGAAAAAAATCTGCATTGCACTTATGCTTTAGAGAAGATGAAATAATTACTTGGATGTTTTTACAGAAAAATATATCCGATTTGTTTTCCACATAATTAAATAAATAATAATAATAGAAAACSTGACAGAATTGTCTGGTTCCTTTGAAGCACAGTGCAAGGAAAAGAATCACCATGGAAACAGCAAGCACAAAACCGCAGTAGAACCTAAGAGAAATGCCACTGCTTCGCAGCAGCAAAGGAAAAACACTGTCAAGGAGCTACAGGAACCAATCAATGCCCTGACTCTTTCAAGTGTTTACTCACCTGAGTAAATCTTACTCAAATGAGTCTTCC
>PTEX01000004.1:7931704-8103137 GCA_003342815.1 Eudromia elegans | reverse complement strand
TTAAATGAGTGCTTGTTACTTTAAAACTATTACCAAAATAATGTATTCTGGAAGTTTTCATAAAATTCCTATCACTAGTCCAACAGAACTCTTCCTGCTTTAAACTGCAATAGCCATTGATATAAATATAAACTCTCAGAGTGAAATAACTTAAAAACCCCTAAAAGATAATTTTAATGAAAATCATTTGCATTTTTAATATTTCTGCATTCATATTTTCACTTTCTGAAATTATTTTTCCATAATATATAAAAGCATCTGAAACTTCCAAAATTCATTTGTTATAAACCAAAGAACAGTAAACTGATATGTTATTAGGAAATAAAAGTTGACCTCTCTTTCCTTGCTTTTTGGTTTTTATTCTCCTACTATTCATTCACACCCTGGACAGCATCAAATTTGACTCATATATCCTGACTGCATTTACATTTCACTATTTTAAAGAACCATCCCAAAGCTGCAACCTCCTCTGCCTTAGGAGACAACCAAAACAATCCCGCGGGCCTGCAATTTTATAGCACAGTTCCCAATCACCCTCCTCCTTCAGCTTTCATCCTGTAATTTAGCTTCTTGCATACATATATTCAAATACTACTTCTGCTTCCTCAATTGCTTTTTCTACTCAGTCMTTTGCAAACTTCTCTCCTCTGGTTGAACTCAAACTGTAGTTTCCATCCTTTCCTTCACTATACCAAATAAAGCATTTTCAGCACGTGGCTTTGCATTCCACATCAAATCTGTTCTGTGTTTATCATGCCTGCTTTTACTCCCACTCATCAACCCTCATTTACCCCATAAGTATTTGAATAATCCTTCCAATATCTTCCTTTTATGCTCGGAAGAGCTTCCTGTTAAAAGTCACAGCTAACATCTTAATCTCTACTAAARAGCCGCTCTACCACAACACTCCCTGCCTGACGTGTCCTTTGATGGCACTTGTCATTACAAATTCATGCACAAATATCCACCTCAAAAATAATCTTATCTGTCCCTACTGTCTGTTATTCTTATCTACTCCATGCTAAGAATTCACTGAAGAACACTATGTCATGCCCAACTTCAGCATGGCCTGCTCTGCCTTGGATTTCACTCATGAGTAAGACAAGTGTGAGGTCTTTTCTTCAAAATGGTCAAGTAATGGTGCTCTGGCATTACAGTCCTTTTGTTATTGTGTCAATAAATCCCAAAACATCAGTTGTTTTTTTTTTTTCCATTTATCTTATTGCTCSTTAGATTTAGTCTTAAGTGAGTCTTGAATGGATAAGCACTACTAGAGGCTTAATCCAAAACAGAACTCTTTTAATGAGTTCAATGGACGCTGCGTTAAACAGTATGTCTAACTGCAGAATATCAATTACTATACKTAAAAACAAAATCAAACAACAAAACCTGCAACCACTGCCCTAAGAGATTAAGTGCAAATTAAGCGATTGTTAATTCATTTAGACCTAAGATGATTTTTGAATACTTGTGCTAAGAGCACACATGCGAGCATGCTAGATCTTCACGGTATCATACATTCCCAGGAAGTAACTCATATAACCCTTACAACAACTTATATAACCAGATCAACGGGGGAGGCGGCATTACAGCAAAGATTATGGTCGCCAAAAATAAAAACAGCTCATATCCCAGGATAGCCTTGCCTCAAGCAGATAAATATACACTTTTCTGATTCTTCTGTTCAACATACTACAAGGATGTTTAGCAAAAGAATAAGAGAATTGTCTATCATGAATGAAAGAAAAAACAACAACTAAAGAATGGTGCAAAATTGAATGAGAATATTGAATGTTCATATTATGGACCTCCTTGCTCACAGAGATATATAATCTCAAATATACATACATACCTTTTTACACAATCACACACACACACATTCGTATATAAACTTAAAGGTCTTTTTAAAAAAGTAAAAATGGATTTTTCTTCTATTACAACAGCTGCCTGTTATGGCAAATAAAAAAAATCATTCACAATCACTACTTAAATATAGTATCGATGAGGCCAAGTGAAAAACTGAAATCAGTTCATGATTAACTCATACTTTATAGCTGAGCATTTATGGAAATCTTTCATYAATAGTGTTGAAATGTATTCAAAAGAAACACAAAAGCAGTACAGTCTTCCCTGTATGCTATCGATTGCCATCAATAAAGAAATGATTTATCTGTAATAAACTTTTACCATGGTTGAAATGAATTTCAAATCTTATATTCACTTAAATATCTTCAAAAATAAGCTACTCTAACAACTAGTCTAAATCCTAAATTATTTTCTAAGACAAATGCATCRTTTTTTCATGCAGATGCATTTCAGTTTAATTTGAACACAAATTAAAAAAAAATCTAAAAGACAACTATCTACACGTTAGAGTAAAGACCCACCAGAGAAAGCTTTCAGTACCCAGTTAAAGAGCATCTGCTATGCAAGGATTTGAAATCCAAACACATGAAGACTCTACTGGAAACAGGAATGGAAAACCACAGCCACCCTGATGCGGAGCCAAGTAAAGCAATAAATTAGACTTAGGGCAAACCACACTCCAGAGAGTTTTAATTCATACCATAAACAGAAACAAAGTTTAACAGATTTTGATTATGGTTAATGCTTCGATCTTTGAAAAAAAATACATATCTATATAACTAAAAATATTTAATAAAATAATAATGATCATTCTAAATGACTGTAGGCACTCTAGTTTTCTTTCATAAAGGAAACAATATATTCTCATTATCTCTGGGTATAAAGAATTTTCAACAATTACTTTTAATAATTCAACAAAAACTCTAGAAATATAAATCTTCTTCTGGTAGACAGCAGCTCCAGTGGAAAACATGAGCCCATGCTATTCTATCTTCCAAACTATAATTCTAACTTCCAAACACAAAAGTACGGTTTGATAATAACAATATTTTCTGTTGTTATAAAAAGAAATAATTGAAGAACGAGTCAAATATAACTTGAACAAGAGTTTGACTGAAAACATTGCTCTATATTTTTTAGGGTCTCAAGGATAACTTTTTCATAAATTCACCTTCTGAAAAAATGTTCTGTGGTATCTGAAAGCCAATCATTATCAAAAACACAGATGTTTTAGTGAAAATGTTTAAGTTTTCTGCTGGCAGAGACTTTCTGCCCAAGTAATCATTAATCCATATTGTGGCCAGGAAGACAGCGGAGCAGACGTGCAAGAATAGTAAGGTCAGTCTATCTATTTTAAAACGGCAACAACCTACACAGCTCTGTGACAGTGTGTAAAATACAATGTTAAGGAAATGGAAAGAAATATATGTAATTGATCTTTAGCAGTTATCTCCAGCAGGGTTGACAGTATCTATTAAAAAACAAGTCAATACTGCAGTCATAAGCAATGTAGGAAAATATGGTTTTAATATCAAAACAGCTCTGATTAGTTTACTAATTCAAACTTAGAAGTTTTCGCTAAATCATTTGTTTTGTTCCTGTGATGAATTTTGTTTATAGGAAAAAAATTCTAATGCATTGAAATAACACTCACAAGCATTGTATTGCAAACCACAAAGGAATGCTGTCTTTTGTACAACAAAATCATAAATGAGGAGTGCATATTCTTAGTTAAAAGGTCCATATGAGACTTCTGTCTTAAGTGTTAATAAAGGTCTGGATTTAATTTCAAGATGACATCTCAGACTAAAGTCTCAGTAAATGCATCACAGTAGTAGCTTACCACAAAGACCAGCTCTACAACCCCACTGAGATTTTCTTCTATTAACTGTCGACAAATAAAATTTAAGAGCCCTAGGATTTTGCATAGAGATAACCATCTCAGTATTAAACTAGCAGATCCTCAGTAAGCAGTGGCAATCTTCATTTTATTGACATTGCCGCAGACTTCGTCCCATATAACTAACCACATGAAATTGTAAGCAAAAGATAACAAGGCAGTTTAGCACCTTAGTATCCTAAGTGCAACTACAGAAAAAGAGCCCTCAAAGAAAAGAAAGGAAATATCTTAGAATGACAAATAATGAGTTGGGAAGGGCACTTACTTGTTCAAGACCAGTCAATAATGTCCTGTTTTTTTCTGCTCCACACTATTTTACAATATGACAAAGAATATAAATTATCAATGAATAATGAACATAGTACAAAGCACTTCCTTAAACAGTACTCAGCTTACATGCACATTGGATATCATCTTTTTCAGTAATGCAGTTGGAGCATAGTTAACTGTCCTCTTATAGAGCCCAAATGCTCCGTACAGACACATAACAACTTACCAGTAAGTGATAAAGTTATTTCTGTGAAGTTGGACACACATRTACACAGCTGTGCCACTAATTATAAGAATCTAACACAGATTTGGAACAGTGAAATGGCAAACTCTTGTATGCTTTCCTCAAGAGCTTATAAGGAAAACCAAAGACTGGACTTTTCTGTAGTACACCTGGGGAAAAAGTGTGGGATTTTATAGCAGTTAAGTAGAGATCTACTAAAACWGCAGGCAACATGCAAAAATGAGGACAAGTAGGCAGGTTTTATGCTATTTAAATTTTTAGGTAAGAGCTATTAGATACACAGAAATGCTGTGCACGAATACAAACAAATTCAGTAAAAACCTCTCTTTGGAAAACTTGTCCATCTAAAATTACTCTGCTCATATTGAACAAGATGCTGTGTTCAAACAATGCTCAAGTGGAGAAACCATAACAGCTCCAGTAAAACAAAGTAGCTGAAGTACCTACTCAAAACTCAAAGCTGTTTTAGTTTACCTGCTCACATCCTTGCAGTTTTGAAGTACAGATTCCTGCATCTGAATATCTTCCCGGCAAGCAACAAATAGTATGTAAAAAAACCTCTCAAAAACAAACAAACAAAAAATACCTGCAAAACAAAAACCACACCTGTAAACGGTGTTTAAACAGGGCAAAGAAAACAGGCAAAGCTGAGCTCTCAGAGTTCCCACTGAATTTCTTCCAGATTGACGCTGCACTTTTAAACGAGTAACAGTAAAGTGGTCTAGAAAATTTCCTTGGTATACGTCAGAAGCCGTTCTCCTTACTTAAAAACAATTTTTCAATTATTTGTGCATATAATCAGAGGAATTTCCAGAGACATTCTATTGGATAAAATTAGGCAACATTCATCTATCAGATTTTATAGGACATAGTAAAATGTTAATTTGTCGGAAAGAATCATGATATTCAAGTACAGCTTGAATGTGAAAACATTTAAATTGTGGATTCCAATTGTTTTTATAGGCCTGAGGCGTGTTCTTGTGATCACTTATTTTGTCCTTTAGTCTAACAGTCCTGAACCACATCCCTGATCACAGGGTTGCGATCTGTACTTCAGAAGCAATACTGACATCAAAACKAAAAGCAATCTGTATTATTACATAAAAATCTAACTTATCTAAATAGAAATTATTACATGTCCCAAAGGAACCTCTGTTAGTAGTAATATGCAGCATAGCTTTAAATTACACCTAGACTATTTTTGGTATTGGAGACCTTGTGATTAGAACAGATTACATCTCCCTCTAATGATTCTTCAGCTTCAGAATACTGATGAACAACCTGACAAGTAGTTGGAAAAAATGAAGTGTTATGATTTCACTGTGACAATTAAGCTTAATGTTGTTCAGATTCTTACATCCCCAGCAAAGACAAGGCCTGGGAATCAGTATTTAGATTACAGAGATCATTACAGCGTGACATTTCTTGAGAAATTCAGAAGTCATCAGAAGCAGCGCAGTGAATGATTTGAGGTTCTGGGGAAAGGACATTGAGAACAAAGGTAATCTCAATCTTAAGTATACGTCACCTAACTTTTAAAACGCTAGGGATACCCAAGACCCTGGAGGCCAGCAAAGCCACTCTGCATTTTGATAATGGAAAGATTGGCTCATGCTCTTTTACGTGGAATGGGGCTGAGAAACAGGAACTAGAGCATCCCATCCTTCTGGCTTTAGAGGGACAGCAATGACAATAGATAGTCCTTTCTGAATGTCTGGATTCTCATGAATTGGTATGAATAAGATTCAAATGCCCTGAATAGTGTTTATTAACAGGTGTAAAGATTCGGTTATACCAAGAATATCTATATGATTGTTTGAATAAATAATAGGAGAAAAGGATTTTAATATAGTGAAAGCCCTAAATGAAGACTTTAGCTATGAAAAGTAAAGCTGCAATTTCCTCTGAAAATGAACCAGCAGATTTCTAGGAAGAAAGTGTTCCTAGCAACTCTCTTTAAAAGGTTCTCTCCTGAGAGTGTGAAGGTATCAGAACAGGAAAAGAAGCACTCCAAAGACATCTGGATGGTGGCAAAACCACTTCTGGTTGATAATGAAAAAGGTGTTCTGACCAAAATAAACACCAGACAATAAATGTATAGTAATTCCATTCCACAAAAAAAAAGATAATTATTTCTAAAAAACTTCCAACTATTTCTCTTCTGTTTGTGATTGGCTCTGGAAAACATTACTATTTGGACTATATTAAAACAAATGGGTAGAGTTAACATAGGAGCAGAGAGATTTTATATAGTAGATTTTAGTACCATCACTGTCTTCAGCTACTAGGTATAATAAAGAACACTTAACATTCCTTTAATAAAACAAGAATAAAACTAGCAAAAACAAGACTGCACCTACCATTAGGCACCGTCTTGTAATCTAAGGAGTCTCCTAATAGCTGGAAGGTAAATACTAGATTCTACTTAGTTACACATCTGAGCAAGGGAGATACGATTCAGTGTGACAGGCTAAGGCAGAGCATCTTCGAGCTGCCCGCTAGCTAGGGACAGGGGAGAAGGGCAGGGAACAGAACTGTAAGCAAAGAAGTTTTTCCTCATGACCCCTTCTGTTTTCCTGGAAATAGGAATTTTTCTACTTTCTCTGCTTTTAGGCAGAATTGCACCAGAGTAAGCTAGAACAGATCAATAATTACTCCACCTAACTAAATCTTAAAAGATATTGAAAATTGACACATCAGGTGAAAAGAAGTAATAATAATTATTCACACTTTAAAAGAAATATTGGATATATGAMATTTACAGGAACAACTGAAGGGTTATCACATATAGTATTTATTATAGTAAGAACCAGAACAAATACTTGGGTTTTTTTACCCCTCCTTTTTTWAAAGATTCTTTTGCAAAGGATCTGCCCTGTCCATGCACATTATATGTAGTTCTGTAATGCCATGAAGATGCCCACAAATRTTAGTCGTGTAGACAGGCACACGAAACAAGGCAAAAATTTTTCTGAGTATACGTACCACCACAAACCAGACCCTAGAATGAGGATGTGCAGCTACATATACGCCTGGCCTGTTCCGTCAGCACTGATGTGCTAAAGCAATCTTTAATAAACAGAAGCTATAAACACAAAGCCCACAGCTTTAGTAGTTAACTATTAATGATCACCAAGGTCAACTAGCAGGAAATAGGCTATTTATCCTCCGCTCCTAAACCAAGACAGCACATTCAGACTGGTGCCTGGATACAATCCTTGCAACGTTCCAAGGGCCAAGCCAGGCCTGCAAATTGTTTGGGTCCGTCCAAGCTGGGAACGAACATGCAGGAGCAGGAAAGACGACCAAGTTAATGGCACCCGTGCCAAAGACCGTACGAGGCAAGCTTGGATTTACCGAGGCAAGCTCAGCCAAAGACTCAAGCTTTTACTCCATAAAATACACATCCCCCCTTATTTTCTGTAACTGTAAAAGAGTATGATGTTGAGATTCTTGGTGTTGTTTTGGATCACAGACTTTTCTTCAGTCTCACATATACTGGGTATGCTCTATGAAACAATACATACAACAATCAACATAGGGCTTTGTGACCTTCATTATTTTAACCTTTTTCTCTTTAGCTTTCACAAGGGATCACTACTCTTTTTATCTAGAACAAATGATAATTTCCCACTTTTCAGAATCTCCAAAACACCTTCAATTATTTTCCTCACTTGTGGAATACTATTTAGTGTGAAATTTAATCTTTATACTTGTAGAAGACATTCTTCTCAAGAACGGAAATAATCATTTTTAACAATCTGTTTGAGGCCAATAGAAACCCTTATTTCTTCCAACAAACGTTTCTAAGCCAGCATGACTATGTTTTTATTCACCACCTTTCTTGTCATTCTTAGGATTGCAATATTTCTATGTTATGCTGCTTGTTTTTATTTCCTTCTAAAAGCTGAGCACACCTTTTTGGAACCAATGTATGAAGTAGTCATTCTTTGTCGATATAAACAAAACACTGGCCTCTTGCCATATCCAGACAAGTACTAAAAGATGAATTTGCTAAAAAAATGCTGCAACACAAACTCATACAATAAAATAAAAATTCCTTTAGGCTTCCAAACAGGGAAAACCCCCAAATTTCTTCCTAAATGCATGTTGTAGATATCACCTCCTCCCACCGGCCCCCCGAAGAGTGAACTATTACTTGCGTTGATTCCTCGCTCTATGACTACAGGGGAATCTCTACATAAACACTCAAGTGCATTTCCTTTCATTCATTAACACGTGCCTCCTTCCCTGGTGAACAATCTTTTTTCTGTATATAACACCTTAAATTATATCCATTCTGGTCAAAAGTTAAATGCTAATGAACACCCTTGCTAAAAGCTACTTAATTTTAAAACCACAGTCCTTCACTGAGCGATCCTATCATGCTAGGTGCTGCAGAGATGTAGGAGAGCCTGCTTCCTCTGCAGATGACTAGCAGCACCTGGCAGATGGATATTCATCAATAATCAAAATAAAAGGAGTTTTCTTTTTTCGTATGTGACTATCATTAAAACCACATAGAAGATCTGAACATATCCACAAACTCATACTTTGATGAAGGATTAGAAATATAAATAATAGTAGCTTTGAGCATAAGTAAAAGAGCCGGGATTAAAAGTAGTACATATTTTCTTCAGGTCTTGCTACTTTCTTCTGTACTCACACACACACCCCCAAAACACAGTCCAGCCACAGCTATTATGAACATGACTCRGAGTTCACTCAGCTTTTACATCAAGGGAGAGTTTCACTCTGGTTAACTAGAGTAGCCTAAAACAATTACCGATTTTGCAAAGACCTAACAATCCGACTCAACTGACATGAAAAAATAGAGCAATAATAGAGAAATAATCATCAAGCATTTTTCTACACTCACTTGACAAGATATCCAGGTTTCACTAAAGCTGAGAAGTTTCTGAATTTTCTCACATTCTTTTCTGTTATTTTACTTTATATTTTTCCACTACTTTCTGTCTAGCAAACTATGATAGAGCTTCCTTGACAAAACTGCCTCTTGGGTAGATACCTGATTCTGTTACATATTAGAAGTAACAGAATTAGTTCAGATTTATATCACAGCAAAACTGTTTCAATGTCCTTTATGTTAGGCTTAATCTTTGCTCTTTGTACTTTTGATGAATCATACTGACTAACACAGAGGTCTGTGGCTACAATCAGGAGACTGGAGGTGACGATCTCTATTCTCATCAGTTATTAGACTATTTTCAGAGGACTCAGGGCAGGTTTGGGCCTCAAATGCRACAAAAATGTTGCTAAACTGGAGCAAGTTCAGTTGAGTGGCACTCAACTCTGTGCATTTTCCCTATGAAGAGAAGTTGAGGGAACCTGGCTCGCTCAGCCTACAGAAGAGGSAGCTAAAGGCAACCCCTCAGCATACATGAAGAGGATATCCGTAAGACTTTGTCAGATACTTTCTGACCTAAATTATTCTACTATTCCTACTCTATAGCATTATTTATTATTTGCTTTTGATTTCATCTGTGCATGGATTTAGTTTTTGTTGCGCTACCACCGCAAAGGATAAAAAAAAAAAAAAATGTTGAATATATTGCTGCACTACCAGATTTTGATAAAACATCTCCTTCACACGTAGTGCAAAGTTCTCTCTCCTGGTAGCTGGATACAAATGTACAGCTCTGCCAAAATGACACAGACTGTTACTATGCACTCAGGCTCTCAATCTTCCTTTTTAAGTTGTGCAAATATAGTGTTGAAAATTATCCAGGAATAATATCTAAATGTTTTAGCATCTGCCAGTTCTTTTAGATGAGCGCTGTAAAGATGAACACATATCAATACAGAGGTAATTAACTAGATGCCAAAGATGAAACTCAAAGTAAACAAAAGCAAGGTTATGCACAAAATCTGAATATCCTTTAGAACAATTATAGATTGTAAATCAACTGTAACTCCTCTGGAAGTAAACTTGGTTGCCAACACAATCCAGTCAATGAAATAATTCCGCAACATGCAAACACMATTGAAAGAAATGAATGCTGATACAGCAGATGTATGTTAGGAAATTTCATTGAAATTAGGACATTATATGTGAAACTCAGGTTTAATTCTTGTATCTCCATCTTATATAGACAACTCAGAAAAGGAATATAATATTTATAGGAATTATTCTAGAAAAGACTAAACATTACTGTATAGATACTAAGATGAGCATCCTGAAAATCTGTCAGATTTGAATATCATCTGCACTGGATTAGTAACAAAGAAAGAATATAAAACTATGAGCAGATTCTGAATCTGGCTTGTTTTAAACTACATAGTAATAATCCACTGATCACAGATAATACAGATAACATAGCTTTTGGTTCCAAATATGTGTTCTAAATTCCTTTTTTAATTAGTTAGTGAACTAAAATTTAAAGAACCAATGTTTCAGTGACATGATTAAAGAAAGAAYGCTGTGTCTGTGATAGAGAATTTGAAAGGGTATGTTTCAAGTCTTTCAGAATTTCAGTTCCTTCAAGACAGCCCTTGCTGCCTCCTTTCCTAAAGGTTTTTAAATATAACATAAGGTTTAGAAGGAAATAAAACCACTATAGAAGGAGTCCTTAGAGAGTAAAAAAAAAAAATTAAAGACAGGAGAGAGGGCAGGACTAAACCGTCCATTCTCACAACAGAGATCGATTCCTTCAGTTTCATACAGGGAATTGTGGTGAGGTACCTGGCAAATGGAGCTGATAGACATTGCTGATGAGCGCTAGTCACTTGACACAGACACATGGCACAGTGGAGAACCACAGAAAAGCCTCAGGACTGAGTGCAAAAATGTAGACAAATATGATGTAGAAAGGAGAAAACAACCTGAACTTCATCTGTAAAATAATGATATTATTTTACACTGGTCCACTCTTTTACTTGGAAGCAAATTATGAGTTATGACACTTCCATAAACATGTCAGTTCAGTGTTAAGAGCTGAAGAAATAAATCTAACGTTAAAGAAAAAGATGGGAACCTAAAACACAAGGCATCTCAGGACACTGGATATGATAGCACCAAATGTTCACTTGCATCTTAAAAATGCACTCACTTCTAGTCCCTTTGCCATTGAAGGATGCTCTAGAACTGAGGAGGATTCGCAAAGTCCAAAAACAACAGTTAAACGTAATGTTCTCTTTGGTAGTAAAAGCATGAATATAGGTGTATTCATTCCTCAAAAATCAGGAAAAAAGACTTGCACTGAATGTCCAATGTCTGTACAGTCACGATGGCACAGGAAAAGGCAGAGAGGGCCTCATCTGCTCACCCTTCTAGTACAACTAGAAGCTGGACTGCTCAGACCAAACAGATGGTGTGGGTTCTCTCTGGCGAGTTCTCACTATGAAATACAGTTGGGCACCGTTGGGCACATGCCCCTTTTTCACTAAAGGGCACGTAACTCTCAGCAAGGCCAAGTGCCTTAATCATACATATCAGGAGAACACATCCTGTATACATACTTGGCTTTATTTCACATGTGAAATACAGAGGTTCAAGTTAAGCACAGAGCAAACAGCATTAACACGGAGGCTTCCTCTCAACCGTGGCTTAGGAAAGTAGCAATGGTTATGCAACCTGAGCAAGCTATTATTGAAATATCATTGGCATTTCACACATTGACAGACTTTGTGTTAAAAGCATAACTCAACATATGAGGCGTAAATTGTGGTGTAATTATTCAGAACTTCAGACTTCATTAATCAGCACAAGGTCATTACAAAACTGATCAGGACAGACATTATGTTTTCTAAGTCGTTACGCAAGAAGATAAAATTGAGGGATCAAGATCTATCTTGACAGAAGATAAAGAACGTTCAGTATGTGCAGAGAGGACCAGAGTTCTAGTCCACTTACACAACACACGTTATTTACTTTTCAGTTATCCAGCAAGGATTTTGACTCTCCTGAAGCTACCCTGCACTTCAGTGAAGCCCTTCAATGAATCTGTGTCATCCTATTTTCAAATACAAAATATTTCATCAGGTTATTATATCATGAAATAAAAAGTCAACAATTTAAAAATTGAATATTAAGCAGATGTGACTATAGTTATGCAAAACATAAGCACATAAAACAATGCCCTGTTAAAGGCTGACTAAAAGTAAGAAATAATGGACTTTTCAATTTAGCACATACCTAGTTCAATGACTACAATTAAACGTTTGAGAGTAACAGTAATATTCTGAAAGACAGATATATGTTCAGAGGTAGTTCGTAAATAAACCATACACAAACACACATAGAATTTACGGATAATGTTCCCATCTAATATTTGGTTCTGAAAGAAAAAATTGACTGCAACAGAAAGCAAAAATGTGTGCACAAAACAGACTGATGATACCAACATTTTAAGTACTTAGTTGTATCTGTAGCTAGTGATATACCCAAGTACAAAACCACAATGAAACCATTTTTCAAATATATTAGAAAATATTTCATAAAAATTTTCATTTCAAAGTTTGTTCAAACTTTACATGGAAATGATAGAAAATAGCAATTCCTAATGAAATTCCTAGTTACAACACAGTTTTGAGGTAATTTACTATATTTTGTAGGAAGTTTGTAGATGTATGATTTTATATTTTCTGCATCTAAAAGCTCATGGCTCCTTTTTTTTGTAAAAAGACATCTGTTTAATGTTATGCAATAAGAATATCTTTGCTTGATATTAGAAAGCATTTTAACATTCTTATTAGGTAGTTTATTTTAGGTAGAAATTCCATGCTGAAAAAAGATGAGGGGCAATTCCTCCAAAAGCATATTTATTTGTAAATTCATTTTCTCTTTAACAGACACACAAATACGTATGCACGTTTGCTTCTTTGAGAAGAGTTGGTTCCTTCTTTAAGGTTCTGCCGTGCTCATAACCTTAATTACATATAGAAACAATAAACTCCATAATCTTTGCAAGCATGTCCACTGTTTTCATCTTTTTTCACTGTTTTAATATTTTGTTATTTAGTTTTGAATGGGAAGATGAAGTAAACTATCATTATTAGTCTTCCTCTTATTTCATGAATGGTTACTGTAAAAATCTCCGTTCACTAGTATTTGAAAGATAGACGCTCACATCCTGCTTACATATCACTTTTGCAATCATTTGACAGGGAGGTGAAGCCAGCTTCACAAATACTAGCAATTACATATTTTAAGTGCAAATTCAGAATGCTCAAAAGATATTTCATAAAATTATTATGTATTATACTTTCACAACTGTGGGACTGCTCTGGCTAAACTGGCACTATCATTTTCTATTTCAAATTTTACTCAAGATTTATTACTTAACACTCACAATGAAGCTTTACTCTGGGAAATCATAATGTTAAAAAAGAATCTCTGTAAAACAAGCTGATTTTTGTTCTCAATCTTAAACAAGTGATTCAATAATTAATTTTTATCACTCATATTTTTCCAGTCTTGATGAGGTAACATTTACCAGACTATTTTAGCCTGCTCTTTTTGAATAACTGTGCTTAATAAATGCCACTAAGTTACGCCTTATTAAAAGCTGGAGAAATATTGCTCACAGCGGAATTTGTTAAAAATTCTTTCATAAACAATTAATCCACAAATTATGCAAGAAACCTGCAGCTGGGACTAGGGAAGTAGGGCTTTTTTTTTTTTTTTTAATGACCACTTGAGAGAATGAGTGTTATGAGTGTTTCTGGTAAGAGTCCCCTTTTCATTTGACTCCTTTCAATTTGTTATAATGGTTAAGGTAACATTTGTTCAGATGCCATTTTTTTTTTTTTTTAATGACCACTTCTTTAAAAGAATAAGTTTGAATTTCAGAAATAACATGAAGAAAACAATAAAAAAAATAAAAAACTGAGTCTCTATGGAAATCAAAAAATATAATTTCACAAAGCCACCTGTCAGTATAGTGCTGTATTAGTAACTCAAGCATCAAATACTTAAAATAGAATGAACAAGAGCAATAAAAAGAACTTGTTCAGCTGAACTAGCTATTGTCATTTAAACACATACGATTAACATACAGCACTGTACCATACAGACTGTGAGAAAAGGTAGTGAGGTACTGTCTAAAAGCAGAATACTCTTTCTAGGACATTTGCGTGTGTACCTTTGCCACAGAAAGATACTGATTTTGACGTAAGCTCTTGGTAGTATGGCTCTTCATGAAGATCAACAACCTTTCTCACCCAGATGTTCGTATTTTAATGATATGGAAATTTTAAGTGGAGTTAAAAGAAAGGAAAAGTAGGGAAAAAATCATGCCTTTAATTTTTAATAATAATTTTAATATTTTAAAAATATTTTCACAATTACTTCCTTCTAATATTTTAATATTTTTACTTTGAATATCTTCAGAATGAATTATTTCATTTCTGAAATGTGGGGTTTAAATTTACAATATTTTTAAACAGAGTTAAGCTAAGGTTACTTGACTCTCACATTCAGAATGGCCCCATTCTTTCACTGTAACTTATTATAATATCATACACACAGGAGAGTTTATTTTTAAATGCAGCCTACAATTTAGTTCAATACATATACATATTCATTAAGTCTGATCAATCTAATCAAAGATGCCCTTGAAAGTGTTCTCAAGACATTAAATCAGCATAAAATAACTATTATAAGCAGCATAGCAAAAGGAAAAAAAGGTTACTGTACATGGAATCAGTACCTTTAAGACTACGACAACTGAGAAGCTTGTTATATTTCTATCTAAACACAACAACGCAGTTCAAGAAAAATAATAAATTAGTAAAAGAAAAATAGTACAGAAGCGATCTGTATGCATCTGCTATTGACATACAGAAGTACTTTGTGCAAAAATATTTTACTTGAGACATTAAGAAGTACCTTAATTCTCAGAAAAAAATCATCATTCACACTTGTGGTAATTATTGTTTATTACAGAAAAGCAAAAGGGTCTGATTTTAGATATGCTAAAAGAGCCGTTTTTTCCAATTTAATTACATGGTGGTTTTAGTTCACAAAACTGAATGTATGTCCAGATAACAGCAGCATAGTTTCCAAAAAAGTTGCATTTTTCTAGTATCTGGTAGTAATTAGTGGAAAGGCAGYATTACAGTATCACTTGTTCTTTATGCAGTTAAACATTTCATTAAGTAATCACAGTCCAGTAATATATTTAAGCAACACAGAACAGATAGCTTTCACAACTGAATCATCCACAATATTGGAGTAACAAGAAAAATATTTTTCATTTTTCAAAATAACATCCAAAATGTGTTTCTTTATATCATCCATTTCATCTTTCATTTTTATGGATGAAGTTAAGAAGTTTACTTAGCTTAGTCTGGATGAAAAAAAAAAGGTAATACATTAAAATAAAATTATTTGCTCACATTCATATAATGATTCTTCTTTCCTCTTCCCTCTCATTTTCCTGACAACAATCTCACAGCATCAAATATACTAAATGGAAATGCTCTAATAGAAAGAAGATGTAGCAAAATATTTTAAACATTAGGAGAAAAGAATTAGTCTTTAAGATAAAAGTGTACACATGTTCTTAATCAGACAAATTATTCAGATATTACAATTGTTTTTATTTTTGTGTTTTCTCAAAAAAAGGATATAAAATGAAAGTGATATCTCTTYGCTAATATTTATTAATTCAAGTTACAACCTTTAGGACATAAAGCTTCACAGTGAAAGCAGATTTTATGAATGGCTTTTGAAAAAAATATAAAAGCAGTTCAGATGCTTTTAAGAACTTTTTTTGTGGAGGGATGAATGCAAAAGATCACACACAGGTGGAAACCAATTATCATCTACTAACAAAGGAAGCAAGTCCAACACAGTGGAATTCTTGCTGCAGAAAGGAACTCAAGTACAGAAAACTTAGGGGAAAACTTAGGATCAGGAGCAACATTTGACAAGATACAGAATCATAAAGCAAGGAAACTGAAGTGGCATGATCAAAGATCTTAACCAAAGAACTGTTTAAGTAACTAATTTGAAGAAACAAAACCAAGGGCCTAGAGAAGGCTCTGGCAACGTATGAGTAACAAACATACAAACGTTTTTTAAACAGCGACACTTAGACATGTGCAATCTGAGATTTCATAGACAGGCTATGCAAGTTCACACCCAGATCACAGCCTTGGAAAGAAAGCGCAGGTTACCAACAGTGACCAGAAATAGAAAGAGAAATGAAGTGAAACCAAAAAGGAAGTGTCTGTAAAGAAATATGAGATCAGCTTTCACTTTATGTATTCAAGTTCCAAGAYGACTATCTATATGGAGCATGCTGGCCTAAGAACCAGAGACAAGTCATCACAAAATAAATAAATAAAACCACAGTCTTCCTCAAATCCATGGATACAATCACTTAAATCAAGAAAGATTTTCAGGAGGCAGATCTCTGGCACACAGACTGAAATGAGACGGTGGCAGGTGACCTACCAAATCACACAGGACGAGCCATTTGAAGACAATGCCACAAATGGATTAGAATTTTTGGTAGTTTGATCAAAACCAGAGACCCTTGCACCAACTCAATAACTGAAATGACTATGGAAGAACTGCGTATGTTTGTGTGGCTTAGGGCTAAGTACAGAGAAAGGAGGAGGGTAAGATGTAGGGCAGTCATATAGTTTTAACAAGGAGAAATCACAAGCAGAACAAAAGCTAGAATGGATGAGCTTCAAGAAGGATGATGGCATAAACAGTGTATTTAAGCTAGGTATTTAAGACTGCATTGTATAAAATGCATTAAAAATAGAGAAAAACAACACATATGTAGAAAAATTCTTTATTTCTCATCATTATCTTAGGATAAAAATAAAAAAAACCTTCCATTTGTCATTGCATTGCAGAGCTCAAACTGTTGAAAAAGTTGGTTTTAATTCTTCATGGTCATTGTATTTACTGAATCATCTAAAAATGTCAACTGTTTCAAAAAATATCAGTATAAAAGTTCTTTGATTAAAAAATATTAAAATTATGCATAATTCTAAGTCTGTGATGATAACGTAAATCTTAGTAATTTCCCACCAGTTGGACACTTTGACATTGTCACAACACCTAACAAATCCATGTTTTTTAAAACATTTCTGCTGACCTTAAGCCCATATATATTAAAACAACAACAAAAAAAAACACATCAAAATCTTCCAGGCTCTCTTTCAACACTATAAAATAAGGAGAAAAAATATATATATTCACTCTGCTGCAAAGTTTGATAAGCAATTGTAAATTAGGCAAAGTTAATAAGCTCTAGCAAAACAAAAGGGAATTAAAAATAAAAAATTCCCATATAAAAAGTTAAATGGCTTTTAGTACCACAATGGCTTTTCGCCATTTTTTCCTTTCCTTGTTTCTACAGTAATATCATTTTTCTGTACTAAAGCTTTTTTTTTGCCATTTGTGTTATTGCCAAAAGATACATTAGAGTAAAAAAGTTGACACTTAATTTTGTCGAAATTCATGTTAGCTAGTAAAATTTGTTATTTATCATTAAAAAAATCCAAACACTATTAAATAGAAGAAAAGCATTTTATTAGTGAAATTGGAAACCCTCACATAACCCAGTATGACAAAATATATAACACTAGAAATTGCTATGCTAGCAGATGTAGGCTGCTAACAGCAGTTGTAAAMGGTGATCAAAGTCTATTTACGCTGCTGAATTTAATGTAGTTGCTGATATGAACAAAAGTGGCAGAAAATGAAGAAATTAGACTTCACACTTTGAAAAACAAAATAGGATGATGTAATATTAGAAGGAATTTCTCACAAGAATCCTGTGCTGAATTAGAGCAACTTTCCAGCGATATGCCATTTCCTTTCTGTGCCACTCCACACTCCCTGAAAATATATAAAACGGAATGGGTTTTTTACAGTAGATGGAGTCATGTTATTGTTCAAAAACTCTCTAGGTTTTATGCTTAAGAACATACCCAAAAAAGAAATCTCATTCCACAAATAAATCCACTTTTTTCTGATTCTCCCTCTCGCAACAGCAATTGTAACCGTATGGCAGACAAACCTCATGCTACCAAGACATTACCAATGAATGCTCTAGAACTACTGTCTGAATTTGGCCCTGCAATGAAAGATCTTTCAGCAACACTGTTCTGTTAAGGATCATTCTACAACCAGAATACCCTTGGGGTTTTTTTTTAAGGATAAGAAAGATTCAAAATCAAGCTATTTTCTGATTCAGAAAAGCAGTGAGGAGATTTACTTGCTCTTGGAGCAACCAATCTTTAAAGTACTTAAATTTCTGGCCTAATGTAATCAAATGGATTCATGCTGTGCAAGGTAAATCCTAGAAAAATACTAGCAACACATTCTGCACAGGGCGTCTGTTATTTTTTAGTTTCAGAAAACATTGAATCAACTCTATTCTGCTCTATTTTCCCTTTGCTCTTATCTAAAAAAAAAAAAACCAACAAAAATAATAAATATATCCAAAAGGATTGATTGGTAGAAAAATAATTTTGAAAATCGAAATGAGGTCCAAATTCAACAGGATTTTTGTGTATCAATTTGGACTACAGAGACTTTAAGTATCAGTACCTTTACAGGATGAGAATTACAGCTGCCTGCCGCACACTCCTTCCCAGCAGCATCAGCCAAAGCTCACATTTCCAGTCTGTGATATCTGGTAAAAAATTGAATGGAATGCCATGTCACTGCTCTGCAGATTTCTAAAACTGAAGCATCTTTTTCTACCTACAAGGAGCCTGGAAGGCCTCATACACTCTTCTCTATCAGATTTGCATCAGAGCTCTGAAGCGCTCTCCAAGCAAGCTACGATTATCAGCATGTCTGGATCAATATCCTTTGCAGCTCCCTTTGAAAGCTAGCACACCACCACAGAAACACTATGGCTGAATTCAGTTCTTCCCTGCAAAACATGCCACCTCTTGACGTTCACCACGTACCTAGAATGGCTACCCAGAATATTCTTGCCGCAAAGACACGTACACCTCTCAACTTCTACTGCGCTCTCGAACTATATGAACACCATATAAAGACCTGTGATTTATTTCTCTACTCATTAATTGTATGACTCCTACAACTGTGGTGCAGAGGATTCCCATTTTAAAGGAATGAAGACAAATTAAAAAAAAAGCTCAGAGAGCTGAGAGTAACAGTAAAATTAGACTCTACAATGAAAGACAATTCCTTAAAAGTAGAAATCTTAATAAGCATCCTTGATTAAAAATGGGAAATTTGAATTCCTCCTGCTTTTGTATTTCCATCTGTTCTCTTGAATTTTATGTAATAACAAAAAACTATAACCATAAAGAAATTTTACACTTAGAGGTATAAACATAGGGTTTACTACCTGCTTTGGAATCCTGGGTTAGCTAGAAGTGCTTCTGGTTTTAGTTTGTTTGTAATACCTAGGCACAAAAAACCAGATAATATTCTGTTCTAGCACCATTTTAGAAGAAAGCAGATTTCTTTGGATAATGACAAAAAGTAATGTATATTAATAGTTACTATATGAAGAGTAACCAAATCTTTTAAAGCAAGAATTTATGAGCTACAATGCCTTAAAATAAAGCTTCTTCATGGCATCAGTTACATTCTAACTATACTGAATACTAAAAGCACAGGCTGTATTTTAGAATCTAATAAATCCTTATGCTACATGAAAATAGTGCAAGAAGAATGAAAAAAAGAATATCTTTTACAACAGCAAGTTCCAAAGCATCAAAGTGTTGTTTGTATGCTTGTGAGTTTGCTCATCGTTTTCTTATCGAATGTGCAGTAAGCTTTATCAGACATTTCTTCAAATTCTGAAACTTTTAAAAAGAAAATAACTCTCCAAGCATAGAATCCATATAAAAATGTTATTTCTGTAATCGCAATAAAAATTCAGCTAATTGTGAAACACTGTAAACATTCAAGAATATTCTAAATAACTCAAAGAATAAAAATCTGATAGAAAATATGGCTTTACTTTTAGAAAAAAACACTTAGAAAAAGAAAGAAACAGCTCGTATCTTTCAAGTTTCCAACATTTCTTGATTTTCAAAAACGTTTTGGACAGTTATTTTGTCAACAAGATAGACAAAGGTCTTATCACTTAAAATAACCTATACATTTACATATGCATCTATGCATGACTGTACTTGCACAATCATTTATATTCTCTATGTACTCTCACCTAGTGTATCCCATAGATACACATCAGCTGAATAACCACAGTCCTTTTTTTGGGGGAGGCAGGGTGGGGAGAGAGGAAGGAGGAGGGCTAGAAGGGAACAGAAAGGGAAATAGCTACTTTTCTATCAAGAGAACAGGTATCAGCCCAGTATTATTACCTGAACCTGCTCTACATTCAAAATTTGATTTAAATGTATGCCACTATGCTCATTACCATAAATTTAAGGTGGGGTTTTTTTTCGTATTTTTAATCAAAATGCTTATTTAAACTCATTTCAGATTCAATTTAATGCAGTCCCTCTTTGGACAAAATTATTTGCACTGAAGATTCAGGAAAACATCAGTAAATATTTAAAACAGTATATATATATATATATTTTACCTTGGTACTAAAATCTGAGGTGAAAGTACAGAGTAATGTAAAGATTACACTAAATCAAATATGTATCTGAATAGGTATACTAAAATCTTTTGACGAAATTAAGTGGAGAAACTGTTGTGGACTTATCTGTAACACATGTTCTTTATATTTCAAATTAACTGAATAGAATATGTTTCACTTTATTCAGTTTTCTTCGTCAACTGAAACTTTTGAAAATGCCATTAGGAATTTTTTTAAAAGCATGAAATTTTCAAAAGCATGCCTACTCAAATACACACACACACACACACACACACTATTTCATAGGGTTTTGGAAAGACCTTTCAGTATTGTTTACTGAAATCATCTAAATTAGACAATTATGTTTAATTAGACAATTAAATTGTCTGGATAATTAACTAATAAATTAGATAATTTCATTAAGATACCAGCTTTAGCTAAATAACTTTTCAGTACACTTTAGTACTAAAAAAACTATTTTTTTTTTTAAACAAAATGTTATAGAAAACAACTATATTCTTCTTCTAGCATCCAAGACTAAGTAAAGCCTATGATATTACAGTAACTTGTCTTAAACATTTTAATTTTACTATTACGATCAGCCACTCTCATTAAGACAGTATACGTGGAACTACTCCCTACAAAAACGTGTTTTTAAAGATGCATTAATAACAATTTTCCCATGACTAATAATACATTGCTTTATTTTCAATTCATTCAGCTGGTGATTATATATATTTTTAATGGTTTTTAAGAATATGTGCTTTCATACTGAACACATCCAGAGGAGAGCAAACATCAAATCCGTATTTTTTTTCTGCGATAAATTCTACTAGCAAAAAAAACTACTGGCAAAGGAAACATGCAATTCAAACTAAAATGACATCAAATGCTGTCTTTCTGTTCTGCTAGGACATGCTCTTCATAGTACGAAGGCCTGGCATTCCAGCTCCAAAGCTGGTCCAATAAAAAAACCCAAGAAGTTCTATGCAAGTAGAAGTACATATCATATGATTACATAAGCCTGAACTTTACAGCATTTATTCCTCCTATTCACTTTTGGGTTACAAAGTTTTCACATTCTGTTTTGGGACCAAAATAGATGATACTTCATGGCATATTTTAGAGAGGGGAAGAAGGATAGAGCATGCAAACACAAACATATTAAAGTCAGAGAAAAAACAAAACTGACACAATGAAACTCTTGCAAACAGGAACGCCATCAAGCTCCAAACTCAAGTTCTCTGATATGGATCATCTTAATGGCAATAACAAGACCTTTAAAACCTGATTAGTCCCCCCACCCCCCACACTCTGTAAGTCGGAACCTGGCAATAAAATCCTCCCCTGCTGCCCCAATTTTTCTTCAAGCTCCAGTGCCTCCCTATGAAGTTCACAGCTAAGCTTACAAAAAAAGATATGTAAAATCTCTCAAATCAAAACTCCACTAAATTTTTGCATACTGTTTTCCTTACAATATTGCAAAATAAAACAATGAATACTACTCTACAATATAGCTACCTCAAGTCGTTACCTGAGGTTGCAGTTCATGCAAGTATATCTGACCAGTTCATGTCATAAATACATAAATACAGCCCCAGCAACAGAAGTCCTCCCAGRCTGACAATGATGCCATGGCTACTCTGCTAACAGTAACAAATCTAGACCGAAGATGTCTACGTGTGCTCAAGATAACACAAGTGACTTCTATACAGGAATAGCCTTACTCACATAAATCACTAAAAAAGTTAATAAAATATCACAATCCAAAAAAAATCCACAGGAGACCAGTGTTTAGGAGGCATATACAACAAAGTAGTCTTGTGATATATTAAAAAGAAAAAGAAAAAAAAAAAGACTAATAGGAACAGGGAATGAGCTACCTGTAAGAAACACACTAGCACACAATTGCATAATAAAACTGATACCTGCTTCTTGAACCAGGGTCTAGAAACAGATTTTTAATGGCAGCTAGACGCCTCATATATACTTCTAACCTGATCAGAAACTGTGTGGCTACACCTAACAGGACAATAAGCTCTACCAGCCACGCTGTTTAAGAAGTATTGGGAAGAAGCTTCCCATTTTTTTTTTTCCATGGGAATGTGCTTTTATGGGGAGAAGACTAAAGTAAAAGCTATTTGAAGCTTCCAACAAAAACTTCTTAATATAGAACCCATTTGGATACCTGAAAATTATGAGATTTCAACTGCGGTCATCATAATTACCATTGATGATGGATAGTCAGTTTTCCTGCAGGTAGAAATGTTTAATGAAGTCTGAAATACAGATTTTTACAAAGGCAGAGTGCATGGATAAAAAATAAAACAGGGTTTAGATTTAATTTCACCTATTTCACAAGCTTAACCTTTCTGCAAATAACAAACTTCAAAGCAAGACATAATTACAATCTTCCACACAGGATGGTAGAAACACAATGACCTAAAAGGCATTTTTTTGTACTTCAGAAACCTCAGTGAGACAGGATACTACAGGAAAGCAAATAATACTTCTCCCAGTCAGACTCAAGGACACTYTCAGAGTAGAGTGGGAAAATGTAGGATGTCTATAAGCATTCTTTAGGAACATCTAATGGGCAACAAAACAGGGAGTTCTTTGTGGCTCAAGGCTACAAAGGGTGTGTAATTGCAAAAAAAGAATCACAGATAGGCTACTAAGCCTATCAACCTATGATTATATGCAAGATAATTATGAACTTGTGTAACAAGTCATTAAGTGAAACTCTAATTGATAATGAAGTACTCAAACTGCACTATAGCCCTCTGAAGGACAACCTTGTCCATGTTAGTTAATTCAAGAAATAAAAACATAGCTCTTTGAATGAGTCTTTTCAATTTTAAGTATCAATAACTGAGRTTTTTATTCTTAGAAAAGCACACCCAATAAAACATCTGCTCAAAAATGAACTGATTTAATGGGAAATGATTAAAAAAAAATCTTAACTGTGTAAGACTTTGAAGGCACAGATAACTGACATGCTCTCAATGTACAGAATTCTATTTTGATGTTCCAACAAGAAGATACCACATTTTATATGGAACACAGCTCTGATTTCTGTTTGCTTCAAGTCACAATCATTCAAGCATTAGAGAAACTTTACAAAATTGTTATTTTGCTTTATGTAGCTTGAAATCRCGCCTGATCCTTTCCTCTAAAAAGTTCCACTATCAGAAACGAAGGGATCTTATCAGACCTACCTATAATTCAAAAGGAAAACAAAGTTCATATGACAATACGTTTTGAAATCATTCTTAATCAGGTTGTTCTAAAGACATTCAGAAGGTAACTACCCTGTGAAAAAAATGGCTAAMCATGTATTATCTGTCAAGTGCAACACATACTTAGTGATTTACATGTAAACACATCAAAATTAAGCCCATTCTAAAACAAAACTCAACTTTATAATTTAAAAATAAAGAATAAATCAAATGAAAGACAATTCTCCACTATAAGTCACCAGAGATTTTAGAAACCAAGCTTCTAATCCAGGAGATATCTTCATGGGAATTCTACTTACGATGCTCAGAATATTTAAAARAGTCAAAGTTAGAAGCAAATGAAATTCTCAAGATGTGTTTTCACYTCTGATGTACCACCCCACACACTAAATCTGAGAACTGCACACACTTGCAACCACCATCCATCTAAGCTGGAAACAAGTAGATTAACTATTACAAAATATAGACGTCCATTTTATAAAAACTACAAAATTGTCACTTTAGCGATCCAGTTCTCTATAATGATTTTACATAATATYCACAGGGTCAAATTCATGACACCTAACCTACCTTAACTCTTTAGTAGCAAGGTGTCTCAAAAAACTACCAAGCAACAGACCAAAGAATAAAAAATAGTAACAAAAATTCACTCCTTTTAACTATATATCTCAAAACTAAGAATAGATAGATCTGTTTTCACATAGTCATATATGAATGGAAAGTAGTACAAGAGAGCTTGTACAGATTCCTAGACTAAACTCCAAACGCAAATCGTACAAGTGGCAGAATTTTTCGTATTTTAAAGCATAAGAAAACCCCTTTTTTTTTTTTTTTTTTTTAAGAGGATCCTCTACTACTCTACTTCTGAAGTATAAGTTATTTAGGCTAATTAAAGAATAGCCTCAAGTGGTAATTTCAGTGATATTTTCACGTAAGATTAGATGGTTGCAGCAAGACATAAGAAAACAATCATGATCACTGGGTAGAGAGTAAAAATATCTGACTCACTACGTGAGAATGCAGGAGTTGTGGATCACATTTAAGTGTATTCATTAAGCCTACATAATAAGTCTGTAGTTTGAAAAATACCCCAGAAATCCTATTTATTCCYATTTCATTGATCTTACTACGGTTTCCTTGTTATATTGATGCAATTAAGAGATGTTCACTCCAATACACATCTTCACATCTCTAAATTCCAGAGCAGACCTTGAGACAATTAACATGAAAATATGTAATGATTCAACAAGCTAAAGCAGGTATTTTTCCTGAAAGGTCAAAAACTGAAAAGTAAAAAAATACTCTGAGGCAGCTAGATAAAAATGCTAATACTTAAGTCATTGGTTAGCTTTCCACAAAATTAGAAGTATTAAGGTTATTAGCTATTAGATCTTTAGTATTAAAGAAAGCATTTTAACATGGCCTTTACAGTAGCTGGCTGCATTGCTTCCGGAGATCCATTAGCATACTGCTAATGAGGGTAAAAAAATCTCAGCAAAATTATCACTGGACATGGCAAAGGGAAGCATAATTTTAACATATCAAAGATCTAATTGATCAAAACTGGATGAATTTGCCAGAGAAGTTAGAATACTTTCTGACTCCGTAAGCTCTCCAGAGTACTAAATCTATTCACTGTTTCCAGTGTAACATATGGAAAATTACTCAGAGAAAAATTTAATTTAAATCTGAAGTATAATTAATAAGCTAAAATCATTTCTCATAAGATATATATTTTGAGCATAGTTTTCCTGAACTACACTCACAGAAATGTAAAAATTATGCTTCTATGGATTCAGCAATTAAATTGCTGAATTTCCTGAACTTAATTTCTCTCTAAAGAACCTTTCAACATTSGAGCTTTCATCTTTGCTTCATCAAAACACCATTGTTTTTGAAAAAGTCATAGAAAGAMGACACACATTCATAAAATCACAGAATGGCTAGGGTTGGAAGGGACCTCTAGAGGTCATCTAGTCCAACCCCCCTGCACACGCAGGGTCCCCTAGAGCATGTGGCACAGGGTGATGTCCAGGTGGGTTTTGAAGATCTCCAGAGAAGGAGACTCCACCACCTCTCTGGGCAGCCTGTTCCAGTGCTCTGTCACCCTCACTGTTAAGAAGTTCTTTCTTAAGTTCCTGTGGAACTTTTGGAGCCTCAATTTGTGGCCGTTTCCTCTAGAGAGGCAATTTATATTAATGCCAAACTATTAATGCCAAACTATTAATGCCAAACTATTAATGCCAAACTATTAATGCCAAACTATTAATGCCAAACTGCCAATAGTTACAGAAAAAAATGCTGTTTCACATACTACACAAGCAATAGGAAACACATACCATAGTTACTGCTTCAAACTTTGTATATCTGTACTTCTGGTAATTTGGAAGGAGGAATAGAGACAGGATGCCTGGTGATTCCTTTAGACTTGAAGTTTGTGGTCAAATAATAAATCCTTTAGCTTTGCTTCCTCGTGGGTCACAGGATAAAAACAGGGCTGTACTGTCCTCAAAAAAACCATAACACTTGTAACTATGTGCTAGCACACYGACAATAACATATTTAAGGGCACTGCTTTCACACATAGGCAAGTCA
Organism: Eudromia elegans; assembly: GCA_003342815.1. Taxonomy (NCBI): domain Eukaryota; kingdom Metazoa; phylum Chordata; class Aves; order Tinamiformes; family Tinamidae; genus Eudromia; species Eudromia elegans. Next base: position 8,076,500 of record PTEX01000004.1, on the reverse strand, counting down.
AATATTCTTCTTCACATACATAATTGGACAATACTCTTAGAGTAGAGAAATGATTTTAATTTGGCCTGGGATTTGGAATGGGTTGAGGGAAGGAAATAGAGAGGAGACTTGGAGAGATGAGGTCTTCTGCAAACATTTTTCTATGATTGTTACCTGCTGCATATCTGAATACAGTGCAGTAGTATTTTTACTCTTACAGAAAAGAAATATGAAGAGAAATGTCAGCCTGGAAAGTTTCCTATAATGACAGGAACCTAGCTTGTCAAAATGAAAAGTATTTGAATCACTGGATATACAGACAGTAGCAAAAGATGTAGTTAAGCCAGGTTTAGTTAGAAAGTACTTGACATTTTCACCACATAAAAAGAGAGAATCATGCAATATTCTATGCAACAGCACTCAATCTGTTTATACAATGATGACTAACGTGAAAGCATAAAAATAATTCAGAGAAAAAAATGACTTTCTAAATTGGTTCTGTATTTAGCCAAAACTGGAGAAAAACTTGAGTTGTTTGGCTTCTACATGATCTCATAGAAGTAAAAAATCAAGGTATGTTCTCATCTCCCAAAAGAAGGGTCCTTTGGCAAGTAGCTTCTCRTGATCCCCAGGCAGAAATTATAATGTAAAGGTCTTCCAAAACAATTCTCCTGTCACAAACTGACCTAACATAGATAGTGATTTCAGCATTGCCTTTACACTGTGGTTTTCAATCAGTCAGTTCCCATCAGTTTCCTGGTAAGACAGCAAGAGCTAATGAATTTAAGTAACAACAGATATAAAACACAGCATCAATATTGCCAGGAAGCTTTTTTTTTTTCCTTTTTAATTCTGCACCTGTAAACAAAACAAATGATCTTGTTTCAAGCAGTGTTGCGACTTCTGAAAGTCTCCGATGAAAGTCTCACTCCTCACAGTAAGTCTCTTCCAAGTGGCTTTGTGATTATTGCCYATTCACTTTAGAGACCATGCAGCATCTAACCCAGATGATATACTAGAAATTCATTTTTGAAATTGAGACTAGCTCTACAGTAAAAGGGATTGTTGTCATATACAGTTTATTGCACAAAACTGATATTGCTTAAACTATAATGTATGCTTTTAACAAAAACTCTTTGAGTTGCCCCTCAGCAACTCACTTTAAGCTGCTTTTCCTAATAAAAACTTTGCTGCAAGAGCTAAGTAAGAATTCTCATAGCTATGTGAATATTTTATTCTATCTATTATCCTTGAAGYATTAATAAAAAGGAAACAAATATATAGGTTTTATAATTACTGACTATATTTTTAAAAGTATAACTAAAGGGTAATACAAATCAATTAATGGGGACAAAAACTACACATGAAGAAATAGTACAAACTCATCATTTGGTAAATACGCATATATAAATAAGACTGTAGATCAACTTGGGAAAACAATAACTATCAGAAAACTTGCAAATTACTCATCTCTCTCCATGTACATTAAACATTAAGAAAAAAGAGAAAATAAAGAAGTAAAGCTAAAATTTTGCTTTTGGATTTTAGGACTACATGGATGTCATGAATGAATGTTATTGTTATTAATCTTGAAAACTTTGGCCTGTTGTGAGAAAATAACAGTGAGTTGATAAAATAAGCCATTACGACCACAAAGTTTTATTTGTCAAATGAAAGGCTTGTTTTGCATAATAAAGGTAAATTTAAATCAAAATTGCAATCTGCCATGATATGTGCATGCATGAATGTATTAACAGTGAATGAGAGTGCACATGAAGCTAAGCAGAAGCCTGTATACAGAGATGCTTATTGAAATAAATCTTCAAATTACATTAAAGGAAAAAAATACCATCAGTAATTATTTCAAATAAGTGCAAAATTATAAACACAACATGCTATCACTTAAAACTACAGGCACATCCAAMCAAAATTATCAGAAAATACACTGTCATTTCTCACCATCTTTGTATGAGTACCTTTTTTCTTGCTTCACTTAGAAAAAACTACTAATAGAGGACTTAAACACAGCTGAGTATGAAAACTGTACCAGGTGATCCAAAAGTCAGCTTAAAAAAAGGACCATTAAATACGCTCCAGATATCAATAAACAGAGTTTTTAAGAGAGCATATTTCTTCTGGCTCACAACTTATTTCTTGAAATCACAAAAAAAATATATTATGAAGCTCCTCTATACTGTATCACTTATAGAAACTTCCACTTTTAAATAGCTATTTAATGCCTGCTGTTTTCACCGCATCAAGCTACTAAACAAGGTAAAAGAGAAGGGAAAAAAAGACTTGTTCTTACTATACTTCTGTTTTTTTACACAAGTAGGCCAAGTCATCTCAAAAACTCAACACAAACTACTATTTAGAGTATGTTATTTCCAATATGCAACGACTGACTATCTAAAATCCCAAACCATCAGTGTAAAATCAGTCATAGCTTTATCGGTGCAGCAGGTCATACACACTGCAAGAGATAACTATTACACTGCTATAGTCTAAGGATCTATATTCTATGGAAAACAAATGAAAGTCTCATTRAACAGAGTGGTTATATAAGCAGTTGTGCACAATTAGATATCTTAAAAAAAATCTGAGATAAGTTTATGAAAAAATTTATAATACTTTAGGAATTAAGGTGAGTTAAATTAGAGTTACATATGTTATATATTAAAATGACACCTTTTTTCTACAGTATTTATATCAAATTAACATAAAATACAAGTATTTAAGAATAACTTTTATTCTATTAGTTTACAACTCGAGGCTTTTTTWAAAATGGAAAAAAATATATGGATTTCCTTAAGTAAACAGGTCCTTTGAAAGGAAGATGAGTTAACTGAATTTTCAATCCTGACTCCTTATATTCCCCTATCAGTATTAAAATTTCTGTATCAGTGAAACTGATTCAAGTGAAACAGCAAGCAAAAACAACCAGTGCCTGAATTTTTAGGCATTTTAGCTCCTTAGCAGAGTCTTATAAATTATTACAGCAAATATTTCTCTGATCTTGGGATTTCTTGCATAGTTTTCAGATATGAGCTAAAAGTAAGTCAGTGTTAAAAGGTAGGATTGCCAGTTCTTTCATGGTCCCAGAAAACGTAGAGGAAGTTGTGGCAGGATCAGCTCAGCTCCACTGTGCTCCTGAAAAATATAAAATACCAGTGTCCACTGGATCATTGGGTCCTTGGCACTCTAGTACTATTTATGAAAAAAGATCTTGGTGATGACTGCGATGGTGCTTTAATATAGAGACTTGTCAGTAGTCTTTCTATTTTAAGATTTCATGCCCTAAATATAATTATTTATAATACTATGGATAAGTGGTGCTTTGCATAGCTATAAACACATTCAGTCCTAGTAATACCTTGGGGTATTATTATATAAACAGCGAAGAACAAAATGAGTTGGATTCAGTTAAACTAAGAAGTGAAGACAGCATACACATTTTGTGTGCTATTTTTATTTATTGCAAGTGACATTTAAGTGTCAATCTCACAAATACATAACTGATATTTAATTGAAACTAAGGTCAAAGGCCCCCAGTAGACTCAGCAGAACTCTATCCTCACAAGGCAGCCAGAAACATAATTCCTTTGATGGCAGCAAATATAAGCTTAATGCAGATACAGGGCACTGGCATCTTACAATTAGTATCTAGATGTGTTAACTAAACCAGGGCTTCCAAAACTCCATGGAGAATTGTCAGCTTAAGTTGGAGATGACATCAATGGAAATACTCCAGCACAAACCTTCTTACAACTCTAATCATAGATGAAACTCCATCAATGCAGGGCAAGGCCAAGCTTTTACCAAAATAGTTTGGTCTGAAAAAAACAGCTTTTAATAAGGTAGGAACAAATTTTGTCGGAGAAAAAAAAGTTGGAGAAAGAGATTTATCCTATAACTGTATAGCAGTACAATATATAGTGAATTATACTTTTCAGGTTTTAGAAGTTCTCACTAGATTGTCCACAAGACTAATCAGCAGTTTCCAAGTTAAATATGTTTTTCCAAGATGAGGATAAACATGTCTTCTAAAATGAGAGATGTTTATTTCTGGATTAGATTTTTTTTTTYCACTGTCATTCCAAAAAGCTGTGGATTAAAATATAAATTAGACACTGAGATGTAGCAAGTATGTGCATATATTTTTATATGTATGCATATTCACACTTAGAAATCTGGGTATGCATCTATATATAAAAAATACAAATCAGTAACTCTGAATAACAAAAGTAAAAGGCTTATTATTCTGCCCCTTTTCAGTTGCTACCATCGAAGCACAAAGATTCAAAAAATCCTGATATTTAAAGTAAAAAACCTCTACACAGCACTTAAAGTACCTTAATTTCTATATGAGCACCGAAATAAAGCTAAGTGTGGTTAAGGTGAAAATTTATTTTAAACTAAGCTTTACTGTTGCATGGAAAATGTAACACATAAGCCTGTTTACATAGAAAAACTATGTTGACCCAACTTCTGTCACAACACCCCAAAGATATACTTCACATTTAATGACAGTGACRTGAATTTCTCCACACACAGAATGATTTCCATAGCCTGCATATTCTTTCTCCATTTCTTTTTCAGTAACTGTCATGGCAATGTCAGCAGGCAGACAACAGAGCAGTAAGGACTGCAAACCTAATTCATAACATACTCTGTAACTACTTGCTTCCTTGACTACTGGCCACTTGTAGATGTTTTAGTAAAATATGAAATTGCATAGCAAGTAAGAGCTTATTTTACTTAAATTTGTGAAAATTATTCAAATCTGAAAGGAAAAATACTAGAATTTCAAATTCRTAACTCCTGAAAACAAAGGAAAAAGCAAAATGACAAAGCATAAAAAACAGAATGAGTTTCATTATATTGGGTAAAATATCATAAATAATGTGATGAACTTGCTTTGAGTTTGATTTTAGTTTAATAATTTGAGTGGGTGACGACAAGTACAAAAAAACTCTATGAATGGTAATTTTGTAATGCAAGCTTCTTTGGGGAATAGATAAATAAATAAAATCAATTAAACACTGACGAGTGAGTTTTAAATCAAAGATAGCCAGACTCACAACATGGGCACTAATTATTCATTGTCAGAACTTACTGCCCTGCAGCCTTTGCCTTTAAGCATAGATATTAAGCTGGCAAGAGTTGGTATGAATTATCTTCCCACATTACACCTAGCTGCTCTTCAGTTCCTTCTCCAGTTCCAAATGCAGTTCCTTTCCCCTGCTCTGACCCCGGCACTCTCTCTCACATCACTAGTAGGCATTTCTTAACCATGACTTGGTGGAAAACAGCAAGATTCATACATCTTAAGATATGTGATACTGGATGTTTCGGTATGAGATACAGAAACACACATTCAAAACCAAGTACACCCACCACATTACAATAAGGCATAAAGTTTGAATGTGTCCCTTCTGTGKCATAAAAAAAATAGCTCAGACAAACAAACCCACCTCAAAGATTGGTTAGCACTTCAAAATACAAAGTAAGGAAGAAGCAACCTTCGTTCCCATACATGCATTTCTCTTATATGTGGTTTTATAACCATTTTTAAGCATGCATGCATTCCAATAACTAAAACTTTAAAGATACGCATGCRATTTTATTCGGCAGCCAAGCACAGAGAGCAACTTATCCCTCACTTAATGATAAATAAGAGAATACTGTAAAAAGGCAACTAAAATGTACAGCTCAAACTTTCTTAGGCACTCACGCACATCCTCTGAATAATTAGTCCTCTCTGAAGAAAGTAACTAATCTCAATACTACAAAGAGGGTTGTAGGTCCAGCTTCATGAAAGGTATTTAAAGAAAAGAATATGGGCAAAGTTGAAAGAAATTCTTACTACAAGTTGCCAAACTCGGTATAAAGATCTGATTTAACTTTGATTTTGGTAACAAAACACMGACAAATATATCTGTTTATAATGCTAAGAACTAGAGAGACACTCTTGTGCAAAACACTCATAAATTAAAAACYATGTCTGGAAACTGAATAATAATTTAAGCTTACACACTAACCTAATACTTTCTGTTCTCAATTTTGAACACTCGTCTCTTCTTTTTAAAGCAGTGACGGTGGTAATTTCATTAACAAATGGCTAAGCAACCCACTGACGGCAACCCAGCCCTAACTATGCGATTCTCCATGGGCCTCGTCCAGGAACCAGAGTATCCTCCTTGATGCAGCTTGACATCTGCATTGCTTACAGGCCAAAACAATTTCCTAAATTCTCGAGGTTGAAAGAATGAAAGAAAAAAATACTTTCTATACAATTTCCTCTGGCTATTCAATCTTACCTTTTAATACAAAAAAAAGAGAGATTTTTATGCTCTTGGAAATCACCCTTGTTATGATACGTCGCATCCGGCATTGTTCAATGATAAACAGTTTCATTATCCAGGCTGTGCTCTGAGTGACCTCTGTTGCAGGGGTTGTCTCAGAAGTAACCTTCTCAACACCTCTTTGCAATTATTCCTACCATTCTCTCTTCAAAAAGACTTCCAAGTCTATTCTCTGCCCTCTCTTTGAGAAACAGCTGCTTTTTAAAAAAATCCAACTTGCTGGATTTGATCCACTCCCCAATCTTAAAGATGCAATCAGAAAGATATATGAGAGAGGGCAGCCTTCAGGGTAAAATACCAGTGCCTAACAACCCTGAATATAATGTAAGAAAACCTAAAAAATATATCACTGTACCAAAAACACATAAAAATAATTATAGTTTTGAGAAAGAATAAAAGCAAACAAGAACAGTACTAGAACACTTTCTTTATTTCCTCCAGTAAAAAAAAAAATCCCTTCCTGGTGCTCATAATGCATAGATTTTAACCAAAATGAAAATAATATTGTCTCTGTCAGTAAGACCTTTAAGTTATAGTTCATTAGAAGTACAACTCATCAGACTATTTCTTTTGAAATAAATAAAATTTTGAAATAAAGCAAATAACTGAAATATTTTCCTTTCCTGAATTCTAAATGCCTGTTTTTAAAAATTTAGCATTTTAATACATCCATTGAAGGTTGTTTGGCTTTTTCCAAACGACAGCATTTGCATACACCACAATGACAAAAACAAACAAAAATATGTACACTATACTAAAAAGAGATCTGCACATGGTGATAACTCTGCTTCAGAATATACAACAGATAATTTTATAAAAAGATGATCTGAGTTAAAGATATTATTGGAAAAACTTTTCTCTTGCTCCTGAATTTTAGTTTCGAGTACTAAGTTTCTACAAATTACCTGTGAATATCTCAAGTTTCCTGCACTTCTCTTCAAGGTTTATCACTGCAATCTACCCAGTCCCTCAAAAATATACAATCTCTAGCTGATTTATATTAATGCTTCTATTCTTACATGGAAATGAGCAGACTCATCATCAAATATGTTTATTCACCTATCAAATGTAGCATTTAGGAAAGGCAAGAAAGAAAGATTTCTCTAGAAAGTCATGACTTTTTTTTCAAATATGATAAAATAATTCTGTATACTAAACACAGTATGTCTGTATCTGATATATGGTAGACAGTTTGCGTGCAAGTCTGGTAGAAGTTTGGAAAGAATAGGAAGAGACTGCATCCAGTTATGCCCAAACCTTGGAAATAAGCCAAGAACAGTCTGGAGAAGGGAGGATAGGAATTTTCATTTGGTTTTGCCGTTTCCCCCCTCATTTCTATCTTGCTGAACACCAAAATATACACTTGACAATTCAKAATTCCTTGAATAAAATTCCTTTAATGAACATCACTGACAACAATGCAAGGTTTTCAGTTGTGATTCAGTTGCTGGTCCTCCCTCCTGAAAATCATTTTGTACCACAAGTGACACAAGAGTAGAAAATATAAAGCTATAGGAAGGATAAAGAGAACTTTACTGGTACATACGACAAAACAGACTGACTTTGTAAGAAATAGGCCGTATACTCATCATTTCATGGGCAGACAGCATTACAGATAAAAAGGAAAAGTGTGAAAGAGCAAATTTATTCATCTCAGAGAAGTATGTCTTCAGAAACCTGTTTTTTTAAAAGCTATGCCACTCTTACATGTTTCAAAAATGAAGCAGTATGTTTGACGAACCTATATTTGTTTATTTTCCTTACTGTAGATCCTCCAAAGAGTTAAACAGCACAGGCCATTCACGAATCTAGAGCTTGAACACAACTAGTTTAGACAGTGCCAGACATCACCTCAAGGTATGAGGAATGGCAAGCAAAGAAAGGGGGGGGGGGGGGGTATGAAATGATCCTGAGCACAGGAGAGCATCTTGGGCAGTAGGAATAGAACTAGTCAGTAATCAACCTATTTTGCCTGGAAACAAGCTCTGGTGACCTAATTCTCTAAAAACAGAATGGCAGTCTGAGGCAAGCACACCGAGCCATGTTTTAACAGCCTAATGAGAGAATATTTAAATAATATTAAGTTTTGTTGACTCTAGCCTCTGTAGCCGGCAATGGTGAACAGGATAAGAATCCTTCTGCTTCAGCATATTTCTCTGATATTTTTTCATATTTTAAAAAAAGGTCAAGAGAAGTAAAGCAATCTATTCGCAAACCTATAGATTTATTTTGCATCAACTTGTAAACTAACTTTAGGAACAAATGTATTTTGAAATCTCTGTGGAAGTACAAATATTGCAGAAAAAATGGATCAAGCAGTATGTAAATAGCTTTAATAAATCTTATGCAGAGTATATCTGTGCTACTTTGTCAGATTGTACAGACTCAGCTGAATTCTCCCCAGCAGCAAAATGCACACATTGAAAGCTGGTTAAAGAGATAAAAACACCGGGGTAAAGAGAAATGCACTTATTGTAACAAGTTGCAATCAGAAGCTCAAGTTGAGTTTGGGCCGACAGGACAGAAATAGTTAAAAAATAATTTAACCAGGCAAAATATGCACTGAGATTTTCAACCTGTAAATCAAACAGGTTGCTAACAGTTAAAACCTCACATATAGGCTAGGTGAGAAATAAATCTAGCTGGGCAACCACCTAAACTTGCTTTCAACACATACATGAGGCATTACCAGCTGCTAGGATATTATGTAGTGTATTAAGTTACATGTAAACATCCTCATGGAGATCATACACAGGGCCTGTCATAATATTCAGAAAGAATAAAATCTTTATACAGATTAACAGGCTCAGAAAATAATTCTCTAAGTCTTTTTTTCTTGAGTTATTCAATATTCACTTTTAGAAATTTAAAAGAACTGTGGGGGAGGAAACAGGGGGAAACAAAACACAACAAAAGCAATAACAGAATTTAAAAGAAAGTATGACAGGACTTCCTGTTTAGGCTGACTCTCTCCTTRCCTCCCCTCATCATTGGTGAACATTCTTGCCTGTCTCATGCCGAAAGGCATAATGCAGATATAAATCTATCATCACAATTAAATCAAAAATTGAGCACTTGGCTTTCTGCTGAAGATCAATACTTTCTTTCAATTCACTTTCTCCATTTCTGAAATTACTTACAATTTATTTTTCTTTCACGGCAATACCTAGATTTTCCTACATAGTTAAGATGCATTTAGAATCCTTTCACACAGAAGACCAATCCTCCAATCTTTCTTCTTTATGTACACTTTTTACAACCACTATCTTGAAGTCATTTTTAGGGCTTGGGAAATGTAAGGGCAAATTTTACTTGTTTTCTCTGTTTCAAAAGTCCAAAATTATGCTCTAATTATAGACATTAAAATTTGGATGATGTGTTTTTCTAAAACCTGTGCTAGAAACAGAAAAAACAACTTTGGAAGGTTGAATGCAACAGAGTGAGTCACATCCTTATATAATTTAACCTCAAGCCATTTATCTTGGTTCACTTCTACAAGTGGTATAACTCAATCTAGAGCAAACACTGAGATCCCCAGAAATGCTCCTGAGCTCCTAGACCAACCATCTACCAAAACACATCACAAAACACATGCATTTTACACACTGCCATATCACTCGGATGCAGCTATAACATGCATTCCCTCAGGGAACATAGTACTTTACCACAAGCTAAGGTTGTGAAGGCAGCATAATACAAGTTAGGACCTACTTAAATCCTGTTAACCAAGAGTTGAGATACTTTTAAGTTTTGAAGGATATCACTTGATTCCTCTGATGCAACACTCCAACCAAACATGTAATTGAAGCCAAAGTTTATTTTTCTAAGCTATTAATCAGCATCACCAAGACCTCTCAGTTTGATAGCTGCATTCCCTATCTATAAAAGTAACATATAAAAGCACTAAACTAAATCAGTTTGTCACATGCTTACTTTACAGCTCAATTTTTTACTCTTATMCAGTTTACAGTACATTGGTATACAAAAATCAATTTCAAATGTAAAATACTACTAAAAAAAGTCAAATTTGTTTCTGAAACCTTGTATCCAATATGAATTTTCTCTCTCAAAAAAGGTATAAACAATTGAAAGAATTAGAAGTGAATGCAAAGACAATTATCTTGTACTTTGTAAGGTCCTAGTATCCTGTAATATAAATAGTATACAGTAATTCCACTAAGGGTTTGTCATGATGAATAAAAGCAAGGATACAACATTTAGGTAGCATAAACATTTCCTAAAACACATCAAAGTTATGGTTATGAAGCTTTCCTAGCTCCTTTGAAATCTGTTCCTGTTATACTTTTCTTTCAAACAAACATATGTCCTGATGAAAATATTCTGTACATAAGCAAGTATCTATCCAGAATTCATAAATGCAGAAAGGCAGGACTTCACTGATGCTACACAACAAAGAACCCATAGCTCATAATAGATGAGAAATCCTTCTGTTTATTTTTTGAGAATGGAAAGTAAATTTCAGATAGAAGACAACTGTCATAATCTGCTTGATTCAGAGAGATCTGCATTTTAAAATTTGAGCATTTTTTCCCCTCTTTCATAGTAAGTTTCAAGATTATTGCTTTGCTTTTTAATAAATTTCAGAGCAAATATTCTGACAATACTTATCAAAAATAGTACCTTTGAGAGGATTAAAAAACACATCTGCCAGTGAACGCTGTAATGTCATATTAGCTCCYTTTTGGATTAAAAAAGGACCGTCATTACAGCAAAGTGGTTTGGGTACTATGTGGCATGTGTTTCATATATGATGCTCTCACTAAAAATAGTAGAAATATTTTTTACTGATTTGTTCTACTTAACATTTTAAGTTCTGATCGGGTAAATTTATCACTGTAATTTTATCTGCTAACTAAAAGGTGGACTGATTTTCACAAAAATGCTTTCACATACAACCCATTCAATCCTCCTGCTTGATCCTGCAGGAAAGACATCATGCTAAATTTAGGTTATTACAATCATTTCTATGGTAACAGATGGATGTGAAACACAGGATTATGACTTCACTGCACGACTCTGCAGAAAGAAGTTGGATGGTGGAGGGAAAAAAGAACATATTCAGAATGTCTGCAGCTGTAACAGGGCAATGCACAATCACTGAGAAATGATATTGCCTGGAAATAAATATATATTCTTAGTCCTTTTTTTTCCAAAAAGTCTGAAGAAAAATTTTCCCCCAACAAAGAAGAAATTGAGTATTTTTAAACTAATTTTACTAGCTAAGCATAATTAAAACAATAATAATAATGCTTCAGAATATAGGTAACAAAAAAGTATAAACTGATATGAACCTAGAGTATCTCAAGAATTTGTAGATAAGGAACAAATACAGCATGACCTACTAACAAAAATTCATTCCATATAAAAAGGAAAGATAAAAAGGGTGAGGATATTTCAACTAATGTAATCGGGGGGAAAAAAAAAGCTTTTTTTCTCATTATTCTTGCTTTTTGTGGACTATGTTCTAAAATTATTTATAATGATTTCATGCTAGAAATGCARTTCAGATTACCTAGAATGCGGCACAGAGTTATTTTAATATATCATGTTATTGCTCTTTTTTTCAGTGTTTTAACTTCATCTTAAAATCCAAAAAAATGAAACTTAAATGTATGTGTTTGTTACAGTGTTATAAGCAGTAATAACTTTGCAAAAAGTATTCCTCAAAGTCACAGGTTCAAAGCAGCCACCCAGGCATCTGTCTTAAAAATATTGCACTCCCATGCAAAAGGCTTTACAAGATTGTGTCTGAACATCTTCTACATTTAATCACAATACTTAATGATTCAGCAGTGAAAGCCTATTATAGAAAGCAGATCTATAATTAAGATTTCTGGGTTAGCTGGACAGAGATCACCTAAATACAGAAGAAACATGATTCTTCATGTGAATAATAGTTCCAAATTTCAATACTGAATATTGCCGTGATAACAGGAACATCCTCAGAGCAGGACCTGGCTGTAAAAGAAATCTAAYTTAAAAAAGCAAACAGAATAGATTTTAAAAGGATTTTTGTTTGTTTTTTACAGGAAAAACATCATTTGTACTTGAAAGCAAATACCTACAATTCAGAGAGGTTTTTTTAAGTTTTGTTTGGATTTTCAGATTAAAACAATGCCATGGGGAAAAAAAAGAACAAGCACAAAATCCTTACAAGGAATTTATGAGACACATTGGATATGCAAGACAGATATAAACAGTTATTACACTTTTACAAATATAAAGATATATCCAAAAGGCTGTAATCACTATTGTAAAACRTAACTGGAATCTAAAGGTGACTGTGGCTCCAAAAACTTTTCTTGCATTTTGGACATTTAGTTCTTAYTAATGTAATCTACGATTAAAACATTTTCTGATTAAGGACTTACAGGTCTTTTCCTCCATCTTTTTACCTCAAAAACACTCAACCTCCCCATCCCTCTGTCTGGTTGAACTCAGCCAACAGGTCCCTACCTGACAGAACTTAGGGGCCAGTAGGCACCATATATGCCACTACCATAAGTCCTTATTTGCCACTGCWAAGTAGGCTTAGCAAAAAGCAACAAAAGTGAAAAAACTTGGTAAGAGTGGGAGGGGAAGGACTGACACARTTCTCCAAATTAGAAATTCAGGTCTTGGCTATCCCAGTTTTCTCAGAAGATTCTGTGCAGGACTGCAGCACTAATAAGATTAGGAAAGGTACTGACTAAATAAAAACTGCTATGATTTTTTTTTAATTTAGATCTCCATTTAAAACTTTATTTTTTTTTTAATTTGCAATTAACCTAAATATCTTTTAAATACTCCTTATTCCCCTGGGTGAAAAGCTCCCCCTATAAATTATTTTACTCAASACACACACATTTTATTTAAGAACCCCAAAAGAATCCAAAACACACTTTTTTCTCCCTTTTAAAGGCTCTAAGTCTTCCATAAAAAAAAAAAGGCAGACTTTGACGTCACTTCTCAACATTTTTAATTKAAGTTATTAAAAGAGATGTGTCACGTGTTCTGGGCAGTAGGRCAGGAGGGGAGGAGTGGAGGTAGGGAAGCCCCTTGCTGCTTTCCCATAGGAGGGCACACCCCGTCCCCGCATCGCCCCAGTCGCCGCTCGCGCTCAGGTCGAACCCTGCCTGCCTAAGCAGTGCTGTCCATCCCAGACAYGCGGCTCTAGGCACCTGCGGCTGTAACAGGGAGACACATCGCAGCGAGGAAACTAATGGACTGACCAAATTACTACCTGCTTTCCTGGTCAGAAAACAGGGCCATCCATGACAAAACCTGACGTAATTCTGAACTGCAATAGTTCAGTTTTGCCTGAGTGTTAGCATCTACAGCATCTGCAACTGTACATCATTGAAAATCCATTTAATATCTAAAATAATCACCTGCTTTCATAAAGAACTATTCGGTACAATTATTAAACACTGGAATGTAATAACTACCATACTGCTATAACTCTAGTACATGTCAATACTGCCTGCTGAGATCCACCTAAACTGATAACAAGTGATTGCTAAAAGTTTGAGAACTCTTCTAAACAAGCAATTCACAATTGCTGCCAGCCAGTCACCACGTACAGCATTTGTTTTAAATGAGAAAAGGGATGGAGATGACTTAGTTCGGGTGAGCTGGTCCTCCAATGACTCCTACTTTTGGGTAGGCAAATAAGCAACCCTTGTGGGACAGCAAAAGACTTTATAACCTGCCTTACCTCAAATGGGTCTGGCAATGGGCAGACAGCGAGGCTGACCACCTGTAAAGGACATTCGACACTCTACTGAGCRTTCAATCATATGCAAAGACAAAGGTGCTTGCTAGAAAGACAAGATTCGCTGAAACTAAAAAAAGATTTACTTTCTTCACGTGAACAAAGTGATAAACAATAACCGTAAAGGTGTATTTAATCACTTGGGATTTTTTAGTATTATTCAGAGTGGTCAAATAAGCAAGGAGCAGTGCTTATAAATATGTGATTTGAAAGGGAGGTCAAGGACACTGCATTGGCATAGGGCCTGGCAACAGGAGGARTAAACCAGAGCATACCGCTGAATCKGACATCTAGAGTAGAGGAGCTCTGAATTTCAGTATTCCAGAATTTCCTCCTCTTACACTGTGTTATCGGAGGCGAGCAGCTGTTTGCATGGCTATATATCTACCTAAACACACGCAAAGGTTCYACCTGAATAGGTATACGATACGATTGCTAAGTTGCAAGCAAATAGCTAAGTTTTAAACAAAGTTGCAGTGCATCAAACCCTTTGCTCTGTTTCAGCCAACTGACGCACTAGTCAAACATCTAGGTAAGACTTCTGCAGGTATAAAAGAAAATCCTGGTTTTTGATATTATAACAGCGTTATGAGAAGTMATGCTTTAATATACATTAAAAGAGAATCTTTAGAAAACAGTGGGGAATGTTCATTTTCCAAGTATTTCTTTATCTAACGTATGYGCTCATTGTACTGCACTGCTGGTTTAGCATTTAGATATTTGTATTAAAAAATAAATTAGAGATGCTTTGAAATTCACATCTAGTAAACTATACGGAGCAAAGATTTACTGCATTAACTGCAGTAGTACAGCATCTTCCAGTGGGTCAGCTAGGAAAAACAGAGATATTTAAACCTATGCATCACAAAGGAAAAAGGGGTGGGGAAAAAAAAAAAAAAGGGACAACACACAAAATAAAAGGATACAGATTTTTTCATTCTCTTAGGGATTTTTTTTCCAAAAAAAACCACTTTGTAAAATTAAGGTGTAATTCTTATGTCCACCGATATTAATAGATCTGTCAAATTATTTTTATTTGTATGGTGCTAGCCATGCACTGTTGATTCTTCTATAAATTACAAAAAAATGGGAATAGGATACTCCCCAAAACACCTCCCTAAATTCTTAACCTTCAGTATAATTTCTGGCAGCAGAATGTCAAATAACACAAGTTCTGTATTTTTCTCACTAAACACACATGTTATAATGGAACTGCAACAATAAACCCCTAGTAAGATTAGGTTTCATATTACTGAAGGTCAAATATTTATAAACAACTTCTTTAAGTGTTGAAGAAAATATGCTGCTCAGAGGGCTACCTTTTTTTAAAGGTATACAAAATTAATAATTAGTRCAWAMAATAAAAAAAAAAAAAAAAAAAAAACTGGACCTAAAAGCTTTCTTGCGGTTTGAGAGGCTCCCATGAAATAAACGAACACATTCAGTCCAACCAAAAATACAGATAGCTTAAAACCACAAATATTTACAGAAAACACATTTTAAGCCACATATTAAATGTAATTTCCTCTGGAAACTGTACATTACAGTTAGTGGTACATTTAAATTTTAAGAGACCCAAATGCACACACACAGGTCTATATCCCTGCAATTTCAGGAAGCCACAACTGCCACAACTCCTTGACATCTTTTATTGATGACAGTCCTCTAAGTACAAAAGCTTTGTTTCACATATCAGTCAGAATTACTTTGTCAYATTTAAACAAACATTGTGGGGTTTTTTTCCTACATATGGGGGAAAAAAACCTAAACCAATTAAGACCCCACCTTATTCAAGGAATGTAAAACAAAAATTTGTTTTTAATTTCAAGAAACACAGTAAAAACTAGTGGATTTAGAAGCAATAAGGTTCTTTGGTTTCTGAAAGTAAAAGCTAAAAATACTCAAATGATTCATGTGCAGGCTTTGAGCAYCACCAAGTTTTCTACAAACTACCTTAATATATCTAGCATCATTTGACTAAAAATTAAAAACAATATTGAAGTTTCTCTTTTATAGCTAACATTGCCTAACATTTCATACGATTTTTTAACAACAGTCTCTGTCTTCACTTAGTTTTCAATTTGCCAAAGCAYGGCTCACCCAAATGACTTTGTGGGACCTCTGCCTTTAGTTGCTTCATTGGTTGTTTTATTCTATTTCTTCTGAACTTCAAAGTGAATCAGTAATCACTAATGAAGCCATGAAAAATATTTTCTGCACATTAAGTATATGAACTGCTTCCACAGAAACTCCAGTTTCTCCACGTGTGACATCAGACAGATGTGCCTTTTATAACATAAAAAAAAAAAAAAAAAAAAAAAAGGAAAAACCTGAAGTCAAATTAAATAGCAACCTTCTGAACAACTGAAATTAGTCAAGCTGAGGAATCAAAAATAATTATCGGAAGATGCCAGTGTTCTCTGTTCTCATGCAACTCTTACGTGTTACCCTGACTGATGCTATTTTGGGGACAAGGCTGGCTACCTTACTTTGTGATTTTAAATGCTAAGCACAATTTGATTTCAATTGCTTTTAGTGATAATCATGTCCTGCTGTTGCAACAGCTACCAAATAACAAGCTATGATCTGAACCTCAAACTGAAGCTTCAAAAAGAAGAGCTAGAAGATATCATTTGACTTAGTGATGAACTGGCAAACAGGACAAGGCACTTGCAGGTTAGGGCATACAAAGAAGAGATTCATCATTCAGAAATGAAAGTTTTTTTTAAGAAGTGCTTATTTAACAAAGTCCTGATAAAAGCTAACAAATTCTGTTAAAACTAACCTTCACAAATGATCCCTCACCTGGGCATTATTTGTAAATCATTTTTGTTTACAGTTGGGCTTTCAACATTCAAAGCTGCAAATCCAACAAACACAACAGCAACCATCCATTAACAACATGGTGTAAAAAAAAAAGGATCGTGAGAAAAATAGTCCCATAGYAGTCAGAACTGGAAATCCAATTATACAAAACTATTATAACTCCTCTCATTCCCTCTCTTGCCTTCCACAAAAATCAACTAGGACAACAGTATACCTCAAGGATGCTAACTAAAATGATAATTCATATTTATGAACCAAAAGAAAATCAGAAGCAAAAAATAATGCTCTATTTCATGCATGTTTTCTAGAATAAGTAGCAAATAAAACATATCACCTCCATATTGAAGCATCAGTCAGTAACAAYGCAGAAAGCCAACTCCTCACCTAAACATAACACAGACACCTCATTGCACGACCACTTCRACCAAAGGAAATATCAAGCAGTGATGAAGTAGCACCCAGGCAATGACAATCACTGCAAACCAATCCTCTGCAAGACAAAACCAAAACTGGAGCTCCGCATTAGCTCCACATGATGTTGCACAAAACAAACTTTGTAAAGTAAAAGGTTACTGAGCCTTCACCACACTGTGCATAAACTCTCAGGCAGAAAACTGCAAAACTGTGTGTTAGAACTGATCTCCACGATTCTCAAATAGCAAGGAAAACAATAGAGGAAACTAAAAATTCAGGAGCCTTCAATCAAATTCACTGGCTGCTAATTTGAAACCTTTGAGGATATGACCACCAAAGAAGTAACAGTAAGTATCCAGGTGCCTGAATGAAAAGTCAACAATATTCATAGACTGAAAGAGAAAGTAACATTGATTTCCAAMACTGATATTCGGCTTACATTCAAAAGGAAGACAGCTATGAAGCAAATGGCTATTCTTCCCTTCAGCAGAGTAAATAAGCCTATGCTGCTACTTATTTCTTTCATCAATGGCCTTTGACTCTCGTTTTTACTATTCATCTATTTGGAGACATGAAATACATTTAGGCATAATTATATCATCATCTAGATTACATGAAGAGTACTCACACTCTTCATGCTTTTTTTTCTGATTTCCAATGCTCCTGATAGAAAGGTTTATATGAAAACTCAGACTGTAACAAGCACCATATCAGGTCAAATATGCTGTTCTGAAATAATACATATCATCTACAAAAACAGATTATATAACCATAATTCACTGGAAGCTGCAAAAAAAGACCAGTTGACTTAGAAAAGGTTCTATATTCAACCTTACTTTGAAATATACCTGTGTTTTTAAATCCCAYGTTTCCACTAAATTCATTACACAGAACTTTAACAGCAGTGGTAGCAAAAAAAAGAGAATGTACAACATTTCTACTTTGTTACTTGATCACAAAAGGTTTATGAAGATAAATGCATACCTTCCAATTATCAACACAAAAATAATGGCCTGCTGGTCATTTTACATTAAAAAAAGCTGTATTAAAGAGCACTTCTGACACTACAGTAGGCTACAATACAGTTGTTAGCAGATTCCTGTAGTGGGTTCTTTGCTTATTCACCCTTCTCTCTAGGCAATTTAAGTGAGGAACCTTTGCATAACAAATTTATTTTATTTTGATTTTCTCAACTAGTTGCTCAGTTGATTTAATTTTTAGACAAATGTTCATAGTTTGTTCTGGAGTGTATTTTGTAGGTACGAAAATTAGAAGTGTGGGAGATTTTTCCAGCTCTGTCAGACTGGAACGTTTAGAGGTGTGTTTTTTTTTTTTTAATTTGTTTTTGGGGTTTTTTTTTGTTAAATATTTTTAATCTATTGGGCTATAATGATTTCCTGTGCACATAACTTCTTTAACAGCTAGAAATGCCATGTAAAATTATGCCCTATGCAAGAGTCAAAATAAATAAGTAAATAAATCTGTGAAGACCTTTTAAGAGAAAACTGCTTAAAACCCCTTTCACCGGATTTCATCTAGGTATACAAAATTCCATTTTAAAAGAACAAGCTCATGCACAAGCTCATGTACCTAAGTAGGTTCTGTATTTAGCTGTATGCACACATATGTTTAAAGTTAGTATCAACCCACAGTTGAACTTCCCTTGGCAATATTTCATAGCTAGATCTTCAGGTCCTATTTTTGCTCATCACTTTGCACACTAATTGTTCATTCTGGTCCAAATTTAACTCTGCTGTATAATTGCAACTTGAGTTTAGCTTGTTAGCATCTTTCAGATTTTCTGCTACTCCATTTAACAGTACAACCTATCATACATTTTTGTTTCAAGTATCATGAGATTGGAAATAAAAATGTACACAAATTAGAATATTGTGCAAATGATCATCAGGAATATCGAATAAGTCCTTCCTTCCTTCCTTCCTTCCTCAGGTAATTTACACTAAACTTAGCTGAACTTCTACCATATAGCAAAGAATTCTGGCCCTAAAATTTCAAAGTACTAAACAAAATACACTTACTTTAAGTAGAGTCTGTTTAAAAAATAAACTAGGATATTTTACCCTGTTACTATATATTTGCATAAATTTATGAAAAACGTAAACAAATACTAGTTAAGAAGGTACCGATAAAAGTCTCTGCACTGTAATGCAAGAACCCTTATTATCCTGGGCTATAATTCCACCAGAATTAACTAATCATCTTTGGTATAACTCCTAAACTTGCAACACAACCTGAATATAAAAGTGCCTTAAGCTAGATGCCCTTAAAACTCTCAGTTCTCTTCAATCTTGAAGGATCCACGACATATGAGTGCTTAACTCAGGATCCCAAAATATAAATTCAGCCAATTTCTTTTCACAGTGCAGAGCATTCCAACACAAAACAGAATAAAGAATAAAGAGTTAAAGAGTAAAGAGTAATTAATATTCTTAATAAAGAATAAAGAGTTAAGCTTTACTACTTTTTCCTACCTTTTCAGAGAGCTAAAAACCTAAACAAGGTAAAAAGTTCAATAATCCCTGATCAACCCAATTACATGCACTCTGTTAGGCAGATTAAAACATCTTTCCAGTTCATGAACAACACAGTAATTTTTATCCAGCTATCCAGTGCAAATGGACAGATAAAAAAAGTTATAAAAATGTTGCTCAAAAGTTTCAAGTTCTTCTTATGTTCAACATTTTTTTCTGCTTAATTTTTAGTAACTTTGTTTCTAGACAAGTCAAGTTCTCAACCGAGGAACACAGGCTCTAACGGAAAGCAGACTTTTCCATTGTATTACACTAAACATCTTGACTGTTCTTCACCACTAATTATATCATTATTAAAAAAAGCTTAAGATTTTGYAGTTTAAAATTTGTAAAATATTATGGAGAAAAGCATTTTGAAGATTCCACTAAAATGTAGCAATTCACAACTACTTTTTAGGCTATTACAGGCAAGGTCTTGCAAAGAAAAGAGAACTGCCATCATTACCTACAGGTTCATGAGAGAGTCAGTATGACAATTAACAGCTTTCAACTGTAAAATTACTAATTCCAGTAATACAGTACATTAAACATGCCATTTGAGATATATGCCAACTTAAACTACCACATATGGCATATCTATCTAATTATCACAGTTTGTGTTTTCATATGCAGAGCTGTTCTAGTTTTTAAACAATGTGTCAAAATGCACCGTTTTATCTGAAAACATGATAAGACTGAGAAACAACTTAGGCAGAAGAAACTATCTTTTATAATATGAGTAGGTCAATACTGTATTTTTAAGATGCTGTAAACTTTAAATTGCTAACWGATGAGAAACAACAAAAAAGTCCAAACAAGAAAAGACCCCAAAAAATATTATCAGAACAAGTTTTTCCTTACTGAACAATGCTTCGCCTTTTTTATTTATAAGAACAAGCTAAGATTCAAATTGATTTGTCATACTAAGAATCATTATTTCAAGGTTAGTATTTTCAACTTTTAGTTTTCCTTTCAAGTCTTTAATTTGCCTGTTGACATACTAAGTCTTAACCGAGGATGGACAAATAAAACAATGAAGTTAGTCATTCTTCTAGTTTTGCATTTGTGATTTTAAAAAAGTACTGTGAAGCAGCACTTGTGCAGGCATCAGTTGCAGGGAAGACAGACTTTGCTTGTGTTCATTCTTCATGTGCAATTTGACCTCGCTCCATACAATCGCTATTGCAGAATCTTACATTCCAATTGCAGTTCAATACAAATCATGCACTGAATATTTGATTTCAAACTCCCCAGCTGGTGCTCAGTGTCACTTCAGCTGTTCAACAGCTATTTTTTTTTTTTTAAATATTTGTGTAAATAAGCAAAGATCTCACACATAATTAGCATGGAACATTACATAATCTTAATCTCTCCTTTTACATCTTGTAAACAGTACCATGTATTTTTATGCAATGAAATCAAGTTGTGTATGGAAACAAAACAGAAACATGTCAGTAATCCACACACTCGGATTCTGCTCAGAAATATAAAATAAAGGTAAACTCCAAATCAGTAATCAACTGTGATTTTGACCAGGTCTCCTTTAAACCTCATGAGTTGTGAGAGGGTTTTTTTGATTACTGGTTTCAGCAGAAAGCAGACAATATTTTATGCCCAAAGTACATATAATAAAAACATATGAGTATTTATTTAAGAAGTACCTCCAGGTGCTTTCTTTCCTGTTTGTAAGTGATCATCAAGTCCTTGCATCACCTTTACAGAGGGATACTATTGAGCACAAAGCTAAACCCGTGTAAAATTCATGTTTACATTTTATTTACATTTATTTTTTAATGCTTAACATTTTAGATTAGATATTTAAGAGGCGACTCCCTCCCAGTAACTGCTTATATATTTTAGATAATTCAGTTAAATTCATATTTCTTTGTGAAATCTGATTTCTAGCTGTCAAAAGTAAGTATCAGTGCATGTTAGAACAAAAATGTTTTAACAAAAGCAGTTACTTACAAACTGAAACATTCTATAAAATGTTTATTTTGAAGAAGATTTGTAAGGGAATTTTGATCAGGTTTAATGCTCTTTTTTTTTTTTAAAAAAAAGAGCTTTTTGCAGGAGTAGCATACATAAACATAAAACTAGTATTTGTCTACACAGAATTACTTAAATGACTGAGCAGATTTACAAATACATTAAACTGCCAACTTATCATAAAAAGATGCATAATTATTCTTTGAAGATCAGGAAGTCCAGCCAAGCAACATGATTTATGTGAAGTCAAAGAACACCAGTGAGGACAGTTASAAAAACCATATCAGTTAAATACAGYGTGTTTTGTGATTTGTCCTGTTTTTGGTAYTATTAAAGGGTCACCTTTCTGCAAAAAAATGAAAGGAAGCTTTAAAAGAGTAATGTTACTTTGATTGCAGAGAAACACTGAAGCAAAAAAGAAGTATATCTCACCACCCTAAGAGATACAGAACAGGTTGCATTTGGCAAGTTCACATCAAAAACCTGTACTATATACCTACTTTCGAAAGAAATCTCATTTTAAGGGCTAAAATACTGAAGGCATTCTACATGATCCTCTCCAAGACACAAGATTTGTTCTTGTAGTCACTGTTTACTTGACAATAATAAAATTTAATACAGAAATACAAATATATATTCAAACACATCTATCCTTCTGAGGTTCAATTAAAGCTGTTTGTAAGCCTAGAAAGAAGTGAGAACAAAGGGTTTCTCAAGCAGGGAAGAGCAGCCATAATGTTAACTTCCACAGATAAGAAATAGGAAAAAAAATATTTGCTAGACAAAAGAAAGTGCTTAAAACGCACCAAAAGATGTAAGCAATCTTAAACTTTTATAATGAACCTCTTGTGTGCATTTTTTGGAATGCAATCTGCACTTTTATCTTGCTATATATGAAAAATGCATCAAATTAGGGCTATATAGATGGAATGCACATTTCAATTTGTGTACATTAAGTACTTACCTGAATTTATCTTATATAGAAACTGCCTGTAACTTTCTGGGAAGGCAATGAACAACAAGAAAGAAATCTCCACTTTCCCCTTATCATTGTAAGACAGAAGAAATGGAACACGAATTCCTTTTTCTGAAACCAAAGAACAGTATCTTGCAGTCCTACATTATACCAGTAAAGAGCCTGGACAAATTTAGGAAATACTTAGCTATGGTGGAATATTTGATCACAAGCAAGATAGCAGGAAGGAGAGTTTCAGTTTTCTGATTAGTTCCAGAAAGACTTCACCCTTGTGAAGTTCTACTTACCACACAATCTGCATTCAKTGGATTGACAATGATGGGTACCTTTTAATGGCAAAACTTTCATTTTGAATGGCAAAACTTCCATTTTGAATGGCAAATATAAAGAATATGCATAAAAAAAGTACATTCAGCTGCTCACAAGATAAACTGTAKATTTTCCAATGTTTAGAATAGGCTGAACTACAACTTTAGGACTCAAAATTTTAAGGTTCAGACCAAAATTTGAAATTCTTAAAAAATTTTAAAATCTTTAAAATACTTGCTCAGAATGAATCAGATTCTCTCTCACAAAAACAGCAGCATACACAAAGCAATTTTCTGACAAAATATATCTTCCAAGTATATTCARTATTTCCAAAATGATTCCAGCAAGACTCATCAGCTTCCCTTGTGGAAGGGGCTGCTATAGGTGTACCCCATAGCCTGAAGTACATGATAACAGCTACTCAAGAGTATCTGCACTAAACTTGACTGCTTTTCTAACCCATCCAAGAAGAAAAACTACACTTTTCTTCCAAGAAAATAAAACTACTATACTCTGAAGGGAATTAACATAAGAGAACCTATTCAATGCTGAGTGAACTTCAAAAAGGAGTCAAGCTTCAGTATGAAGAAAAAGTCTACTCAAACATCCAGAAGTATCTTGGCCTTTCCCTTTAGAGGGTCACCTATGTGGATTACAGGACGCCTGTTGATCCACACTATTGCTGTCACATAGATCTGTTCCTTTACATAATGAGACCAGCTCACAAAGTATGTCAGTGTTCTCTCTGAACTGCCAACAATCTGTATTGCAATTCAGTAGATATATATACTAACAGCGTTCGAGTTCCCCCTCCAACCCTCAGTTTACGTTCTTAAATTACACATCCTTATATAYCTACTTGGTGCACTGCAAATATAAAATTAATTCCTGAGACAGCCTTTATTTTAAATACATGTTTCTGGTCTTGAACATCAGAGAATAATCATCAGGTTATCAGCATTGAAAAGTTGTTATTAATATAAACAACCATGAAAAATATTCTTCATGAGCCTTAAACCCTACAGTCATGTCTTCATGGTATCTTTGGTAGAGAAACAAGAGCCAGGTTAAGACACTGCTACACTCAACTGTATTATGAACTCTCATCTCCTATGCAAAAACAAGAATTCACAGRAAAAAAATCCTGCATAACATCAAGMRCCTGTTTAACCATATTTGTATTTATATTTTTAGAAAAATAACATTAATTTTTAACTGAAAGRCCAGCAATAAAAAACCGACAATCTTTAGCAAATTGTCATCATGTTCTAAAGTTCGCATGGGAGAAAGAAGGTACCCATATGAGGAATGGTCTTTMTGGTAAAAAGCCAAGACTTTTAAAGATAAATACATATACAAATAACAAAAAAAGAGTCAATGATCTTCAGACAGCTATTCTAAAGCTGCCAAAATTCATCATTATAGTTATTTACAAAAAAAACCAACAGAAAAAAACTGCACAGGATAAAATCTTACAAATTCCCAGGCTGGACAACAAACAAACCACAGTAGTCATCTAGACACATTAATGAATTACTCTGCCAAAAAGGACAAATAATGGATAAACTGAAGGAATTATTTTTATTCAAGCATGTATATGCATGTTAAAGAAAAGAGAAATTCAARGGATTACAACTAAAACTGACTATATTTTGGGTCAAGCTTACCTGTGGCATCTTTGAAATCAGAAAGTACATGCTACCAAACGGTGAAGAATGGAACCAGAAATACTCCTCTACRTTAAAGACCACGCTTTAAAAATTARAGCTATAAATTCTGAGCTTTAYTTTCAGGAAAAGATGTTAATATTAAAATAGAATAATSATTAGAACTTATCAACAAGTTACCATTTTAAAAACAATAAAAAATAAACTAGGCATGAAGATATTATTCCAATCAAATGCTTACCTTGCTACCCCCCATATACTGTATGTCTCTTCAAAATTATAAGTTTCTAAGAAAAATCTGCATGTACTGTAAAGCACACGAAACTAAGGGATGACAAATACAGCCACCCACGATACTGATTCCGTCAAAAATATACAAGTCTAGTGCTCTGAGCTTAATGTAATTATATGTTAATTTATGTGCTTTAAAATATAACATACTAACTGATGTAAAAATCTAGCTACACAAGTAACTTATTTTTTCTTTTATTTAGAAGTTATTCAGGAAAAGAACTTACAATGAACCCAAGTGAAATGAAGAGCTGCCCACCATGCAAGGTATCTTCTCTTTTTAAAGATTCTTTCTCGACCAATCCTAAGAATCTGCTTACCATATACAACTGGTCCCATCTTTGCTCCAACTAATTGAATCAATTCATTGTAGAAGTATTTTATCTGGTAATTGCATCATGTTGGCATATATTAGAACAGCTAGTCCTAGCAGTAGGTACATCCTGAACTAGAATGCATAAAGTTTATTGTTAAAAGCAGTGCAAATACTAGATGAGCACTTGGCATTATTACCAACCCAAACAAAAACTTATATTCCTGAAGAAAATYTTTCTGAAGTAGACACTTCTTTTTTGCTGTTGTGAATTTTAATCATTACAACATACTAGAAGTCATATGCTTGTTGAGGATTAGTTCAACAATTAGCAGACATGAAAGTGTACTACACTGGATAATAAAACATTTGGAAGTTAGGAAGTGATACAATTGTAAGGAGCTTCTTGGAATCCAATTTTTACTTTAGATTGATAGAATTGCCAAGCGTCCACCTAATACAGTAAGTAGAAGACATACAAAGTGTGCACACACACATGCAAGATGGAAAGGAAAACCCATACACATAYTTTGTCCAACTTCTCATTACAATACATCAGCATTTTTACAAAGCTTTGAGGCACCCGTTTTGTTGCAGACCTTTGAAAATCAGCACAGAGAGAATCTCAGAAGAGGGTCTTCATTCCACAGAACTTCTCTTCATGTCCAGGTCAAACTGCTAAATAACACCTATTTCTCCCTTTCTTTTTTTTTTGTGTGTGTGTGTGCGCGCGCGCGCATATGTGTTTCTCAGGAAAACTGTTGATAGACTGCCAGCTTACATCCAAACATAAATACTCTACAATTCCAGCTCAACGCTGCTGCCAAAACAGCAACCGCTGCAGCACCCAAATTGCTGTTACTACTACACACTCTTCAGCATGCACTCAAAAAATGCCAGATGGGGACAAAACACAAGACTCAACTAGATCAAACTCCAACTGGGCATACTACTCAAGTGGCCTTCTCTCCTCCTTCTTCCCTCTAAGTCACTGCCCTACTTCTTGGTAAGTACTCAGCCTGATGAAGAGTTTAACTCTATATGCATTCTGGATGCCTAGTGTAGGAAACCAAATGGACATGTGCCATTTCCTACTTTTCCCTTATATGATTCTTTATTTTCAGTAATATATGTTATGAAGACTCCATAGCAATATTCAGTTAACTATTTGTATTTTCTCACCTACAGTTTGAAGAGTGGAGTTTAGAACACATCAGGAAGATGTTGCATTACTGCTGCCTTTGATTATCTGATTCTCCAAGGAGAATTTCTCCCTCAAAACGTAAAGAAGTCCCTACTTGAAAATAAAATTAAATACATGTACATACAAATCTTCCAAGAGTTTTTGGGTGCGCGCTATGGTTCTTGAGTCAAGCAAACAGGTGCCACTCTATGAAGTGGGGGAAAATAGTACAAATGTGTGAAGCTCTTTATGTGGGAAATTACAAGAGAGTTAAATGGCACTGAGCAAGGCACAAAAAAAGTGCTTTTAAAATAGAAACAAGGGAACATGCAGAGAACCTCAGTATCTAATTGAATTAATGATTGAGAATGCAAAGGCTCCAACTGGTGAAACATTAGCAGCAGCCATGAATTTCACTGTAGTTCTGTATAACAAGTAATCTTACCTGAGTGATTCTCAAAAAAATGTCAACACATCGATTGTATTTTTCATCTGATCCTGTCAATGCTGAGATGACAGGCCCTGCAGGATGCAGTGAGAGATCAATGATGAAAAACAGATGTTTAGTCTTTTCACAATCAACACCTATAAGACCAGGCAAGTAAGAATTTTTGTCTGAGATTTAGGCTTCCTTATATCTAACAAGCTCTATCTTCATGTAATCACTTACATATACATGAACTGCCAACTGTCTKTCTTCGTCATTTAGAAGGAACTAAAACACTGGACCCTAAGATCATTTGTATTACCAACATAAAACTTTAAATCTGGTCCCTAACCAGCAGACACTATTCTTCCAAGTACTACTTGGTGACATAGCCAGGTACTTGTATCATYCACTTTATAAATCAACTCTGTAGTCTTTCCTCAAGTAGGTCTAACTTTGTCCACCAATCACTCAAAATACTTAAGCCTTACATAAACTCAAGTGCAATTCAGAAGACAAGGCAAGAGCAGCAATGCACAGATATACYGCACACAACCAGTTCAAGTGAGGAGCAAGAAATTTATAATCAAAAGTCAAAAGGGCATGTTAGCATGTACAGTTGGAAACTGCTCAACTTCAACATACTTACTTCAAAATACTACCTTAAACTAGCACTTCCATCAGACCAGTTATATACTTCCAAAGGGAGTTTAGTGCTTGGATATAATCAAGAACAGAACATTTAMTATTAGGTAACCGCCAATCAGATGCAATCACAATGATCAAATATGCTACAGATTAAAAGAATTATACCCAGTATGCTACAGCAAAAACAACTTAATATAGGGAAAATTTAGATAGTTGCCTTTTTATTAACTATTGGACATATTTAACATTTCTGTTAAAAAATAGTGGAAGTTTAAAATGAAAAATATCTTGACAACCACTTAATTTTTTAATTAATATATCAGCAATGTAATTAACCTCTACTGAATAATCACAATTTGCAATGTGGATACCTCAGAAACTGACAAAAATAGATCAGAAGCTTACAAAATAGCAACATAATATTCAAAAGATCTTTAGGCTAAAATTTTTTGGATACTTCCTTTATGGGATGAAAAGATAGAATGGGTCTGAATATCAAGCAAACTATAAGTGACTTGGTCAGTTTCCTAAAACTCTTGTCATGCAAGCAAGCAGAGGACAGTAGTATATCTATAATTAAGTAATTTAGGAGACTTGGACACATACATAGTATACTTTAATCTGCCAGCTAAACGAATTCCACTTTTACTCATTTCCATATTAGTTCATATCTCTAAAAAACACAAGACTGAGCTAAACAGCATAAGCAACTAACATCCCTCAATACAGAGCACACTAGAAATTCACAAAACACGCAGATGTAAAAGGACTGAAGGATTGTCCAAAACAAGGCAAAAGTAGAGGCAATTTTATTTTATGCATKAACTTCAGTTACTCTCCTCWCACTCCATTTGCTTGAACAAACAGCCATTTTCATTTACAGACAACTATATCTCTTGTCAAAATAAACAAAATGATTTTTGGCAAGTCCATTTTAATAATGACATTTAGAAATTAGGTTTATCAGCTTCAATACCTCACAGATATTTTTACTGGTTATCAAATATATCTCACAGTTTTAAATTAACATATATTTAGAATTTTATGCTAATGTCAAACAAATGCAATCACAAAATGAGAAGGCCTACCTATACACCTACCTATAAACATAATGATCAATAAGACAAAAAAGCAACCTTTCCATTTCTGGTATGTATTGCGTTTTATACCATGACACTGCAGCCTCYGAGGGTCAGATTAATTAAGATCCACAGCAGCTGCAGTGCAACGTGAGAAGCACACACTGCCACAGCTCTCGCCAGTCCAGCCCAATTACCTGCACCATTCCAGCACTGGGCAACTGAGAACTACCACGCTTCTTGAGTGGCTCATGAACTCCCACTGCTCTACTGGTAAATGTTAAAAACGAACTAACCTCTTTAAAGACGCACTGCAATGCTGACTGCACCTGCCGCGAGCTGCAATGATGAATCCCAGAGAGATGTTTGTCAGTCAGATCTCTACAGATGTTGCTTAACTTTACGCTACAGCTGTATCCAAAGATGGAAATGAGAGAGTAATCAGGCACAAACCCTGCTCCCAAACCCCTGTATGCTCTACTTCTAATAGCTAGTCTGACAAATTCACTAAAGCAAAGGTTTTCTTTCAGCTACTGATCACAGATTAAATTAAACTCTGTGGTCAACTACAGAGAGCAGTATCTTAGCTGATGCAATTAATTAATGAAGAAACAAGAACACTAAGACTCTTTGGAAAAGGTATCACGTAAATTACATCCATTTTAAAATAGCAAAGAGTGAATGCATCTTTTACTGCACAAGGGAAAAGAGGAAAAGGTATTAAAAGATTCAAACTTTCCCTAATTWTATTTTTAAAATAATAGATCCAAGTCCTGTATTATGAGGAACACTCATTAAAGCTTTACTCTTCCTGCAAAATATCACTAAATTATTATATGGAAATTTTAAACTCTACRACAATAGAAATATTTAAATGTGGCAGTTCATATAAACTTAAAATCTATTTAAAAAAAAAGAGTAAGTCCAGAAAACAGATGTTCTCAATGAATACTCAATTAGAGATTTCAGCATTACCAAAAAACAAATACTATCATTAGAAGTGTTTTTATCTGCATATAAGCACTTTCTGATCTACTGAGCATCACTTCTTTCCCCCTATCTGATTAATCAGAAGAACAGAGTTGAAAATAATGGAAAATGGCATTTCTTCGTAATGACTATAACCTTTTGATTTTTTTCTTTATTTCAAAGAAGCGCGCTTATTGTTTGCCTGTAACAGTTAAAGTCAAACTAACCCTTCTCACTACARCATAACTATAGTATAACTACTAGTTATATAACTATAATTATAGTATAACTACTTCTCACTATAGTGTAAGCTGTTTTCAAACTTTCTTACACATGAGAACGACAAAATACTGTCTTGCAAATCCAAGTCTTTCACTAGGTAAACGCTTCCACAATCATTCACATATCTAAGTTTCTAACAGTAGAAAAAAAATGGTGCAGCATTTCCACTAAAATTTGTTTAAAACTGCTCTAAACCTTTAAAACAAGAAGTTACTCAATAGTACAGTAGGTGAATTAGTTATGTAACAATCTCACGATCATACTCAGCATATATTCAGTGGCAGCTTCCTTTTAAATGCAAAGTATTAAGGATCTGCTGGCTAACAAGCTAACTTTTTTTTTAGTCTGTTCYAGTAACTAGGCAACTGACAACTGTCCAACTGAGAATTATCTCTCTGAACAGCTGGCAATCAACACTTGGGGTTTCTTTTACTTTTCTTTTTTAAAACTAGTAAAAAGATCAAAAATTACAGCTTCTTTATAAACYTAAGCAGTTCTAATGATCCTATCTCAGAAATCTATACTCACACAAGTAGTCATTTCCCCAGTTCCATTATTCCCAAAGTTATTCYGATTAAGTAGATGTTTATATGTGAATTTAAAAAGCTTAGCTTTACATGTATGAAGTATTTTGTTCGCTACTAGTAACATTTAAAAAAAAATAAGACCCAAAAGTATCAAGAGCAAGACACATTTATGTATGACAAACCATCATCAAGAAACTGTGACAACAGAGCCAATGTTTTTTCTAACTCCATTATTTTCTCATCCATAGCTCAAACAGTAGTATTTAATTTCACCATTATTTCAAGTGCTGATCTTTGAAACACTGRTTCCTCTTCCTATAATACTCAAGAGTATTTTTAAGAGTTAGAAAATAACATATGACCTCTCCTTTACTAAACAAAGGTAAAAGTAATGGTGAGCAAAGCTTGGTATATTCATCTTACCTTCAGAGTTTAACATGAGCAAGGAAGCGGAAAATGGATTTATTAATTTACAATCCCAGTAAAGTTGTGTTGTTATACAATCAATGTATTTGAAAGGTTTTTTTAAGAGTCARAATAGAATACTTTTCAAAAGGACACTTTCACAAAGATTAGGTAGGTGGTCTTCCATAATTCATTAATGCTTCAGAAAAAAATGGTATTCAAACTCAAGAAAAACATCTCAAATACAAATCACTTGGTAAAAATATAGCACAACCACACAACGTTTCATACACTCTCTGCAAGGYGGGTAGGAAAATTCCCTTTTGTATTCTCCAAACCTTTAAGTGACTTCTGATTAGAAATCTATTGTAAAACTAAAACCACTAGTCTTTTGTTAAAAGCAGTAAAATCTTATCCCCATTTAATTATGTGTTTATTAATTTCTGTTCTTAACATGATCTAATTTAAGTACACATATGACTTCATATTCCAATAAATTGAAAAACACTRACCGAGCTCAAATTGACTCAAGCACCAAGTTCAGATCAGGCAAGATCCTGTTGCAAGATAAACAACATGATGCGATGTAACACAATTTTGCGTGCGGGTGTGTGCCTGGGTGTGCGAGTGAGAAAGACAGAGACAGCARCAGCACATGCGGGAAAGCATTCACCACAGGAAAAAACACACATATACCCAGAGTAGTTTGCAGTCAAGTACTCACTAATTCAGAATGGAGAAACAGTAAGACAATGAGTGCTTAACACAACAAAGATACATTAACCACTGACTCTTACTAGATTATTTGAAATAAAACCATACATAAAAAAATAGCTTCACAGAACAGTCACTTTCCTTATGAYGCCCACTTTATTAAAAGGTAGCATGAAATGTCCATATTTACATTTCCGATCAGAACCAACTTTCCAATATGCACTCTATGCAGAAAAGATTGTCTCATTATTTTAAGTTCRGGGCATAGTTTTGAACTTCACTTCCATTGATTTAGTGGGACAAGCCTGAACAGAAAAATATCTGAAAAGGACTACACAGAATAACCAAAGCATCAGAAGTCGAGACAATTAGAAAGTGCCAGCTGGTAACCTGAAAAGAAAACAGTGAATTGCATACTGGAAGAATAAAAACTGAAGTAGACAACAATATTTTTACGTATCGTTTCCTACTTTGTTAACTAAAAGTTGGTGAAAAACTACTTTTTTCTCCTCCTTTTATTTCCTGTAACAAAAGCAGCCATGTAATTCTTCAGTAATTACGTCACTTTTTGATGCACAAAAGCAGTAACTTCAACAAAAAAAAAAAATCAGTCTGCACAGTGAACCCCTATATCACAGGAAACGATTAGGTCACAGAAATTACTCATGACTGCTGTGTTACAACCAACTTCCTCCTTCCCAAACATCAAGTTACCTAGACTACCCTAAAACTTGTTGGAAYGACAAACAAAAAGTTTCACAGAAACTTCCATGAAAGAATATTCCATAACATAATATGTATTAATATCATTGATAATCACAAACAAAGAGTACGRAATAAGCTATTTCTGTTCTGAGAAAGGAATATTTCTAGAAAATTATCATAGGAAAAATAAGCCAAAACTTTATATTTGCTATTTCACAAAGTTTGTATTCCTGAATGCTATATGAGCATTGAGGGTCTGGAAGAAACCCAAAAGTCATCAGCTTAGGGAATGTCAGGACCTCAGAAAATTCCACAGGCTCGTGGTCAAACGCAAACAGAAAGACTAACAAGGACTWGCCACACCAGAATCAGTCTGTCATATTGCTACTTACTAGAGTATGGAACAGATATATCAGACTTTAAAATGTTAATTTTCTCACAGGATGGCTGTAAAATCCGAACTGCACAAAGTCAAACTGGAACTTTATCTGCACCTGTTAGAGCCAAACTACATGAAYCTTGCTGCCATAGTCATTTATATTATTACTATTGATTTTAAAAGGGAATATTCTTACCTCTGTCATTCCAGATTGCTATTTTTTTTTTATTTTCCAAAAGCTCCTGAACTGTTACTGAATTCTCTTTCCAATTTGGTGCACAAAAAAAAAACGTGCAATTCTGATTTAATCAACAAACAGAAGAATTATGCTACAGCCCTGAACAAAAGATCTAATCTTTGGAGTGTCCTTTCCAACTGAGTGTAAATAAACTATAGTTAAATGAAAAGGCATGTAATTTGGTATTTGGAATATCCTTTATAAACACCAATTTTCTGTCATATCCTAGCACATCTGATACCACCTCATGTATAATGCAAAAAAAAAAATCTATTTCATTTTCTTCTATTGACAGTGAATTTAATTTAGTATTGCGGCTCTTCTCAGATTATGTTATTAATTCTGCAATCAAGCTCTTTTGAWGGTTTTGATTTCTTCCAAGAGTTTTCACAATTMCACAGTGATTTTTTTTTTTTTTACACCCTAACATACCTTTCAAAATAAGCGATTGCCGTTTCCAACTATATCAAAGGGGAAAGAGGAAAAAAAAAAGAAACTCAAAAGACAACAACCATCAGTTCTTAAGCTACATCCTTCAATGAAAAAAACTACCTGTATCATTTTAAGCTGCAACATTTAAGTGTTATAAACGGCTCTCAGGAAAGATATGTACAACAGGTGCATTAAAATTTCCATATCAGAAAGTGCTATTTCGGATAGAATACAACCTCTGTATTATTAAAAGAAATTATCCACCTATGCCTGACACTACAGATAGAAACCAGGAAAGTTAAATACTAACATGTTCTGCTTACATCCATACCAACTGTCTTCTCTATTTCACAGAATTCAGTCATCTTGCTAAACTAGAACAAATGCAAAGCAGCTCTGGTTCTTCCAACAGAAAAGATTCAGTATCATGCAGTCAAATCAGTTCCATATCATCATCATCTATACTTCAAAATATCAGGACCAAAACACCAAAAAAAGTTACCTCTGTTATAAATTTGCATCAATTAAAAAGTCTTCTAGAACAAAGTTAATCACAAAACACTAATTTGTTAATCTTTAGAAAGAAAAAAAAAATTAATCACAGAAGCTAAAATACTGTATATCATTATTTAATATCTCAAGAAATTTTGTAATGGAGTCATTTTGTAATGTTAAGTCAGATATTACTGTTACACGCAAGCATAAAAAACTTGCTTTTTGCACATAAATAGTTGTTATAAAATATGCTAATTGTATTTATTCAGAGTATTTCAATTTTTATAACAGAGTTTTCTTTCACTATCATGATAAACACAATATAAAGAAAATCTGAAGAGCAGCACTTGTCCTCTTTACTTCACTCCAGAGCCAGCGAACAAAGCAACGAAGCAGAAAGAAGGAAGGTACATAATRGATTTAAAGTAAATGGCCCATTCTTTAAGAAAGCAGCCTCTCATTTTTACTTATTCTAGCTTAATTGTCATTACAATGTCTGGAAACTTCAAAAGAACAATTATTTTAACGCCAGCTGTCAAGTTGTTTCCATAAAACTACATTTTTAACAAAAAAATAGAAGCAAGCAGAAAATGTTAACAGGAATATTTTCTTTCAGAAACATTGCAAACATCTTTAACCATATTTCAGTTGTTAAGACTACTAGATCCCAATCAATTCAATACAGGCACTAAGACAGAACATATTCACTGCTGCACTTCGTAATATGCTTTTCCGCTAAATAAYAGTTCCAACTGCACTGGATGCTTACTCTTCAGTATATGAAACACTGACAYGTGCATATTTCCCTTGGGATTTAAAAATAAAGAATTGGCTAATTTTGCACCTACCTGGGTAAAAATCTTTGGATTTAGACAGCTTGATGGTGGCCCCAGTCTCTTTCTGCAACTGAACAATTGTCTGTCCTCCCTTCCCAATTATAGATCCAGCAGCATAACTAGGTATGAGGACCTTTAGAAAATATTGGCCGTCCTCTGAAAAATTGAGATATGCATGGTTAAGTTGKTTTACAAACTTTAATCTCCCCCTCCAGACCCACATATAAAATATTAAAATTTTAAAGTCGCCAGTAATTCATGCACCCACCTCTAACCAGTTGCGTCATTTAGCAAGACACATTTGGACTATGTCTTTGTCATTCTAAATTACGTATATGTTTATTATAAAATCAAAGAACCCACATATATCTCTTAATTCTGTAAAAGAATGAGAACAAAATCTAAATGATATATTTCAGAAAATGGAATTCTTCCAGTTATTACAATGGTAACCATAGTACAACAAAATGAACAGAGCCCTTAAAAAAATACAGCCCTGCACAAAAACRTGCCCAGTGACAACTACGACCTTGTCTGAAAATAAAGCAAAAGAAATGCCAAAACTAAGAAGGAATTAATTGTAAATACTGATGGGCTATTTGTTTGTCATTAGTAAACACATGAGAATAGCAATTAGTTATTGCCTGCATTCTTCTTAAGTGAGTAAAACAACTACTCTGCTACCAAATAACCCACCCAAAATGTGGGGTTTTATTCCAAGCATTTCAGCCACTGCCAAGAAAACAACTCAACATGGGGCGGATGGAATCACTTGCCTAAGTAATCCTGGTGTATTCCTTCAGCACTTCTTAAGCGACAATGATCTCTTTTAAGCTCATTAATTAAAGGACATTAAGAAGAATTTTTCCCAATTGATCAAAAGCCTAAGTCACTTATTTTAAATGCACTTAAAAGGTGAGAGACAATGCCAATCCCCTAGCCACCACTAGCTTTAAAGCGCACAATCAGAATAGATGAAATATATTTGTGTGTGTGCGCACGCATGAGTTTTCTATATACATGTATATATGTGTTCTTTGTGTATATATATATATAAAATGTATATATAATGCATGAAAAATGAATGGGAGGGTGAGAGGAGGAGGATCCCCAGTCTCGGTCAGGAGCTGCACAATTGTCTGTGCTCTGATCCCAGACCTAAACCCATCTATGCTGAAGTCTGGGAACCTCCAGCAAGTGCCTCGGAAAAGTGCAAGACAATAAGGACAGGCTGATTCCCAGACTTCTGCTCTCCCCRGCAACCAAGGCAGGGCCCCTTTTTTTTTGCTGTCTTTTTTTTTCCTCTCTTTTTTTCTAATATCATCCCTTTTATCGCGCAGGCCGTTTTATGAAGTTCTCTCGCCCTTCTTTTCGGGAACAAAAGGCAGAGGTCGCGGCTCGCCCCGCCGCAGGCTGCGCGGGTGCCACGCGCGGCGGTGCCCATCCATGTTAGCGTCGCCGGCTGCACAAGGTGCTATATTTAGCCGGGCTCCGCACGCCGCTCGGGCGCCTTCACCTCTGCCTGGGCGCATCGCGGCGGCGCGGGGATGCTGCGCCCGACACGGCCGCCCGCCNGCATCGCCCGGCGCCCACAATAGCGGCGAGGCCGCGGCAAGGGGAAAACACAAGGCAAGGCTGGGAAGCAACTTGTGACCCCCCCCGCAACACCGCCCCGGCCCTCTCCCCCACCCCGAGGATGGGAAGGGAGGAGAAGCGCGCTCGCCGCCCTGCTTCCCRCTGCCGCCTATTTGCGCCGCTCGCTACACGGGCGGGGGAGGCTCGCAGGAGCCCCCTTGTTCTCCTGCCCAGGCTGCCYGGGGTCAGGGCTGCGCAGCCCCGGCGCGGGTATTAAATAAAAAAGCCGGGCAGATGCTGAAAAGCGACGCCATTTTGATGAATGATAACGGCGGCGAGCGGGGGATGCCCGGGGGGGGCGCGGGGGCGGCGGGCAGGTAGCGCCGGGGAGGTGGGAGGGCTGGGCCGGCGAGGGGGCAGCGCGCGGAGCAGGTACCCACCGCCCGTGTTGGTCCTCTTGGTGCTGCCGGCTTCGGGGGGCGCCTCGAGCGGTCTTTTCCGGGAGTCCGGCGGGTCCAGGTCTATGGGAACCCCGGTGTGGGTCCCGTTCTGCTGGATGGGAGCTGCCGCCATCATGTTTGCTGCTGCTCGGAGGAGAATTGTCTCTTCCCTTCTGTGGTGGGGGGGCAGGGAGGGAAGGGGGGGGAAGGAGGAGGAGGAGAAGGAGGAGGAGGAAGAAGGGGGAGGAGGGGAGGGGGCTCGTCCCGTTGCCTTGTCCTTTTCGAAAGCGTAGAGCTAAGCTCGGGATTGTCGAGGATGCTCCGCGCCTTGTTTATCCGGCACCCGGGGGGAGGGAGAGGAAAGGAGGGAGGGAAGCGGGCAGGACTGGGCTGGAGGAGCAGCTGCAGTGCAGTGTCAGGAGGAGATGGGAAGGGAGACCGGGGAGCGAGGGGGGCGAGAGAGGGAAGAGAAAGGGGCGAGAGGAGAAGGAGGGGGAAGAGTGAGACAGGAGGAGGAGAGGACGGAGTGAGTGGGAGAGGAGAGGGAAGGAGGGGAGAGAGTGAGTGGAGAGGAGAAGAGAGGAGGGGAGAGAGTGAGTGGGAAGGAGAGGAGGGGAGAGAGAACGGGTGAGACAGCGGAGGGAGGGGGCGGAGGGAGGGAGCGATGGAGCTGGTGGGCGAGCGGGCGGGCGGGTGGGAGAGGATCCGCGCTGCCTCTGTGCCCCCTTCAGTCCCTGCCTGCTCTAGCGCGGAGCCTGGCGCTGCCGCGGCGCGGCCGCCCGCGCTCCCGCATGCTCTGGCCTTGTGTGCACGGGCGCGAAGGCGGAGGAGGGGGCAAGGAGCGCGAGGCTGGGGGGCCGCCGGCCGCGCGTCGCCTCTCCGCGCTCGCCCCACGGACGCGGGGGTCGCCGGGCTCGGCCGCGCTGAGCGAGGCGGCACCAGAGGTTAGAGCCCGGCGTGGGGGGGGCAGCGCGGGGGCCGCCCGAGGACGCCCGGCCTATAAAAAGGAGGGCGGGGCTTCCTCCGCAGACAGGCGGGSGGCCTGGCCAATGGAAGCGCGAGACGGTGAGGGTGGGAGCGCAGCGCGCAGCCAATGGCGGCCCGCGGGTGGGAAAGCTGTTAGGCAGGGGTGGGGGTGTTAACCTCCGCGGCGGGCGCGGGCGGGGGTAACGGTTGGCGGCGGTTGGCGGCGGTTGGCGGCGGTGAGGCTGTCCGCGCGCCCGCCGGGTCCCCGCCGTGATGCGGTGTCCCCTGGGTTACGCGCCGCGCCTCACAGGCCTGCCGCGGCGGGGGAGGCCGGCCGGCCGGCCGGGCGGGCGGCGTCGCCGCCACGGGAGGCTCTGCGGGAGCGGCCAAGTGCCCTGGGCTGGGGCGCGCTGCGGCACCGCGGAGCGGCGCGACCCCGGCGACGCGGAAGGGGCCCTGCCGCCTCCCGGTGTGGCGGCCGCGCTGCTGCGCCGACAGCCCTGGACGCGCCGCGCTACGACTTGCAGGCTCGTAGAAAAAAAAATAAGTCATTTCTGTGCTGTGGCAACTGGGCTAGCTGGAGCTGTCTGGTCCAGTTCGGTATTTCTTATATAAATATTTAGTAGAAAAAATCAACGCCGTTTCACTGTAACGGAGGTTGCCTTTACTTAGAGATTTCCTATTATTTGGGTTGAAGTTTAAAAGGATCATGAGGTGCTGGGGGCAGGGCAGCTTTGAGAGTTTGCCTATGTACTACAAAAGCATTTTTACTCTTGCCTGTTTAATTGACTATAATAATAAAATCAAAACCCTAAGCATAGCTGTAACAGTGTTCTAGCATTAATTTTGTACAAATTCTAGTAGTGCACATTTACGCATAAAACAGTGCTTGGTATTAAATCCGTATTGATTTACATGTGTGCAGAGTGGTTGCTGTCTCAATTCCTCTTACAACACAAGCTTAAAACCTGGCTGTTGTGGATGAGTTCCAGTTTCCTTTCTAAGCTCCTGGGGAGATCTGGCCTTAATTTTAGTAACTGCTAGCCACTATACTGCCCCAAACAGTTTCTAGTACTTAACATACAAACTTCATGTATAATATATAATACAGCACATAACCCCTGCTTATAAATTATAAGCCAGATACATAATGCTTTATACGATATTAAAACATGGACACTTAAATACCCAAAGAGGCTCCTGCATTCACAAGCCAAGAAGTCAATCCAGCATTGTAGGTAAGAAACTTTCAATGGCTTCTTTGGGATTTGTGTCCTGGGAATGCAGTATTGAGGCTGCTCGTAGTCAGACTAAATAGATGCAGCCAGTTCAGTATGATCGGAGAACATAGTCTGTATAAATGACTGTATAAAAATGGAACTTTCTTATTCATTGTAGACCCTTTGTCTCTCAGATATTCTGATTCATAATTGCTTAGTTTATCAACTAAAATAAAATTTTAGGTTCCTGTTACCTTGGCAGCTGCTGACACAATTACGACAGAGAAAGCTGGAGAATACTGTGGCTCTTCCATTTTCCTTGCTAAGTTCCACTTGAAGAATTTTAATTAGTATTTGAGCCAGAAACAGAGGAGCGTGATGTGAAAATCCCAGGTCCAGTTTGTAGGGTTATTGGTCCTGAGAAACCTCTTTTTATTTCTAAGCTAAGCAAATGGCACACTGAAAATTTTAAAGACTAAAATAAAACAGCGACGTTGAAATAAAGCCGTCCTTAGTCAATATCCACAG
Organism: Eudromia elegans; assembly: GCA_003342815.1. Lineage (NCBI taxonomy): Eukaryota > Metazoa > Chordata > Aves > Tinamiformes > Tinamidae > Eudromia > Eudromia elegans. Next base: position 8,037,018 of record PTEX01000004.1, on the reverse strand, counting down.
AGGAACTGTGTAAATTATAACACTGCTCCCTTTTATCCCGCTGAATGTGCCCCATTCATGTGTACTAACGTTGAATCAAGCAATTCTCCTGTTCTGAGACCACATGTGTTTTACGGTGCCCCCTGCACCAGTTTTAATTATGTGGCAGATCTAGTTGGATTCAGCACCTGCAAGTCTTTCCTTTGGGAGCCCCAATTAGCTCGCAATGCATTTACTTGATTGCATTCTTTAAACAAAAGTATTTTTTTCATCTTAACAACTGAAGTGTTAGAGCGTAGAATAAAAAAGGGTTTTAGCATGGTAAGCAGCGTGTATGCTGTTTATATATCCATTTTCCATAAACTAATGGGGAGAAGGGGTAATCCTGAAACCTAATTTCTTCACGGTCACAGCAGATGTCTGTCCTGTGTTAGTCTTTTTCCTTACAGCTGTTTCATAAGTGCTGCTGCCTCTTGTCTCTACAGAATGCTTTTTGTTTAATAATTTCCTGATATCTTCAGGATAACATATTTATTTTAACCCTTYTGGTGTGTGTATGTGGGTTCTTTATAACAGACAGACATGTTTTATCCTTGAAGAATCTACCTAGAATCTAGCTGGCTATTCTGTTGCTTCTCAGCCAGTTTCTTAAGAGGAGTTCTGTTTAACTAAACAAAGATATACATGTAAGAAGCATCTCAAAAATATTTTAAATATTAATTATTGCAGATATGCTTACTYAGTAAAGTTTGTTAAATCCAATAATGCCGGTTGGAGTAGTGATGATCTGAAATCTCRGAGGCACAGGACCTAGGGTGCAGCCCTCTAGTGGCAGAGGTCACTGGTAGTTTAAAACAAGTTGTGTTTTATCCCGGGTGGCGGCGGGGAATAAAACAGCTTTTAGCGAGACATGCGCAACCTCAACACTGCCCGAGGTTACATCAGCCTCCTGTGCTGTTCATGATCTGAAGCGCAAGCAAAAACAGCAGTGGAGGCCTCCAGTTTTGCTCCCGCTCTCGTGATTTCTATGGCGAAAGGTGCACTGGAAGAATAACAGTCTTTATCAGCAGAATTTTTCTTATTTTCCTCCCCATCCCTCCTCTCCAATATCCAATGTTTGGCTCAGGTTTGTTTTTCCAGACAGCTTTAGACTAGCATGTTTTATCAATGGTTCAAGCCATTTTAGGATATTGATTCATTATCCTGTTTGTTTTTGTTTGTTTGTTGATTTTTCTGTTTTTAGTTATGACATCTTATATCAGCTACTATATTGAGTAAATTCAAGCAAGAGTTCAGTGATGGTACAGAATACAAATTCCACTTGCCAACCTTATATCTAAAGACACACTTGGCTAGTAAAGATGGGGACAGTAGTGTTCAAACTAAGCTTTCTCACAGACATGAGGCCTGTGCTTAGAAACAAAAGAGATCGAGGAGAGGCATAACTGAAAAATAAATACATATTTTCATGACTAGAAATCCACAGAAACTCGAGCTAAAGTCCTAGTAAACATCAGCTAATCTCACGAAGTCCAATGAGCACAAGTTTAAAGGAATGAAATGAATTAATGTTGCTGTTGTATTAGGGACCTTTCAAGGTTTTAGTGAGGCAGTAAACACCTTTGGAAACAAACTCGACTCTMTGTTTCTTGTGCAGGTGATGGATATTTCTGTTCTCAGTAACAGAATGAGCAGTTCATTTTTTCCCTCATAGGAAATATGTCAGAGCCCAATAATTATTAGATGAAAAATGATACCTCTTAAACATCCTGCCTAGGTAAAACAAAACAGATTTATGTTTTATCCAGAATGATGAGGCAATTATTAGCATTTTTTCATTACCAAAGGATAGCTGTTATTACTAGCAAGCTTTTGCTCCACTAAAAGCTAGTTATGAACTCAAGATAACATTCTCTTTCAAATCTTTAACTTCTGCCTTTCATAAAAGTTTATGAAACTTTATTCTACAATATTTTTTTTATTAAATTATGTGATTGTTTTGTTTGTGTATCCAAATGTTATGCAAATTATTCTTCTGTAAATATTTTTCAGTTTCAATGGAATTTATCCTAGATTATACCAGTGTTCATCCCAGGAAAATAAAACACAATTTGGAGGAAAAACTGAATGCTTATTTCATTTAGACATTTTCTGCTGATGCAATGGGCCAATTATCTATTTGCCAATATTTATATTCCTTTTTTATTTGCATCCCTATTCCATGAGTTGTCTGTATTGTAGCCCAATGTTTATAGTTGTCCTCTTCACAGAGCAGAGTGTATTGTAGACCAAGCACTCTGCAGCAGCCTTTTTTGCCAGTAAACTGAGGAAGGTAACTTAACAAACAGTAATCATTTGACCATAAGATTTCTCATGAGCAGAATATATTAGTCAAAATTCTCTGCGTAGAAATGGAAGGAGAGAGTGCGTGAGAAGAGCAATGGCCATTTCTGCCCTCTGAGCAGAGGGATCATCTGTCTCATCTCCCGGAGTATTCACCAAAATTTGCTAAGTTTTAGAGATTTTTTTTTCAGGAATACAGAACTGAATTCTCCATTCCTAGTTATTCATTCCCGAAGATCAGTTAATTCCTGCAGAAMACCTTTTCTAAGCTGTTCTTGTGTTCTTCATGTTTTGGGTTACCTGAGAACCTATCCATATCTCAATGTAAAAAAGAAGGTAACCTCAGCTCACGATCGTGTTTCAGCTCTCTCAAGGCAATGACAGGCTGCAGCAGGGCATGATCCATGAAAGTCCAGAGAATTACTCCTAAAAGCCATCACTCTTTTTTTTTTTTTTTTCCCCCTTAAGATGAAAGTTTCAGTTGACTTTGAATAATAGAATAGAATCCTCTTTTCTGTTTCTTTTCAAATGCTGAAATAGGTAATTCAGTGCTTAGACCTGGTGCAAACCAGGAGTAATTCCACTGGAATGAAAGGATGCTGTGGACACAAAATGTGAGAAGTGATGGGATCACATTGTATAGCTTATGTCAGTTTGCAGTGGTTCTGATTTTGTACCTCTTAGCGCTGCCTCACAAAAGGACATCTGAGAAGCAGCTCTTCCACAAACCACATTCAGCCAACTGTCATTGCAGGCACTTCACGATGTGCTCCTCTTGCAGCGCTGCACGGTGAGTAGGATATTGTTCAGGGAATGAGCATACCTGTCTTCAATCTCTGTTACTCTAATTGCTCTAATTGCATCACTATTTGATGCCTCATTCTGCTTGCCCACCACTCAYTGTCTTGAAATTTTTGCACTTTAGCATAGATGAAAAATGAAGAAAGAAATATCAGCAAAATTAGTTTCTTTGATTCTATTCTCAAGCCTGGTCCTTGGCAATATTCTCATGAACTCAGAGAACTGAAAACATCCAGCAGCCACTAAAAGTTGCTCAGCCAGGCTCCCAAAGAGGCTTACAGAGTCTTACATGTTTTCAGGCACTAAAGCTGTAAGGCAACAGGTCATGGTCTTGAAGGCAGCCTTCATGACCTTATGGATTTGTGAAGCCGGGAGAGATACTTTAAAGTCCATCTGACCATGAGAGTTACTTTAGTGGAAGAGTTCAGAAATTCTGGTGGAAAATAAATGGAAAGGGAAGAAGTAAATATTTTATACAGAGGACTAAGGTAAGCCAGAAATGAGATAATGAAGGCAAAGACGCTATTTTTTTTCTGTACTAACTATGATTTGTATTAAATGATCTAGCAAACTTTGAGTTACTGTGGTCATTTTGATCAGTGAAAAAAATGCGTACTACTTGAGACCATTAAAGATTAAGATACACTGATAAAATTTTACTAGGAAACTCTCCTGCTGCTAACCACCAATAAAAATATGTTTTTACTAGTATAATTTATTATTAATGTTCCAAATGAATAAGCTATTCCTGCAAAAGTAATTTTTACAACTATAAACATTACCCAAGCATAACATTAGGATTTTTACCAATAGAAAAGTAACCAAAGTCATATCTTTTATTATATTAGCAAAATTTCTTAGTAGAGCTCCTTAAAAATATTTTTTAAAGACTTAAGGCATAAAATGTATATTGTAGTAGATTGCAAATACTTTTTTTTCAGCACAGACAGATTTTAGGTAATTGTTGCTGCTTTTAAAATTGCAAAATTCCATTGGGAGCTTGATTTTTCCATAGAGTTTAGCAAATGCACTATTGCCTTATATTTGTTGTTAAAGAAGTTATCCTACTTAAGAACCAAAATTAATTATTCTAGTTCTCTAGTTCTTTGTATTTYTAATTGCTTGAAATGATTTACTGAGCTGGGGAGTGTCTGAGAGGTAGAGGTTTGGGGCAGAGTAAATACGTGCAGGACAAACATAAAACCTGCTGCTGGGATAGACTGGCCGGAGGGACTTGGCACATCTGCCCGGGGTTTGCYGTGAAAACAGGAATCCCTTTGCCAGCCACACACGGAGGCCCCAGAAAAATCCTRGAGATTAGCAATAATGCTGCCTGTTTGAGAGATGGTATTCCTCACTACCGTGAAGTTTAAACACTCGGTTCATCAGTAGGAGCCTATCCAGGTTATGTCCTTACCATTTTGAGCCAGGAGGAGGTGGTGGCAGATTATGAATTACTGCTAGGATTTGTTAATTTTCTGTTGGTTTCAGCACTTGTAATCATGAAAAAATACCAAAATATCAGACCTTTTATCACTTACAAGTTATTGAGTCACTTTCTTTTTTCATAATGCCAGCTGCAAAATAAAAGTGACTTTGACTTATTTCACTAGGACTTACACTTACAAATTGATGTGTGGGGTTGAAGTGCAAGCTAGTCTTTACATTCATGCAAAAGGAATGGAACAACTCAYATGATTGAAATAAAGCATATGTTCTTCTAATTTGCTGAATTAATGCTTCATTCTTCATTAAGTCGATGGGAAAGAGCCTATCATTGCTTCAACCTTGCAGATTTAGGCCAGTGAGTCTGATCCAAACATACTGCAAGTCAGTGGGAATCTGTCTAACGCAGCTCTTATCAACTTTGTGAATGTGCAGACTTCTACATATTTTTCTGAGAATATGCAGATTGCTTTAAATGCTTCACATCCATACGCTATGTTCAGCAACTTTTTGGTTKAAACCCTTCTTGTACAAGGTAAAGGAAATCCATGGACCTGCTGCACAAAACCAGTGCTGTTGACTGCAGAGGGGTTTTAAGGGGTCATACAGTACAACATGGAAGAAGTGAGTGGAGAGAGGAGCGAAGTATMTTAACATAAACTGTACACTCCTCATGCCATAAGAGAGATTCTCTTTGTATTCTAATAGTGGGAAATTTGGATGGATTTTCCTATAGAAATGACCAATAGAAATATTTAGGGATATGTACTAGTTATGTATATTAGGATTATGTAATCTAGCATTTCTAGTAAACTATATATAAAAAAAACCAAATGGTATATCATTAAAAACTGGCAGTTGGGAAAGTGAAAAGAAATTTTTTCAAATAGCTAGAAACAAAAGGTACAGAATGAAACCTGTGAATGCTGATAGTAAACATATGTAAAGTTACATGCTGTGTACAGGAAAAGCTTTGTTATGTTTTCTGGAGATTTTCTAAGGGACATTTTGCTTGTAATGGTTAGGATGACTTCTTTAAAAACTTCATAAAAATGTATTTTTGTTCTAGTTCAAAGGTATAATCTCTTTGCMGTGGAAGAGAAAAAAACCTTAAGCTGAAGCAGTAAAAATAAAGCTACTGCAGGAGTGAGTGATTGCAAATGAGGCTGAGGAATGCCCGATGAAAAGTACCCCAAGAGCAGACCCAGCCTCCCTGTGCCTCTGAGCAGCACTGCTCGCAGGCTCATCGTGGCTCACAACAAAGGCATGAGAAGTGGACCTCCCGCCTCCGTGGCCTGCTGGCATGGCTTTGGATTGACTGCTGTTAGATCCCTGTAATCCTGAGCCCGGGGATCTTGTCCTACATGTTTACCCCACTTGGTATGCCTCTTAGGAAGTATTTAAAATGGAAATGAACTGTAATCTTTGTATGTGTTTATTACAAAGGGTGTTAATCCCTTAAAACCCATACTTAACTTTTTTTTTTTAATAAAGTTTATAAAAAGCAGTGTTCAATCTTACAGTTTATATTAGACAGTTTTGCCAGTTAAGTTTTGATTACTATCTGGTAATCTGCCTCTTAATTTGGTAGTGTGTCATGGCAGCAGTATTGCCACACGTGTTCATGGAAAAGCATAGCGTACGCCAAAAATGGCATGTTTATAATAAATTTAAACTGGGAACTTTTGTATCTGTAATAAAAAATAGAAAATGCAATAAAATTTTGTATTTTAGAAGACTGAAGTAACAACAATATACGATTTCATTTTGAGGTTATCTAGGGATGAATATTAAAATATTGTATAGTTAAGAAAAGATTCATTAAAACAATCATATCCCATCCTACCTTAAAGCTCATTGTTGCCAGCTTGAAACATCTTGAAACTAAAATTTGAGAATCAGCCTCTTCCATTTTTTTTTCTAAATATCTGAAATTAGGCACTAAAAAGAGGCTCCACGTGAGCAAAGATAGCAACACGGAGACCCTCCTGCACTGTTAAAAGACAGAACATCTGGAAACTGATTATTTTAGCTAACAAGACGCCAAAAACCTTATGGGGAAAATGTTTCCTACTTAATCCACAGCAAAACATTCTTTCTGTTCGAAGAAGGAGAAAAATCCAATTCTGTTGAAAATCACTAGCCACAGAAACAAGTTTCCCAGATAACATAAGGATRTAGCACAACAAGGTGTTTGATTTGCTTTGTCTTGTTTTGCTGATGCATATGGTTAAAAAGAGAAAATCCTTAAGATAACCATGTATTGAAAGACCAGTAAATAGTCAGCTCAACTTTGGAACTTACTATTAATGCAATGTAAAATTAGTTCAGTGTTTTCCCTTCTGTTTTCTGAAATATGTATAGCACTTGAGTTTATTTGGAGGGTTTGTCTTTATACTGATWTAGGCCCATAAATATAACTAATGACAACAATCTATTCAACTGTAATCCTGCCACAGAAAAATGCAACATACTTAAATACAGAATACATTGAATTAGTAAAATTACTACAAAAAGTAGTATAAAATACTGGTTATATAAAACTGCYTCTTTTGAAGGTGGTAAAAAAATCACTACTTAAGATTTCTAATCCTCACTGCTGTAAGAAACTCTATATTTGCAGTTCCTTATTCCAATGCAAATGACATGTAAGATCTTTGTGAAAACCACTGCTATTTTCATATTATCTTTATTACTACCAATAAACAGCTATACAACACTAAGATCATTTTTTCCTCTACTTGGACTATAAAGACATAAAGTAGTGATGACATAGCAAGTATCAAGAGAATTTCAGTTGTAGCTGACATGGTCATTTTGGTCTTATTTCTTTCAACAGTGACAAATTGTCTCTAGAGGGCTGCAGAAAGAGTCTAAATGTGAAATCAGTAGAACTCGTTTGTACGGTTTTGTGATAATATAAGGATATCTTTCTTAGGATTCAAATCCTTGTGCTAACTCCCTATGAATAGAACTTTATTCCCCTCCTAGTTTCATTCAGTTGGCTCTGGTGAGAGAAACAGATCTTCCAGCTGCAGGAATGTGCTTTTAATTTAGAAAACTAATGATTTTAATCCACTACTGTCAAAAACAACCTCAATAGATAGCAGTTTACGAATCTCAGGATGATTTACTCCTGGGTCCAAAGGCAGTGTAATGCATACGCCAGCCAAGCCAGCTCATGAGTAAGAGCCACYTCTAATATCTGTTCTCCAGTGGGCCAGGGTGGTTTCCAAGTTTAGTCCAGATAATAGAATTGTAAATTTGGAATGCATTACTCATAAGAGAAAGTACACCACAGATGCTAATTTTTCTCAGAGTGTTACATAGTTCTAATCATTATACACTAGCCACAAATCTCTACTTTTAAAGAAAAATGTGCGAGATTTGAAATTCTTAAAGCAAAATTAACTTGACCGAATTACGTATTTCACATTTTGAAGTAAACATGATATGAAAAATGAGAGGACACTAAGCTCTCCTCTACTTAGCTAAACATACATAACAATAGAATTGTATTTCCTTCCAACTTTTACTTGAGCAGATTTCATATAATTAAATAAATACTTCTACAATAGTAGTCATAATAATAATACTTCTAGTTGTAAAATATTGTCACAACAGAGTTTTGTATATGTCAAGTGTGGATGAAATTTCTTGTATCCTCCTGTTAGAGGAACYGGGTTGCACTATTTTCAGAGATTCTGCATAACTTTAAACCATTTGAAAGCCCTTTCTTCCCTCGGCACAATCGTCACGTTAATGAAAGAAAATGGTCAACTTTCCAGGAAYATTTCATTCATTTAAGGCCTCTAAGATTCCCAGGAGAATATGCCAGATCATCAGGCAAAGAGGCTCGGCATGATAGATTCTGCCACACAGCATTACATTCAGTAGAAAGTCATTTATGAGCAAATGAATGATGCTCATGTTACTCAGTGTCATGTGGAAATGGTAGTAAAACCATTTTACTGGTAGTGGTAGGAGGCATTGGTCAGGAAAGTTTGAACTACTTTGTAGTGATTGTTTTCAGTACTTGATCTGACAAAATGAACATTTTGTGCAAATCGTAACGACTGTGTTTGTGTTTAGATATTCAAAGCCTTTTTTTCTAAAAAAAAAAAAAAAAGAAAAAAAACCCCAACTCTGTTAAAATATGGGTATGTGTATATGAATGTGCATCTATGTGTGTTTATATATGTGTGCACACAAATAAATACTTTGGCTTTTTAAAGACCTACCCATACCAAGCACAGTGTGTGTGTTTAAGTGTATATATATTTCTGCATGTGTACATACACTCACACAGCAATTTTGAGCCCTCTAGTGGTAAGAAATTTCTCGTTTGAGAAATCTGCTAGTGTTCAAATGTACCCCCTTCAATGGCAGGTGCCTAAGCGTGCAACACTATTCTATGTTCAAAGAAGCCCAAAATAGCACCATGCAATTGATGTGGGCCCATAGATTCTCTTACCAGTGTTAGGAAAACCAGAGAACCGAAAATTAATGTATTGCTTCCAGCATGATAACTGTTCTACCTTTTCTCCATAGAAAATACAGTTCTATTTTTGACACTCAAATGATAATTTGATTTGTGATATTTCTTTAAAAAAAAGAACAGAAATGCCGATTTAAACAGGGTCAAATGAACAAGACTATTTTCAAACACACTTAAACGCTTCCATAAATAAGCACTAAGAGAGTAATAAATAAGCAATAAGAGAAGAAAATTCTGCATTTCAAATTAGGAAAGGGCTGCTTATCAAACAACTTACCAATCCAGAAGCTGTGATTTTTTTTCCTCAGTAGCCACAAGCCATGATTATAATCTGCCTTGCAAAGGTATTTGCGAGAGTTCTGTGAACTAGGTAAGATCAGCAGGCCTTTAGAGACGAATATTGCTCTCAGTTTTCCACAAAAAAAAAAAAAMCAAAAAAACCCTGACTCTCTTATAATGGATAAAAAAAGCTCAAGGTGAGTGGAAGCTTTGGAAATCTGTGAAAAGACACATGACATAAATAGCCCAGACACTAGCAAGATTAAATAAATAATTAATACATTAGTAGATATTATTATTTATATCAATATCTATAGCATATAGTAATAATAATAATACAAAATAATATATTTGTGATAATAGCATATTAATAAACAGGTAACATAAATCCCAGCCAGATCAATTTATGGTATGACAAAACCATCCTGGAAAATTGCTACTCTCCCGGAGAAATCCCAGAAGAGCTTTCATAAATCTTTTGCCTGATGCCAGATGGACATGATGGGCTCTAGAGATCACACTAGCTTTTATTTTCCTCCACGACTCAGCATAAACATGGGGTTTGGATCTGTAAAGCCWTCCCTGCCTTAGATCTCACAGCTCCTGCAGACTCCCTGTTTCTTCAGACATTAACGCTGCAGTCAGAACCCCATCCCTGCAGGAGCTATGGAGCAGAGCTATCCACAGCAGTGCTTTTCTGTGCTCTTTTTATGGGGCTTTATCACTAGGGGTCTTCAGCTATGCTGTTTGGGTATTCATTTCCTTTATTCTCAGTGCTGCAATCATGGAGCTTTTGACTCCCRAGTATAGTAGCCGCTTAATTGACCAGGGTTTTTAATAGGGGTGAATATCAGTGTTTACAGAATTACTGAGATAAAAACAGATAGTGGAGTAATTTATAAATGTAATTGGTTATGTGCCAAGAGCTTACCAGGGGAATATTATGTAACTCATAAGCAATTAATTCTCATTTTCAATAATACAGCAACATTTCTGATTTCGGTGTACTAGAGTAATTTAAATATCTTTTTATCAAATTGACTATTTTTAATCCCTATCCATATATACAAGAGGCATATTTCCACTAGATGTGTGTAACATTTCCAYAGCAAGAAAGAAATTTGACGAGATAATCAGAACTGGGGCACGCGGGAGGGATCAGGAGGTTCCTCTGTGTTAGGAGCCCACCTCGGGCAGGACCGAGGCACGGGGCTCGGAGCAAAGTCCAGCACGCAGAGAGTGGGATCATCACAAGACCTGGAGTGGGGCTATTCCTKGTAGAGGTGACATCATAGCAGTGTTATTCTTTGGAGAATAACAGCAAACGTTGTGACTTGAAATTTTAAGGATAGAATAAATTTTACATTGAGGAGTCAAGCTTTTTTTTTATTAAAAAAAGCCACTTTCCAATAGAAATAAAATAGTCCAAGAAGCTAGTACTATTTATCAGTGCTATAAGTGGGATAATATAAACAATCTTAAATTCATGCTTCACAAATTCAAATATTATGGCTTACTTATGGAATGTTTACAACAGCAGTGCTAGAGATCTGGATTTGTCTTTCTAGACACAATCATCTATCTCAGTTTTCTCTAGGAAGGCAAAGATGCTTAAGTGTGACTAGAATATAGTGATAATGGGGGTTTTATGGGGTGCTTAAACTATGAGGAGCTCTTGGTTCCAAAGGGCTCTTGAAAGGCGGCTTGATGAAAGAGGAAATTAAATTTATGGTCTATTAGTGAAGTCATCAAATCAAGTTGTACTTTCCGATTGCTGTCTCTTTTGCAGCTGATATCACTATCATCCTCCCTGCATCTTGCAAGTATAAGATGCATCAGGTCCACAGCAGAGCACAGTATCATTCATCAGTGAGCCATGGAGGGCCAGAAGCTCCCTCTGGTGATGTCTTAAAGAGCTGGCTTGAAAAACTGCCACTAAATAACCCTGGTTGATAAAGATGATCACTGCAAACATTTTGTTTTGCCTTCTGCCTCTAGTATGCACTCCTGCATTGTGAAGTTTTCATCCGACGCCTAAAAGGCATATTCATGGTGACAGCTAAACAAACTGGTGAAACGGCAGGCTCATAAACTTYGCGTGGCCTGTGACTTACCAGGTAACAGACGCCTGGGAAGGTTTTTAGCAGCACTCCTTCTGTTGCTCCATTTATTTAAAAATAAGGGGAGTCTATTTTTAAGGGACACACACGCAGGGGGTGTTTTTCCTGTGTCTTCCTCCTGTCTCCACTGCTATAGGAACACTGCAAAAATACGTAATTCCCCTGCACCCTGTGCTGCCTGACAGGTCCCCCGTGCCCCGTCAGTGCTCCCTGCGCCCTCAGGTCTCACAGCGCCAGAGCTGCMGAAGTGCTGAGCAAAATTAAGCACGGCCTTTCCGGAGAGGCTGGGTGCCTCGCGTAGTCCCTGCTGGCTAAAAGGAAGGATGTAACTGTACAACTGTAAAGGCCAAAGTGGGGACTTCTCATTCAGTCCCATTATTGTCAGTTCCCAACAAACACGGAGCTGTAATTCGGGGAGTACTGACACAAACGCTACCTGGCTGCATGGCTGATCCATGGTGGTCTGCTCACCCTACTGTAGATAGATACTCAAAATGTTATCCCCAAAAACAGTGGAGAGCAACTTGTGTAATATTATGCCCTGAAATATTTCGGCTTACCTCCTCATTAAATCATCCATATTTACCTATTTATTCCTTATTATGTAGGTTACTTGTTCATTTGTTTAATATACAGTATAGATGCCAAGAATGGCAAACGGATCACATAGTGTGTCATCACAGTTTAACAAGTTTTATCCCATCTTCTATATCATGGATCTATATATTTCGTCAAACCAAGAGAAAAGTCCGAATAGATGTATCCTGAGTAAAAGGCTAGAAAGCACCCATCTTCCTGCAGGAAGAATAATCCATTTTACCAACGTAACTGTGAGCTTTATCCTTGATTAAAAGGAAATAAAAGACCCCACAGGCTCCTGCAAAGCAAGTTGGAAAGCAAGGAAGCATTTTTGCCACCTGACAGGCACAGGGCAGGGAGTTTCAGTTCTTTGACACAATATGCTTTACTGTATCTGTGGTCCTGTCTGGTCTGTCTGATGGCTCCATCAATAACTGTTGGCTCTCCTGAGTAGATTCAGTTTGACCCTCTATAGCCCAATAAGGATGTGTTCCATAAGCTGGATCAAAATATACTAATTCTGTTTTAAGGGCAACAAGTCTCTTTTAGATGTCCCAGTAATTTTGGTCTAAGAATGATGCATTTCTAGAAGAATTTCTTAATTTCAACTCCCAGTAATTAGCTTGTGTTCTGGTTTTGCCAATAGAATGAAAGCACTTCGTGTTTTTAGACCCATGCTTAAAGGCTCACTGATCACTCACCAAACAATCCATCTCTTCAATACGTGGAACACATTTAATTGTTTAAGCCTTGCACCATAGAGCAAGAGTCACAGTTGCAAGGTCTTGTTCTTTTTTTTGTGGCGCATCCACMTCCCTATTGAAATGTGAACACCAGAGTAAGACAGTATTTTAGTGGGATCTTATCCATTCTGGCTACAGAGAAAACTGCTTCSCTTCTCACACTTAAGTTCCCTTCTTTGTCCAACTCTCTTGTCACAGAGGCACTAGAAGTTCAAGCTGAGGCTGTAATCTTTATAATCCTTGAAATACGTTCTTAGTCAATGCCATCCTATAGATATAACCTACTTGCTTTGTTCCCAAATATATTCTCTTTCATGACTGATCACATTTTTGGATTGTATTTAGATCATGTGATCTAAATTAAAATTTTTAATAAACTCCCAATCAAGTCATTCTTTACAAGTGTAAAAAGTTCAGCGTGTTAGATACTTTGTAACAATATTCAGAGCTTTTGGATCTTTCTGCCTATTATTCACAGTTTTCTAGCAGAAATATGAATTACCATGTAACAAATTTAAACCAATTAAAATAGCTTGCTTTTTCCAGTTATTTTTTGCATATAATTTATGTATACCCTTTGGTTTGCCCATCCTTTTTAGGGATCCACAGAACATACTCTGAAAGCCCCTATTATACATAGAAGGAGAGGACAGGATTGGATCAAGAACCAATTTCCAAAGGAACCTGGAAAAGAACAGCCTTGCTGATTGATCTTTCGCCATAGCGACTATACTTCAAGATGTGTCAAAAACCCCAATCCCCTGAGCTGTACCTTGAAAATGCCATAAAACGCAAGCTTTTAAATCAAACCCTTTTTCTGCAGGTAGTAATTGAATTAAGTCCAAGCATAATAAGTGTAAGTACTTTTGTTAGCCRTCCCTGTAATTCAATCAAAAGCAAAAACAAAAGCAAAAAGAGAAAAGATATCTCTCAAAAAAAGCAATCTGATACGTATTAATCATAATTGCTGTCTCTGGTTCATTACCAGTAAAGTTCCAAGGTAACAAATCCATTCTGGCACTGGAAATGAAGGGCAGGACAGCTGATTTGTCATCTTTTTCTGGATAGCAGGACAACTAAACTGTTTTACAGTTTTCCAAGAAAGAGTAAAAATTGACAATGATTCACTAGTTCCTCTGAGACTTCTGAGCATAAATTACATAGATAGTTCATTTGAAACACTCTTTAATGGGAATAAATGTTGCTTTATCACTACTTTATTTCAGGTAGAAAATGTTGTCCTTCAATCATCATTTGAATGGCTTGGCCCCAAAACCAGCCATTATCTTCTCTCATTCTTCATGAACTTATAACCTTTTTGAGAAAGATATACTACAGTGTCCAAATTTCCTTCATCTTTGTAGATATTTCTGCAAATAAAAATATCCAGAGAGTTCTGTTTTTGCTTTTTTTTCTTTCTTTAAGGCAGCTTTTCACAAAAGCCCCTCTCATTTCCTCCTCTCTGTCTTCTCTAAGACTTTCCTTCCCATCATGTTCAATAAAAGGTCAACATCTCTTTTCTGAAATAAAAGGTCACCTTGTTCTACGTTTTGCCCCAGATAATGCAGGAATATGCACTGAAATTTTCTGTACTCTTTGAATACTGGAGATTGCTTACAAGCTGGGACTTGATTAGATAAAAAAGACTTTGTTTATACGTCCAGGATAGTCTATGACAGCAAAAAAAAAAAAAAAAAAAAAAAAAGACTCAGAGAAGCTACTTTATTCTTTGGAAGTGTTGTCCAGGGAATAAAACCTGGAAGTAAAATCTAATATTTTAGAGAAGTACTTTGGCAGGAAGACATTTTTAGTATGTGATATTTCATAATCTGGAAAACATTTCTTGGTGATATTAAATATTTTACAGACTTCCTATGTTGACAGTGTTTTGTTGATACTTTTATATGTGATTGGATGTTTTTGTTGGCACTTATAAATTCCAGGAGTATTTCTGCTTTCAACAGCAGAATCACAATACAAGCGCCTTAGGGCTGCTTTTTCTCTATAATAGATACAAAAACAGTGGAGCACTTTCAGGCAAACAAACCAACTGATTTTTCCAGTGAGTGCCCAGTTTCATAAACAGTCTTTTGTAGCCTTTGTGAATATTTCCTATTACTCTTCTAGAAATATGTGCAGATTTGARCTTGAATCAAATTACTTCACTGGCTGCAACACTCCGAGACTTAGCCAACTAAACAGGAATTCACAGATAAAACCAAACAACACCAGTGAAGTCCGGGAATTTGGAGGAGAAAAATGATCATACGGGGTAAGAAGTGTGAGACTGAATAACAAGAAAAATAGAGTGATTGAGTAAGAAGGCTGTTTACTTAAACACTAAAAATACGAAAAGCTGGAACAAGTAGCAAAAGAACTGCTGGTGTCAGCTGACCCAGGAAATTCTAACATCAGCCCAGGGCAGATGATTAGCTCAACAAGGAGACGGGGCAGGATAACACATGTAGACAAAAAAGCGACAACAGAAAACAGAGAAAGCAGATGGTGAAACTTCGGAAGGCTTCATAGAATGCCTGGATTAAAGAGAGGAAGACTAGAGCAGGAACCAAAGAATCTGTTGCAGAAAACTGACCTTGATTGAAGAAATTAGTTCACACACGCATTAAAAACGTAGTGCTTCTTGTTGTCTTATTGGTTAAAATCACATATTTTGGTCCTGGGGGAAAAAAAAAAAAAAAAGAAAAGGTAACATTTCTTAAGAATTCACATACAGTGATTATGGCCAACAGAGAAAAACTTGAAAAGAATGTTAATATCCTTCTGCTTATAGTTGATTTTATATCTGTGCTGTAAGGAGGAACTAGGCACTCACACTGATTGATAAAACCAAAACAAATGTTATTCATTAAATGAGTACTGCTCATCCACTTCAAATGCACTACAAAAAAAATGTGACCAATTGCAAAACACAATGGTAACCACTGTATGTTACAAAGTTTCTAAAATCAAAGTTGTATAGGAAGACATGTATACATCTGTCTATATATAATTATACTCAAATTACCTGATGAAATACAAAACTTTAGCCTTCAAGTTCATGGGTACAGAATTCATCATTAAACCAATTAAAATATAGAATCTGCTCATAGCCTCAGAAGGTGAAAACCATTGTGTCTGCCAGCTGATTGGTATATTGTATGCATAGAATTAAAATCTACAAAGCAACTTACATAACAACTGTAAAAATGCATTTTTTCAGGCCTACAAAAACTGACACTAAATATGAATATATTTTAGTGCATTCATATTGTGGAATCTAGATGCCTTTTCCTATCTATTTACACATCAATTAAAAGATTAAGTTAAAATAAAGTAAAATGAAGGTCTCGGAGAGCTGTGAGTTCCTCTTAGACTCCAAACTTAAAGTCCTCCTGAATGAAACAAAATGACAGTGATTTCTACTCAAAATTTTCAAATTACTTGCTTTAAAGAGAATACTTTTCACTCTTAATATAGTTGTTTTACATAAGCACATTTAAACCAATTTAAGAGGATAAGAGTGTTTTAAAGCTCTTTAATATTAATTTCATACTGATTTACTGCCCTTTTTGCTGATGCATTAAAGACATTTAATCAACTTTAGTATGCTAAAACTTACAGTAAAGACCTTGACTACAACTGAAGCTAGTTCAAAACATCTTAATATAATAAAATTATGTAATTTTAATTATATTAATAAAATTAATTTAATTATATTAATAAAATTAATACAATAAAAATTAAAACTACTTGAAAGATTACTTCACCACTCTGCAACAAAATAAAATAATGCATCACTATTCTGAGATTAATATTTTGAAGATGTAATATTTTCCCGGGTACCTACGATGCATTAAGAGTGATTTTTCTATTATTTTTTATGTTCCAGAAAGTTCAGTTTTAAGTTATCCTAATTTTAAAACTAGCAAACAAGTCCAATGTCAATTTAATTTTAAATTGGCCTATTGCTTCATTTCACCCAATTCCGCTTTAAAGGCCTGCCTCTAAATATGTCTTAGCTAACATGYGAAACCGTTGCAGTTTCATTCCACGTCTTTGTGCAGATTTGTCTACGTCACAAAGCTGGAAATGGATAAAAGGAACAGGACACAGTACTGTAAGTGAGGGAAGAGCACTGATGAAACAGTGATAGGACTAGACACGGTAGACATTGTTTGAGATATGKAGGAAGAAATGTATGATGCAGGAGGTGGGGTTTAATTAGACTGCACCTTCAGCGATTTAATTCAGTGGGGGCTTGCAGCAACCCAAAGCACCAAGGTAATCGYGGCTCACATTTGCACTTGTGGGGCAGCTGCTGTGGGTATTCACCACCTCACAGCTGGGCCAGCTGGTGTCTCAGACCCCACGTTTTAGAAAGGCTATTGAGAGCCCTAACCCTGTTTGTGCTCCTCTTTACACGTGGCCTTTCAGTTCATCTGCTTTCAGCTCCATTCAAGCTGCCCCRGCGTGACAATGCACATAGTGCCCTGACCCACTCCACGAGCTGCAGCTTTGGGGGAGGTAAAAACACCAACCCGCATCTGTTGTGGCGTCGTGAGAGACACTTTATTCCACTTCCAGCAAAGGTGAAGCTGCAGTGCCCATATTAAAATAATAATAACATTAATAATCTTACAGTGGTCCCAGCAGCAAGAATGGGCTTGCTCTGTTAGGAAGGTTTACGCTGTCTTCTTCATAGGCTCAGGAGACTGCAGAACAAACACTAAGGAATATTGAATAGAGATGTGATATTTGGGTGCTTCCTCTGACAGCCTTGCTACACRCTCTATCCCATTCTTTGAGAGGGCACAGTAATAACTTCACAGGGCCTGCCTAAGCCAACAGACGGATAACCACAGGCCAAGAAGGCCACGCTGTTCACAGCATCCCCTTRTATCTCCCTCCGTCTCTGCTGGGCACAGTGGCCTGAAACAGACGCCTGAAATGCAACATCYACAGAAAACCAAACCTAAGGGATACATTCTGTTATGCTTTAAGGAATAAAACATTACCAAATCCGTTTTTTGGGGTTTTTTTTTCTTATTTTCTAAATGCCATTAGAAATTGTTAACCTATAGTATGCATTATATACAGGCTGATGGATAGCTCCCTCRGAATTATGAATGGAATTCTGAGTTTGGCAAACCCTGAGTTGTGAAATCCATCTGCAGCACTATTAGAAAAATAATTAAAAATCCCTTAATCCCTAGTATTTTAAAACTGRACTGAGCTCTCTGAAAGTAAATAAAGCCAAACAGTAGCTTCTGGAAAGTCAGAAAATCATACAAAAATGGATTTATAAACGTTTCATCTGCAGGGGCAGAACCTAAATATCCTAGCAGATTACCTGAAAGTAGGATCAGATTATAAGTATCTATAGAAAGCACAGACTTTGCTTTTTTAAAGCCTTCAATGGGCAAATCGCATAGTATTTTTGCTTTCTTCCTGTCACTGTAGAGAATAGGTCCTTGTCTTTCTCCCAAGAGGGATTTTACTCTCCTCTTCTATTACAGCAACTAAAACTTGAATSAGTGAAGCTGTGAAAGAGGAGAAAGAAATAGAAGCTAAGAGAAGTAAAAAGTTTGAAGGCAACTGAAAATTGACAAATAAGTGTCAGAGCAGAAAACGAAGGCAGTTTGCCAGCCAGCTGGGAAAACTAATTCAGCTTTAGATAAAGAGATTTTAAAGGGGAAAAGGACAAGCAAACTTTAGGAAAAAAAAAATAGAAGAAGAAAGAAGCAAAGAATAAATCCTTAGAGCTGTGCTAAAGAAGAAACATAGGCAGGGCTTTGTTGTTTTAACTGCAGAGCCGCAAGAGGGGCTTTTCATTCAGTGTTTGAATAGCACTGAAGAAATAGCCATCAAAAGGGAAAAAACAAAAAAGAGTGGAAGCACTAGAGTTTTCCTTGTTGCTGTAGCTTGTAGACCGTCCCTCAAAAGGGATTCAAAGTTTAGCGTTTTCTAGACAAACAGCAATCATTAATGACAATAACTGTTTTCTTCAGCAACCTGAATATGGAGGGTGCTATATGGAGTTACAGGTACAAATTCATGACCAGAAGTGGCTGAGAGGGTTAAATGAATAAACTGCTGACAAAGAAAAATATCTGAAAATTTCAATGAAAACCACTTTAACCTAGAAAATTGTTTTAGTGAACGAATATGTGACCTGTAAGAATATAATATATAAATATATATATTTTTCCCCCATTGGTTACATCGTATTTGTTTTCTTTTTCCACGGTCAGAGAGCATGTACAAGTGTGTAGTGATGAGCACAGTCTGCTCACACCAGCAGACGGAAGGAGGAAGCCGGTGTATAAGGGAGCAGGAGCAAAGGTGGTCCGAGGTCTGCTTGTGCTCTCACCCACATCTGTCGCCAGGCCCTGTAGCGAGGCGGTGAACAGCGAGGCAGCAAGACCTGATGCTACGGCGCCGGCAGGATGCTCAGCGCTCTCCCATTGCCGTTTCACAAAGATCTGAAATTAAAATACTTYGGGCTTTCATCGACTGTTGATAGTCTCGACATGCACCGCTACAATAAACCTCAGGGACAGTTCACTGCATATGGTTCAGATGATTTTTTGTTTTTCTCACAGAGGGAATTATGATAGGGAAATACCAACCCAAAGTGCGTTTTGTAGTTTTACGATGAGAAAAAGGAACAATACGCTATTTTACTGTGAATTTCCTATTCAGTATTTTAATGGTTCATTCAAACAGAAAAAAGGAGAGGGTCCTACAAATAAATTAAATGTTCATCCTGAGCTGCARTAGTGTTGTCAGCACAGGCTAGTAAACTGTGAAATAAGAAAAGAACATGGAGACCCTGTTTGCACTCAGTTGCCAATAAACTGCAGAACATGGTATCGTTAGCTGACATTTCGATTGTGAAAGTTTCTCATTTCCTGCAAGCTTAGGCAAATGAGAGATTTAAGCTGTATTTTATTTTTATGGCTACATTTTCCATCAGACCGCTATTTCAGATTGACAATAAAATTCCTAATGGTGATTCTCTTTTTCTTTTGGGAAGTTTCTTTGGCAGTTTTTATCAACTTGATAATTGTTCTTCTGCTACCCACTGGAGTTGAAGCCTACGCTTTCCRTAAACGATAGGAAAAGATGTTGCCTTTGTGTCTTCCATGGTACTCATCTCAGACTTGAAGACCCAAAACTTTGCTAGCATCTTTTTTTATTATTATTATTGTCTTTCACCACTCTTAATTTTTCATCCTCTGCACATTTGTGTTACTTTATTTGCTGTGTTTATATGGCTTTTCAGAAATTGAAGGCGCTTTAATTCATTGGCTGCTCTTTCATAATTATTTCTCTCATGGGATAAACRTACCTTATGGTAGGTATAGTCTCCAAGTGTGTCCCAAATGTAAGATGTATTTGAGCCATGCTCAATGGTTTTGTTCTGATCAAACTTGTGTAAGAAACTGAAAGAGAAGGAAAATTATCCCCAAATCTATCACTTAACAACAAGTACCTTTTCATTCACAAACTTCCTACAGCATGGAACTTTCTTAAAGTCTTTTCTCCTACTTTATCAAACAAAAACAACAAACTACCTGAGACAAAATATTTTTCATCAGCTGGGCGGAAAAGCTGATCTCACAGGCTTCAAATGGCACGGTCCCCATCCCTGTCAGCAGGTCTACCTGAACGTGTTCCAAGCTGATATTCATCATCCGTGATGGGAAGTACAGACCCTTGGGGTAGGAGTGCCGATAGCACCGAGAGCTTTGGTGGTACTTGATAACAGCTTGTTTTGTGCTATTTTTTCTTGAGTTTTTAAATGCTATTTCTTAATTGATATTTTATTGTAAAGGTGTTGTTAACAGCTAAGTGAGATTTTGYGAGTCATGAGAAATAAGTGGCAGGCGTCTGCTATGGATTTCCATTCTGTTCTTCTAGACATTAATAGTAATTGCCCATGGGGAGCAGAGAGGCTGTAATTCTTGTTATAATAAAGATTTTTGATGTAGGTGGGTTTAATCAGACTTCACTGACATCAAGGGAATTACTGACGTGAGCAAGAGTTTGTGGAATCAAGGCAATAACGGCACTGACAGCTCTGAAACCGTCCAAAGAGGGATGGCTGGAGCTGCGGCTGCCCTTGCGCGTGTCAAGTTCAGATCACGTTGCCCTAGCTCCAGGATACTAAGAGCGTTACCTGCAATCACAGGATCTTGTAATAAACAAAAATCATTTATGGCGTTTATGGCACACAGAGCCGGGACTTCTAAATTCCTTTTTAATAAGGCTCTTCATGTTACTGCATTACTGACTCTTATGGACAGTTCCTTTGGTTCCTTGAAAAATAGCATGTACTATTGCCATATTATTGCATCCTTATTGCTGATAAAATCAGGCAGTGCTCAGAGAAGCTTTTGTTTGTTTTTTTTTTGTCAAACCATGAAAATGAAGTGTTAATTCCAGCTTTAACAATATCTAATTACTAACCGTTCCTATACACAAAGTTCCCTTATTTTAATTGGCTTGAGTTACATTGTTTTTAAAATAAAAGTGTTACACAAAATGACTTTTTTATCATTTCTTTTAAACTTCATTATCTTTTAGTTGACACAGTAATTTTTATTTCTATTTTTGTATCATCTCCCTTTAGCCAGCTTTCTCACTTTGTTCTTTCTCTACAGCATGCATGCTTTTATCCATTTATTTTAGTAACTTTTAACAGAAATATTTGTTTTCAGAGACACATCCTAATACTTTTAGAGGAGCTGCATTTTCCTTTTTAAAAGCTAGTGGCCCCTTCCAGGACCTACTAAAGCTAATGAAACTGGTATTTAAGTAAAACTCTAGAAAGTGAACRGAAAGTAGGATTGCAGTTACTGACTTTCCTTAAAAAATATTACAATGCAAATTACATTTAATTTTTAAACAAATAATGTTTAACACTTTTTTTACATGACAGCTTTCCAATTAATGGAAAGCCTGAATTTGTTTTCAGTTATTTTGGGGGACTAAATCAAGTGCAAACTCTCATTAGTAAAATCATTACTTTTATTCATTCTCAATCCATGCCAGTATAGCACGGCATTTCCTTAACATTTTCTTTCCAATCTTCATCATTATTTGCCAATCACTAAGTGATGCGATCTGCAGACAAAACAGCTGTAAGAACAAAAAAAGTCTGTTTTCAATTGTAGTCATGAACAGATGTTTTCTGCAACATAGCACACCTGCATCACAGGCTTCAGCTACTCAACACTCATCTTCTCTTCCTCCACAGTCTTTCTTGCTGGGTCTTTTCCTTCACGCTTCAGAGATTTTAGAGCCTTGCCAGTGTTCTGCCATTCCAGCAATATGTGCAATATCCTAGCAGAAAACTATATAATAGAATTACTGCTTGTCCAAACTAAAGTTATTGATTTGTTTCTTTTATATAGTTAATAYAGTTTAATATCTCTTGTCTCCCGGGATTTGGCTTTACCACCTAAGCWGTTAAAGTCATCTGGCTTGTTGATGATTTTCAAATTTCTTTGGTTAGYGGTAGAGCACAGTATTAGTTTTTTWAATTCATCTGAATTTCAGAAATGAAAGGTCAGTTCCATCCTCTAAGTAAAATGCTTTAAAGAAAATTAATTCTGTCAGAGAATTATAATGAGTTTTAAACTATATTATAGTTTGATCTCCTGAAAATGTTCATAAAATCTTCATTGTTTTTATGGAGTACTAGAAAAAGCTTCTACAGATATTCAATGCTGTTATATATTCCATAGTGCCCACAAAATATCCAGCATGCCCATTACTCTGGAACTAGATATAAGATGCTAAAGCCTGTCTACATTGTGCTSTAGAAGCTTGTGATGCCTTCTGATCTGTCCTTTTATTCCTTATTACTCAGTGGGAAAATGTAGTATCTTCTGTGAAGACATGTACACGCAAGATAGCAGCAAATTAACAAACTCCCCTTCCTTACATACTTACTGCACTTCCAGTTAGTGTGCATATGGCCCAACTTTAAAGTAAATTAACAACTCCAACATTAATTGGTTTTCTTTCCTTACATCTCCTGTAACCGCACAAGCGCTTTTAGCTGAAAACCCAGTCTAAACCTSTTGATGATACTTCAGATGCATAAGCATGTACTCTATGAAGTAATATACATGTTCATTGGTGCTGTTGCGTGCTCATAAATAAGATATTACCTCAACAGATTTTTGAGAAAGAGAATTTAAAATAAATGATAAATATTAGTTGAATTTTTATCACGCTTACAATAATTTTGCATTAAYGGGTATAAACATTCCGTGTTACATATAGCAATACAAAACTCTGTTCTCTTTTTTCATCTTTAGATGAGTCCTTACATTATGGTCCTTAGCTTGAAAGATTTCTTCACCTGATTTTGTTCACTCCAAATGATTTATTAGTCAAGAACTAATTTGTTATGGAGATGTTGGTCTTATCCTTAATTATTTACTGAAGAGATCTCTTGCAATAAATCATCTTTGGGCCTGATCGCTAAGGAGCTGTAAAATAACTTGCATTTCAAGTACTAGGCACAAAAAGAAGGTAAAGAAGGTAATGCAATTTGTATGTGCAATATAAACCAATTATTTTTAATAGGTACATACAGTTCTTGAATGTGGTGGCTGCTTTTGGCAATGTTGCCTGTGCCTTGTGAGTCACTGAGGTTTAAGAAACTGCTCACCAAAAGTCTGATGTTGTGTTTTTATGCAATCAACTCAGTAACCACAAGGATGTGGAATTCCCCGCTAATACATTATAGCTCAAAATTGGTTGATACTAACTTGCCAGCTCAAGTGGATTAACAGCTGAACCTCATTAATGGGTTGTGTGAACACTCCTAATCCGTTTTTAAGAGGAAGGTTAGTTTAAATCATCTTAGCAGTGTTTCAATTATCCTAACCTTAAACAAGTGTGAGGAAGCACACGTGTCCTTTGGTTTCAAAGGTTTCTCAAGCCAATATGCACCTTCTGAGCATAACTGTGAGGTTCAATGGCGAGGAGGGGGGCAAATCTGGTAAGAGATGAATCCRCTTGCATTTCAACCAATCCTCAAAGGTTWGAGGGACTGGGGGTGGCTCGACTCACCATTTGATAGAGACAACAACAAATACTGTGGCAATATAGGCCCAACTCTGGCAGTATCAGGTTCACAAACAGTCTGTCAATTGTAGGCCCAATTGCCTTCAAAACAAGTAGTCGAGTTGATGAACAGCATRATTTATTCAAATGCAACATTTACAAAGTAGATTGCAGATGTCAGTACAGGAAATTYTCTACTGTAGAATGGGGTTTTCAAATAGTGCCTACTGCACAAGTGCACAATCATCCCTCAACCTAGAAGATGGGAAAGGGCTCTCAACCTCAAGGAGTCTCCCCAGGCAGGGTCCTGATGGGAGAAAAGGGTTTCAGCCCATCAACTGATCCCGAAGTTATGATGGAGTCGTCTTCTGTTCTTCCTTCTTCACTCTTCCTTCTTTCTTCTTCCTATTATTTCCCTCCTTAGTTCACCTTTACGTATTTTCTTTTATGTTTAGGTGGCACTTGAGTGACTCCAGTCATGCTTACTCTCGTTATTCATTGTTTTAAAAAGTCTCTTGAGTTAATCGAAAACCCAGAGAGCATGCTCAGTGAGGAGTGGTCGTTCCTTGGGAGCAGGTAACTTTTGGGATGGGGTTGTATATTGGTATTATAATGAGATTAGAATGAGGAGAAGTCGGAGCAAAGTCCATCGGAAGGGACTGATCTACCAACCAATGTTGATCTACCAATGTATTACAGCAATATCATAATGGAAGACAGTGCATCAAAGGGCTGTTTCACGACAGTGTTTGAGTTGCTGGCAAGATTTTTCTCAAGAAGCAGAATCTAGCAGTGGAATCGTAGGTAAAATTTTATCTTTTCAGGGTGGTAAGCATTAGTGAGAGAAGGGAGCAGAGCAATTCCTTTATAGAAATGCTGCTGTTGTTTTCATTAGGAAATTTGGATATGTTAGCCACCCACACTTCTAGGGATCTGTTCCATAAAATGGACTCGATTCTTGGCTGTAACGAGCCATATGCTCTGCTATAGYTGCTTCGTTTTATTAAGAGGTGCGAAAGAGCAGAAATGCCATGTTAACTAATTAGTGGAGCATTTTAGTGGGAAAGCAGAATCCCCAAGCTGCTTCACTCATCATCAGCCTAAAGCTGGACCATGTTATTCCTGAAGTTGCTCTGCCTCAGCTGACAGAGTTCATTCTCTGATGTCAGCTTTTGCAAGTATCTGAAGTCCTCGTACTCATTGGATGATTTTTTTCCTGACCTCTAATTCTAAGTATCCTAAAGCATTCTGGAAAACAGTTAATTTACTACTTGAGCTATTTATTGTTATCACTAAGTATATACCCGAGAAAAATGTTTTAGATGCATTCTGTCCCCCCCAACTCCAAAAGACCGCCCATATTGTAGACACGTTGCCACATGGCTACTCAGTCAAACCCTTTACACTCAGTGGTCAGCACTTTAGCTAACTAAGCCCCTGTATTTAATGATGCATCTCCCTTTCAGCCCARGCTACTTTCACACCCACCATCACTCTCTCTGTTTTTGCTCTGTTCTTGCACAATGGTRCACTCATTTATCATACCTGTCACAATTCCCTGTTGCAATTAGACCTTGGATACAGCTGTTCTCTCCAATTCTTCTTGCCYCAGACACCAGGAGACCCAAGAAGCAATAGGATCACTTAGCAGAGATATCAAACAGTAGTATGAGGCTGAGGCCTAGCYATTTTTTAATTTTTCCTTCACCAAACAGTCCTCATTTGAGACCAAGCAGTAGAGGACATCTGTCTTTCAGCGCTTGTTAGCGTTCAGCCTAAGAGATTAGGGCCACTCAAAACTCTATATAGCACTTGGAGGTTGTAATAGGTACAGGTTTTAAAGCAGARAGAGAAGGGTTTTGCAAAGAGTGTGAGTGGGAGGGAGAGAAAGGCAAAACAGCCTTTCTCATGGACCAATACAGACTGTTCTCCAATTACAGCTTGCTGCTACTGCTGTTGCTGCTGCTGCTGCTGCTGAGTCAGTTGCTGTCTTACTGTATTACTAGGCAATTAATACTTCTGTAATATCCAAACATATATTGAATCTTATGAATTTATCTTCCTTGTGACTTTAGAAGGTTTCTTGCAGAGGGTGGTTCTGGCCTGCCAAACACTGGAAGGTGTTTCAACATGGAGAACATGAGGGTCCTTCAATGTGCCAAACCTGTGGAAATGTTCTCCCTCAGCATGAGCTGCCACCATCACCAGGAGATGCAMAACATGAGAGGCTGCCTTCCCAGAAGAGACTGTGACAGAGCTCTGCAAGCACCACCCGTCCAACGYGGTGCTCTTGTTCTCTAGTAAAATATTTGTGCAATATTTGGTGGAAATAAAGGTGGAGAAGAGACCCAGGCTCTTCTTTACTTCCTCAGTCCCACAATAGCTTCCTGCCTCTTCTTTATTGTAATTGGGAATCGAACAACAACATGCAAACCTTCATGTGGTATCTTGGTCTTGCACRACTTGAAATTTAGAATAAAATTCTATTCTTTTTAAAGTTCAGTTAGCTTTCACGTACAGAGAGGTTTATTTTGTTTCATTATTTCTTATTTATGACATATCAGTTCCTCTTCAATACCTACTATGAATGAGTAAATAGGATGAATTACATCAAGAGTCACTGTCTTGCAATACAAAACCTCAGCCTACAAGCCTTGGCAAAGCACACATTGTGTTTTTCAGATGCTGATAATATTCTGCATTCCTATATCTTTTAGATTGATTTCTCTTGTAGCATTGAGACAGTGCTCGGAGGATTTCTAAATTGGAAGCACAGTAGAGCAGTACATACAGTACWCTTAAAGTAAAGATTGCTTTTTAGTTTATTCCAAGAAACACAACAAAAAGTAAGCAAAAATAAGGCTTTGCACAGAGACAGAATCTAATTAAGAGTTAAGAGGTCAGATGCTTTTATTACAGTAGCGGTACCATCTCAGTCTTTTGAATAACCTGTCTTTGCATAGGACATCACATATTACTTTCCTTAAACCAATTCTGCTCTTCAGGTTTTGCAATACTTAATAATACTAAGGAAATCACAAAGAAAACCTGGCACTAAGCTGAATGTACAATTAATTTACATAAATATTTCATATTCACGTGGGAACAATATAGGAATGTTGTCAGGGAATGCAGGAGTGCGACGAGGAAGGCCAAGGCCCTATTGGAATTAGAACTAGCGAGGGATGTCAAGGATAACAGGAAGGGCTTCTACAAATACATCAGCAGCAAGAGGAAGAGTAGAGAAAATGTTGGTCCGCTRCTGAATGGGGAGGGTRCRTTGGTAACGGAGGATGTGGAGAAGGCAGAGTTAYTAAATGCCTTCTTTGCCTCAGTCTTCTCTGCTAGGGCTGGTCCCCAGGAACTACAGAGCCTAGGTAGGGCTGAGAACCCTCAAGGGCAGCCCCTAAGTGTCCCAGACACTAGGGAAATGAGAAGGGACTGGAGAGAGGAAGACTTGCCCAGAGTAGAGGAAGATTTGGTTAGAGAGCACCTGAGGAAACTCAACACCCRCAAATCCATGGGCCCCGATGGGATGCACCCCAGAGTGCTACGTGAGCTGGCAGATGTCATAGCCGAGCCGCTCTCCATCATCTTTGAAAGGTCCTGGAGAACGGGGGAGATGCCGGAGGACTGGAGGAAAGCCAGTGTCACCCCGGTCTTCAAAAAAGGCAAGAGGGAGGAGCCGGGCAACTACAGGCCGGTGAGCCTGACCTCTGTCCCTGGGAAGGTAATGGAGCAGGTCATCCTGACTGCTGTTTCCAGGCACATGAAGGAGAAGAAGGTGCTCAGGAGTAGCCAGCATGGGTTCACCAAGGGGAGGTCATGCTTGACTAACCTGATAGCCTTCTATGATGGGGTGACTAGATGGATAGATGAGGGCAGAGCGGTGGATGTGATCTATCTGGACTTCAGTAAGGCTTTTGACACCGTCCCTCACGGCATCCTCCTGGGCAAGCTCCAGAAGAGTGGGTTAGATGAGTGGACAGTGAGGTGGATTAGGAACTGGCTAAATGACAGGGCCCAGAGAGTAGTAATCGGCGGTGCCGAGTCCAGCTGGAGGAAGGAACTTGAGGAAGAATTTCTTAACGGTGAGGGTGACAGAGCACTGGAACAGGCTGCCCAGAGAGGTGGTGGAGTCTCCTTCTCTGGAGATCTTCAAAACCCGCCTGGACTTCACCCTGTGCCACATGCTCTAGGGGACCCTGCGTGTGCAGGGGGGTTGGACTAGATGACCTCTACAGGTCCCTTCCAACCCTAGCCATTCTATGATTCTATGATTCTATGATTCAAGGTTGCAAGAAAGATGCTTGTAACATCCTAGATGTATAGTTAAGGTGTAATATGGTAGCACTACCATAACTGGGTTATTCAAGAATTCAAGAAAGGAAGAGGTACCTTTTTTTGTTATTTTAAACTACATTTCACACAACTTTTTAATCAGTTCTCAAGCAGCGAGATCTGTATCGGTACTGAAGTGTAATTACCTTGCAGCGGAGGCACAGCATGGTTTGGAGCCAAAGCAGTAATCTCTCCTGGATCACTCCCTCTGGATTATATTTGTGGGAAGAGGGGCCCGAAGGAGCCTGGTGTTGACATATCCATAAGGCTTCGGACAAAGAGAGCAGAGCTCAGCGTGGCTCCCTGGTTTAGACACCTGGCCAGTACTGGTGGGAGTGTCAACAGTGTGGGGCAGAGAAAGAGAGGGAGCAAGTGAGGAATGAACCCTGTGGCTGAGCAGAGAAGAGGCCCTAGGGCCAGTGGTGGCAAGGCAGGGATGCAAAAAGGCACAGAAATGACGTTACAATAGGCATTTTCTATCCAACTGTTTTAAAATTCTGTATTTCATAACACAAAAACAAATGCATATATGCAAACTGATATGTATTTTTATGCATGCAGGGATGCACACGCAAGAGACTGAAGAAGAGATACATGATATATAACCATTACTTTTGCACTTCTTAAGTGTCTAGGATATTAGGTGCAACTCCAGCCATCCAAAAAATTATGCTAGATATTTGCACTTAATTCTCTGGAATGGATGTTAGACCTTTTTTAGAGAAAAAAACAAAGTTTGTCAGATTGTTCTATTTTATTTGGGGCATTTTAGGAAGATGTAAATAAAGACAAAGTGGCAGAATATCCAAATGCTTGTCAAATTTAAGGAAACACCACTATTTTTCTCTCATAGAAAGCAATTCTTTAATTTAAGAACTGTTACTGGCTTGAAAGATGCTATCAGTGTTGATTTTGCCTTTAGACAGAGAGAAAACATGCTATAATGCAGCCTACAATCTAAAGTTATAAACCTGGGCTCTTAGCTAGCCTCCATCAAATTCAAGGGCAAACCTCCAATTGACTTCACTGGAGCAGGGATGAAGTATGGGACTAAATAAAGTTTCAGCTAGCTTGAAAACTATTGGAGACAGACTCATTTTTGTTGTAAATGTGTCCTATACACCACTTTTCATGACAAAAATAAAACAAACTTTCTGAGCTTTTGGGTTGCTTTGCTGAGTGAAGGAAATTTTATTTCTATCACTATTGTAATTATTCTAAATTCATTTCCACATCTTTATTCTATTTGACCTCACACTATGTTTTGAACTTTTAGCTCAAAATTGTAAATGTTTGCAATAGGTTATGCTTAAGAAAAAAAAAAAAAAGGAAGTTTTAAGACTAACATTTTCCTTATAATGCCTTCTAAGCTACTTAGCTAAATCCTTCTTTCTCTTATAATTTGCCTTATCTGTTCTTTAGTTCTTCCAAACTGAGCTCTGTTGTGCGGCTTATAAAATTTATTGTGAAACCTAAAGATTGTTGAATAAATGACTTTTTTGACTTTCTGGTATATGGTAATTGCTGAATTGCCGTGTACCCAGGACTTATATCCCAAAACATAGACTATTTTTGCTGTGACTATTTTGTTTATATTAAAAGCCTTCTGTGTCTTCTAATACCTATTCCAGTTTCTTTCTTTAGATAGAATTTAAAGTTTTCTTTATAGTCTTAAATCACGAACAGGAATAAGAATGCAAGTATTTGTTAGAAAATATTTTACAGAAGTATGTAGTTGTCCCTTCAACAAAGAAATAAAACGATCTGTATTTTGAGTCTGTCATAATACAGAACAAACAGCATGGACATTGCTATAAAATTGATTTTTTTTTAATGTTGTTGTTTTTAAGATAATATAAGAAAGAAAATATATCACAGTTGCAAGCCCCATCTTCCCTTCCTTTTTTTCCCCTCATGAGACAACATGGGGTACCCTGGTAAGCAAGTAATTATCATTAGCTGGGAATGAGACAGCTGAGGCAGGGGACAGCAAAAGCAAATGCATAAATAGGAAGGGAAGGAACAGGCCACTGAAGCAGCCAGCTGACCAGGCCCTGAAACATGACTTCAAGCATCGTTTCTTAGCTTAAGCAGTGACATATTATAGCTTTCCTGGGAAAGGGGAGGACTGGATCCTGGGCTGGCCTGGGGCAGAGCTGGGAGTTCGCAAGCTGGCCTGGGCAATGGTGGGCCCTGCATATTGCTGCTGGTAGGAGGAGGGTTGCTCAGCAGGATGCTCTCAGCATCTGGCTTCATGAGACGCTCCTGTTCTGACTCAGGTGCTCTGAAAGAGCAYATGTGCCTTCAGTGACTAAATAAGGAGCCAGAGAAATAGACCTTAAATTATAAGAAAATTAGGGAAAAGTAATAAAAAGTAAGTCATGATTCTTTGGCGAGCTCTGTCCCTCCCTCCCCGCTCAGAGGTTCAGCTCCTCTCTTTGTTCCCTCCCTGCACAGGGAGGCCGTGTGATACACCCTTATTTTTCACAGCACAGCATGTGTTTCTTGATGAGTCAGGGTGGTTATCCCGACTAGCACATTCAAAGGATGAGAGTCCAGTTATTGCCAGTCTACTTCCTTAACCCAGTTTGCAGGAGGAATATAACAGCTCTGCAGGATCTACTTTTCCTTCTCATACTAAAACTTGTTATAAGAACAGCAGCTGCAAGGGGATATGACACAGACAGAATACATAATGCAAGCAGAAGTATTATAAAACTAATGCTTCCCAGTTCTATTTGCTTTAGAATTTTGCCAGCATTATTGTTGACACATTAAATAATTTCCTCTGTGTTTGAATTTCCTTTTCTTTTAGAATGTGATTAAAAATGAAAGGGAAAAATGAGTAGCCGAGTACCCTTTTACATTTCTGGCACTTAGATAATTCAGTTTTATGTATCTATCGGACTAGACTAAGATACATTACAGTTTAAGTCATTTTAGAAAATGCAAGGGTAGGCAGATTCTTAATCTAAGAAATAGCTCAACATTCGGTATGGCAAAATACTCTTAAGCAGTACATCGACTTAAAAAGAGCTTAAGGGAGATCACATTTAAATAAGGTCTAGCTACAAAAGTATGTTTTCTTTAGAATAATTTGGCAACTTGAAAACAAACAAACATTCGAACACTAAAGAATGAACCGAAATAGTACAAATTTCTACAAATTAGCAGAAACCTGGATTATCCCATGGTTCCAATAGTCTTCAGTAGCACAGTAGCAATCTCTCTTCTTGTAAAGGAAGGAACATTGTGAAAGACGATTTAACATACAAAACTCCCCCAAATCAGCATTTAACAATATGAAACCCCCCAAGGTCCCAAATGCTCACAGAAATAAGGCATCTGCCATACAAACTTACTCCATACATGAGAGAATCAGAGCCAAAAGAGGACAATRGTCTAGTCCTGTTGCTTCACGTGCTCCTGGAAGGAGCTCATGGTGATTACTTTGACATACAAATACCTGTGTAAAATAGAACAGTCCCACTAATCTGTGCTTTTTCTTAAATAAGAGACTCACAGGAAATCATGCTGCTGGAGTAACACTTTGGAGAACTTTTTTTCTAAAATTCACTTGTTGCTTGCAAGAAGCAATATATCACCAGCAAATATTGCTAAGTCACTGGGAGTTTCCAAATTAGCTTCCAAAGGCCCAGGATCAAATCTGAAGTTTGGGTCTGTGATTTGCATCATAATTCCCCAATACTGTAAACTTCTGAATAGTTTATTTCTTCCATATATCACAAGAGAGCAAAAGCAAGAAGAGACACAATTTGTATGCAGGAAAGCAAGAAACATATTTTTCACTTCAAACTACATAAGTTACTTGTA
Source organism: Eudromia elegans (assembly GCA_003342815.1). NCBI lineage: Eukaryota > Metazoa > Chordata > Aves > Tinamiformes > Tinamidae > Eudromia > Eudromia elegans. The sequence goes on along the minus strand of PTEX01000004.1, from coordinate 8,004,970 downwards.
GCTTGGCATACTCTTTTCTGAGTGTTATTTAATTAAAATAAATGAGAAATATTCAAATTAAATTTAGCATAACAGATTATATTAGCCTCATGATAAAATCAGAACATATATCCCTATTTCCTGCACATTTCCCAGTGGACTTACTATATTTTGTGGATATAATTCTTATAGTTCATAAGAAAGTATCTATCTTATTGCTATTTAAATCCTTTAGGGATGAAAGAGAATATTTGGATAAACATATTTTGTGATGCTGTCTTTTGTGAAGTGTTTCTATGGAAGGCATTGTGATATTTGTAACTATTTGCAGATTTTTACATATTTTGACTGGTTGCAATTAAAGTATTTATTTATCTTTTCATCCTCGGAAAGTGTAGTCTATGTTTATCCTAAGGAAAAAATCCACAGGCTCTTACAGGGGTAATTTATCTGAGATACCATCAAGATATTTTTGGGTTTTTTTGGGGTTTTTTTTAGTTTTTTTCCTCAACAAAATACATATATTTTCAAGTTAGTTATAAGCTATTCTAATAGCTGCAGTTTTCTTTTCTTAAACTTTTTTTTTTTTTTTTTTTTCCGGATTGAAGTTTCAATAGATGGATGTCAGAAAGTCTTACTATACTCATAAAAGTGGAATGCACAAAAAAACCCACTGACTTGTCAGATAGAGAATGCAAGGTAATTTTGGTAGAGATTACTTGTTTTTTAGCTTTCACATGCCAGATCAGTATTTCCTATTTTTTGTGATAAATGGGTATTTTTAGCTATAGTAACAAAGAGAAATTATTTCCTTTTTTGAGGCATATTGTTGAAAATAGCTATATGAAAAAAAAAAAAACCATAAACTTGGGAGGAAAAAGAAAAAGGAAATAGAATGATATATTTTAGATTATATATTAGATGAAAGTGAATGGGATAGAGGAAAAATACTCCTGAAAATGCATTAGAGTTTTAAAAACAGGGAAAAATAGATAGTAAAGAATATAACAGAAAAATATTTGTATTGGAATTAAATTGGACTTTCCAGGTCAGCATTAATTATATTTAATATATATGATATAAATATATATCATATCATATTTATATCATACTATATATATGATATAAATTCATTTCATGTTAACAGATTACAAGAGAACAAGACGTTCTCTATTTACTGGATATAACATATATTTTACTACCTTTAAATGGTTTAAGATTTCTAGATAGTAAACAGAGAAGTGGGTGCTTTCATTGGCTAGGACCCTAATTTGGGAAATCTCGTATCAGAGGCTTCAAAGGTACCTTTCTTTTCCCATGGGCTGTGTAGAGTCTGGAGTCACTGTCTCACATCCTGCCTAAAATTTCAATAGATTTTAGGAGTTGAGAGTCATGATGAATGGCTCCAGAGAAAATAAAAGACGAGACTTAGCAGACCAGTTCACCTGGGAGGCGGAAATTTACCACCACCACCCATTAGCAAACACACTGAAACACAAAGATACCTCAGAGACCTTTGAGTTTTTAGGAAGTCRTGCAGGAGTTGCCTGCTCTGGCTGCAGGACATGATGCCGTGACGCCAGTGATGCACCAAGCTAATGGGGACGTCCAGTGCACCCTGGTGCTTCAGCCCCGAGCAGACTCTGCCCTTGCTGCCAGCCCTGCCTACCAGGCACCAGCCTTGAGGCTGTACCGAAAACATAAGGAGATAAAGTTTACATCCCATTCTGCACACCCAGGGAAGGACCCAGAAAAAAGATACAATAACTATACAAATAATTCGCAGGTGAGGTATGAGATATTCTAATAAAAGTAATTCAAATGGAAAATGTGTATTAGATACAACATACATAAATTATCACAATTTTGTCAGAGAGACCTACTTTCTAAGACCAATGTTCGCAAGAGAAACTTCTGCTCTGAACTTGTTTTATGTGTTAAAATTTCATTTTCAGCCATCTTGCTGCTGGTGATATTTATAATGTGTCCAGCCTTTCATTTTGCCTTTCCTGTTGTGGCTGACGCTTACAATGTATCTTGCAAATTCACTAAGTCATTTCCTACTGATATAGCATGCTCTATGTGGTTGTGATTATCACCTGTACATGCACGTGATATAAATTTCTTTTCTTCCTTTTGCTTCTTTGTTAATGCAACAGTATTTGCACCAGCCTCTAATCTTATGTACCACTTTCTCCTCTGTTAGAACCAAGCTGGCAATTCTCATCTTGAATAGCTTCAAAATTGCTCATAGCAATCAATGACAACTGAGGCATCACTAAAGAATTTCCTTTATCTCCAAGCTCCAATTTAGATCAGTCATTAAGCTTGAGTAAGCTTGAGCTGTCAGAACATTTTCCCTCATCACATGCTCTGAGCACGAAAAGTCAACTTCAAAATCAAATTTGCTCTATCTCTTACTACACTTTGCAATGGCCTAGTACGAACAATAAACTTAACTGAAATAGTACTGTCAATCTTTAGTAACTCAGATAATTCTATGGGCTTTTTATGTAAGGAAGGCTGCTGTACCTCAAATATGATCCATAGCAAGTCATTTTATTATGTTATATTTCCTCTTTTATCCTATTTGATCTTGTTAGTTATGTATACTGCTAAGTTACAGTTGTGACATCTCCTTTTTAAAAATGAATACATATAAAAAGGGTGAAAGTATAAAAGCGAGTTTTAGATGGAAAATATATACAGATAGCTAAATTTCTAAATATTCAATATATCCAATATATAAAGACACACAGATACTCTCCTGCAATCTCGCCAGATAAACAATCTTTGTTTAAGATTCAAACTCCAAAGAAGAAGGGTCACTTTCAAACCTCTGCATAGGATTTATTTCGGTGTTTGTCCTGACAGCCCTTTTCAACTACCTCTTAAAATAAATTCTGACCATTTTTGAATCCTTTCTGTGCACAGATATATATATATATATCACGAGCTGAAAAACAATACCTGGAGCTGAAAACAAATATCTGGCCTGAACAGGTTCTTTGTTAGGATTCCTGACAGTGATCTCATTTTTTTGACAAAGGTTTCATTTGAGCAAAGTGCTGGAAAGGTTCTATGGTTTTAATTATACAAATACAACAAATCACTTCAGTGAAACTAGTTATGTACTCTCAGTTGTCTCAATATTTTGACGCAAAAAGACCCCAAAGGAAAGTGAACCAGGCAATCCTACCTTGTGATTTTTTTCTACTGTCAAATGAGACATTAAACCCAGTTCCCACATTTCTAACAGGGACCTGTTAATGTAAACATTTGCAGTTCTGAAGGACAGATCCAGTAGCAGGCACAGGGGCATCTCTTAAAATTACAGTGTCTGGGATGCAGGATTTGTATATATAACTTCTAAGCATATTACTAGATTTTCTTCTCGGTGGTGAAAGCTGTTCAAAGAATAGTAAAATAGCACACGTGAAAACTTGGCTTGAATTTCTGGCTTTGTCATGTCTCAGTTTTTATAGTGTTGAATATTTGCCAAATAACTGTAATATTTTAAAAGAATATATATTTAGGATCCGATGTAATTTAATTAAATGGACCTCCAGCTTCTTGAGAACTAATGATCTGGGGGATATTTTTGGAACTAAGAACTTCTCAATGTGAGTAAGGGCAGAATTTGACATAGKAAAATAGTCAATAGAGATTCACTGAAAAGAGAAAATTAAAAAATTAGTACATGGGATTCTCTGAGACAGTCTCCCATACTGTGGGATCTCTTAGTAAAGACTGGCTGTGATTTATGGATCATCTCAGAATGCTCAGCATTTGCTCAGAAGGAAAGATGCACATATGGGTGACAAAGGTTTCTAGATTTCGTCTTCAAACTTAGACTCATCCATTTCTCTCTCCTTAAATTTTTTAAATTATGTTTCAAGTTAGGTGAGTTGAGTGACGTTCTTCTAAGTATTTTTTTTATTGGAGCTATTGATTGCAGCAAGTTTCATCCATTCTTAATAACAAGTGAAACAGAATATGTCATTAGATATAAACATAGCCAGCACAGATATTTCTGATTAGCTGCTATTCATCAGCAGTTATATAAAGATATGAAAATAAAAGTGAGAGAACTGAAGAGCTTTCAGATGAATACATCTCATTATATAAGCACGTTGAACAGAAAGTTTGAAAATAACAGACTGGTTCTTAACTATGACATCTATAACCCAGCCCAGGGACTGCAGTATTATTCAGCTCTCAGCTGTCCACTTATCAATCATGAGAACATATCTCCTTAGGAGATATATTCAAATGCTTTCTAATTAGGTGCTGTGTGGGATAAACTCTTGATCAAAACAAGAAGGGTGCCAGTAGGAGGAATGATCAGCAGACTCACTTAGAAATTGCAGTAACAGTGGTTAGCCAGTCTTTTAAAATAAAGAACAACTTTTGAATTAGTCCTGATATGCAGAGTGTTTTTATACTCAAGAATACAAACACAATCAAAAACATAGCTGCAGGAGAGCACATGAATTTAGAGGTGATCTTTTCTTAGACAAGTGCCACTGCAAACGAAATGAATTCAAGACAAGATTTTGAAATACAGCTAATGATTTTAGGGATATGACTTTAAGAAAACTATTTCCAGAGAATGTTGCTCTCTGGTTTGAGTCTTCAACCTGCAACAGCAATAGTGATTTTTAATATTTTTCTAAGGTGTGACATGATCAAAAAGTAAGAAGGTATCTATTTTAAGTACTGAAAATATATACTTCTACCTACTGGAGAAAAAAMTAATCTTTTATTTGACTAAGATTTATATGGATCCAAAGAAAGGCAGGTTGAAAGCTGTGTGTTGATTTTTGGCCCACACAACACAGAAATCCCAAGTGTGGCCTCGACTTTGAAGCCTGATCAAAAATAAGCCAGAGTAATTCGGGATAGTAAGTGTAGTCTGCTGTGAAAAGGGCAATCTGAATGAAGACTGACCTGAGAAGCGTTAGGGTTGATGACTATGAACTGACTTGTCATGGYAGTCCTGTAAAGAACAGAGCGAAAGGAGCACTCGCTTAAGAAAGAGGAATTGCTCATTGTTTACTTAAACAGTTCAATGAGATTCAATTAAATGATACATTTGGACTTGCCAGTAACTGTAGGGATGTGCTATAAAGTTCAAGAATTCAAAATATTAAACATATTACATGTAACAGGGATAGAAATAAAGTTTGAGTCTATCACAGAAAGATCTGATTAATTTCCACAGAAATATGAAGAGTTTCAGTTCTCTAAAGTCAAYCTGGACTGTGCTGGTGATGGTTTGATTCCTTTGGGTTTATTAACATTATGCTAAGGAATTCCTACAACTGCCTTTGGCCTCTGTAGCTGGTTCCTCCTGACSTGGGAGCTGGGCATTCTGGTGCCTCTTTCTTTTCCAGCTCCCTTCCCACTGCCTCTCATTCTTCCTCTCTGCTGTCTATGTCAGTGAAGKGAAATCTATGGTCCTGCATAAATAAACATGGGAAAAGTAAAAGGAAAATGACAAAAATCTTCCCTCAAATGTTTTTTTTTTTCCCTGAATTGTCCTATTTTGTATTATAAAAAGAATATTGAATTTAGGCTAATTTTTCTTTAATAAGTCTAMGTTTTTAAATAATCATGATACATAACAAGTGATGGCATATATTACATCGCTAGTTGTTAGAGGTGGAGATGGTGGGCTGTATTTAGACATTTTCAAAACTTTTACCCAAAGACTACAAGAGCTTTTTAAACATTCATAAAACCTCAGAGCACTTCTGACAGGTAATTTTATCATAGGGGCTTTATTGGTTGGGGTGGATATTTGGCATCTAATATTTGCTTGTTAGCATGAACAGAGGATGGCAACAAAAATGCTGTGYACAGCACTTCTAGAAGCAGCTTCTCATGCAGCAAAGTCTGGGTGCAATAAAGAGGCACAGAATGAAATCCCAAATGCAGCAACTGCAAAAATCCCTCTGGGACAGGGAAGTGAGAAACAACACTCTGGCTCTGTCCTGCTCTTAAGCAAGTTTTGATAATCTTGGACACATTTCCAAGGATTTGTCATATTACAGGAATTCCCAGGACGGCAACCAACACAGTTACATTGCATAAACAGAGCTTGGGCCTGCACTCCATCTGGAAAGCACAGGCAGGTCAACTAGGGTGCCCAAGCTGGCAAGTGGCTGAGCAAGAGAAGTGGGGCTGAAACTCGGGGAACATCATCCCAAACCTTCTGCTCCAGCTGGGAATGGTGGAACGCAGCCTTTTCTCCATATCAGAGTTTCAGCAATATTTACTGTTTCTCAGAGTCACTCTTAAGTTAGCAGTTCTATTCCAGTATATGTTAAGCAGATTGGTGTGAATGCAAAAGAAAAATGTCCCTTCAAATTAAAAATATACTTGAAGGTGACTCAATCTTAAGATATTTGCCTATTCAAAAACACATCTTTCTTTTCATTTCTAGTTCTGGTAGAAGGGATCTATTAGAGCAAAATATTTTTCTGTATTCAGAACAACTCAGGTACAAGTATCTGGAAATATCATGTAAGCATGTAGCAATTGTAATTTAAACTGACTTTTGCGTATTAGAAATATCAAAAATATTGAGGGAACAGTTGAATTTCTGAAAAGAGAAATTGAACTCTGTAATTTGAATCTGATTATTTTTCCATTATCCTTGCCCAATATTTCAATATTTAAAAGAATTAGCTTGGTCTGAAGTTTTGCTTGACAAAAATATCCAATTATGGTAATTGAATAATTATATTAACATAATTCAATTAAAAACCTGAACAAAAATAAAAGTAGTTGAATAATGTGTTGGTTGTATTAAAATTATTGCATCAACRTAAAATAACCACCTGGTGGATAAARGTGAAATAGATTTCTGCTACCAGTATTCCTGCAAAAATGGGGCCACTAGTATTTCTAAATGGTACAAAAMCTTCACTCTTAATAATTATTCAAGTTTTGTTAGTGAAGATAACTTCAAATAATAGTGAATATCRTTTATGTTTTTTTCTGATTAATTTCTTCATCTGAATTTCTAATCATGCTTTAAAAATGGTTTCATACACAGCACTGCATGAAGATATGACATACAAATCTCCARTTGGATCCATGAGCACCATGAAGACTCATTCAGAAAGAGAGGATTTTCTGCTTTTTTTTCTGCACTGCAGTCTAATTGTTTGATCACATCTTTTATTAATACAAATCAATATCTACAAGCAGTGCTCACTCTCTCAAAGTTCAGATTTGTATGAAAGAAAGAATATGCAATTTTCAAAAGTATTCGACAAATTTGTTCTGCATAGCAGCATTAGCTATTTTAGACTAAGGAACAGATCGAACGTTTTTCTCTCTTCATGCTGTCCCTTAGAGCCTAGGTATTCAACTGAACTAAGGCAAAAGTAAGTGTCAGGAAGGGAATACATCCTGTGTTTACTGCACACTAAATAAGACTGTCTAAAAAGGTTAAATTCCAGATAGAGAGGCACATGCATGTAGGTTTCCTAGTCTATTTCTACAAGCTGTAGAAYGCAATTAAATAGAACACAGTGATTTTAGCATATATATGCACCCAACCTAGATTAAACAGTGCAAAAAAATCTACAAGAGATCCCTTTTTAGACCCTTAGTTCTAAGTAACTCATGTACAGATTTGCTCCATGTGGTGGTTGGTGTCTTGCTGAATCAATACATCTCCAAGGAATTCCAGGATTTGGCTTGAACCCTTCATACRTAAGGTGAACAATGCAATGAAGAGCACTGGAAGAGCAAAACCGCGTGCATGGTTCCGTCCCGACTGCCCACGCAAAGCCCAAGCAAATGCTCCTGCTGGTCACTCAGCAATGTCCCCTACCGCCTTATACAGGCACCTAAACCTCGTGTGCCCAGTTCACAGAAACCTGAGTGGAAAAAATCCAACCTGGTGGCAATCTGCACCTCTTTTCACAGCACTAAATGACGGCACACAGCCTAAGTCAGCGACGATCACACCTCAGCCGGCCCCCCTTTTTCTGGTGCTGGGCTTTCCTTGCACAGGCTCCATCCCCAAATGTTATTACCCAAGCACTGGGGCTGGCACAGGGCGCTTCACTGATCTCATCGGAAAAACAAGTTCACAGACACGTGAATAGGATTTCTTTACATAACAGAAAGAATCGAGGTTTCGAATCTTGATTAGATGTAAACCCAGAGCAAAGTGGGGATAGCTTGCCCAGGTTATTAAAACACCTTGCTATTTATTAATGAAAAATGTGCGTCCCACACAAATGTGTCCCATGGCAAAAAGAATTCTGCTTTCTGCTTCCCTTGGGCTGCAGGTAAACACAGCAGAAAAATAAAATGTAATCGTTTATCTGGATCTGAATTTGGGTGACCACATTATTATCACCAGGCTACCAGTAATTAATAGAATACGAACAAGTAATAATAAACCTCACTGAAATAGACCAAATTATCAAACTACGAAAGAGGAATAAACACATTTAGCTACACACTATACCGATTCATCATATGCCCTTAATTACTTTTTATATCATGCATTATTATTAATAATTGAACAATTTTAATTTATTCCTGTCAGCAGACAATGCAAAAAGTACTATTGCTGATACCACTGAGGTAATTTAAAAGGTTGTCTTACGCTAAAAATAAGAATTAGCTCCCTTCCACATACAAAATATCAAAATATATTTATTTTTATTTTTATGTTTATTTATATAGCTATATAAATACATATTTTTATATATAAATCAATTTATATATTCATTTATGTTTTTCATATATTTTATAAATTTTAGTTATTTTTATAGCACATTGTAAGAATTTAGATGAATAGGATCAGATATTTTCTGACTACCTTAGGTTAGTTCCTTCTGTGGTTAGTTATTGACTGTTCCTTCAAGTGAAAATTGAAAATGTGTGTAAAAATAAGAAGGTTGAATAATGATATCTATTTTCAATTAATTTTTATTTAAATAAGTTCTCAAATAGTCATTCTAATGCTATTCATCACTTCCAAAGTACATGTGAGCTAGATCCATGCCTAAATGAGGATTACTCACAGCTATTTGCAGACACTAAAAAAAAAACCCTACATATTACAGTTAATCTTACTGGCTAATTCTTGCCAAAGACATTTGGCAAGGGATTAAGAACAAATTCAGGAAGCTAAACTCAGAGAAAAACTTCCAAACTATCCCTCAAATGCAGGGAATAATTTTATTATGTGTGTTAGTAAAAGAAGAGCTATTAGCTGCTCAAAAGCACACGGTATCAAGACTGAGACTGAAAAAAGACAAAGTGCTGAGAAATCCCAGTGGGTGCGTGGCATCCTCGTGCCCGCTGTGACTGGCCGAGCTCCACGAGGCGCTCAGTGTCCCTCTCTTCCTTCACCAAGGCCTAGATTGCTCATCACAACCTGCAAAATGCCCTGTCCAACTGAGGGGCCTGCCTACGAGCCACCCTGCAACTTCTACCCACGTTGCTACTCAATTTTTACTCAAAATACAGGTGAGCAAGAAATGGGGAGAAGGAGAAAGTACACTTTTCCCTTAAGTACGGGGGAAAAAAAAACTTGTTATAGATATGCTGTTAACACTCCTACTCTTTCCTCTGACAACTCTTGCTGCTGTTCCTTCAGGCAAAATTGACAAAGAAGAAAAGTGTATTCCTTCTTTCTCAGCACATTTCTATTAATGTGCTCTCCCTTGGTCTAAAACCTCCTAAATTCAGCAATCACTATTGCTGACTTTCTACAGTGTTGACCACTGCTGAAGAAATGTCACTTCCGATGCCACAAGGAAGAGCACAGAAGAAACAGCCATGAAGCATTGCTGTTCTTTTCATGCTCTCCTACAGTTCTACTTTCTCAGCACACTTTCTCAGTCTCAGAAGACTTTAACCAGATCATTCCATATAATACACTTCCCTACCAAACCTTTCAATGATATCTTACTAACAACCTGATAACTTAGCTTTGTTATATTATTTCAAGTTACATTGCTTAACTTATCCAGTATTTCCTAAGCCTAAGCTTTCTAAAGATAACTTTAGAAACCCATAGTTAGCAACCGCGGTTGCTTCTCTACACGATCAGCACCCATGGAAATTAAACTGTGGTTCCTCATAACATTAGCAGACTTGACACAGCAGCTCTATTTCCTCTGGAGATCAAATGCTCCAATATATTTTGCCTAGCTGCAAAGCTGTTCAGCCTCATTGTAAACTTTCAAGACTCAGTTACGCACTCAGGCCTAGTCAGAGCTTGAAGTGTGTAAAACTTGCTATACTTATTAAATAACACATGGAATACGTTATATGTGTTCCACATTTTAACACTTAAATTGCAATCTTCTTGTTTCTGAGCTAGGAAGTTGGCACAATTTGGACCACAGCAGAGCATTATATAAAGGTTCTGCCTAATATATTTTATATGGGGCACTGTGATAGGCACAGTGTTATATTTTACTTATCTTTTATTTGGGTAAAATAATAGACACTTGCTTCAATATGTAATTACCAGAGCTCCCATTATAGGTTATCAACACTCTGTCAAGGAAAGGCTCCTTAGGACTTCTACCTGTCACTGCTCACTCGTTCCAAATCCTCAAGCCCTTTTTGCTCAGATTTTGGTGAAGCTGCTATAGGAGAACAAGCAGCTGAAGGTTTGCAGTTTCACTGATTTGGGAGGTCCAGGTTGGGAAATGAGCTCCTCTTCCCAGGAAGGTGCAATGTACTCCAGCCTGATCTGAACAGTGTGAATGAGCTCTGAGACAACAGGAGTTGCAGGGCTGGAAATCTAGAGTGTTGTTCTCATTGACTTTATATCACAAGGAAATACAGGCACGTAAACAATCCTTAGGGTTAAGAGGAAGTGAAAATGACATATTAAAAAAAAAAAAAAGGAAGAAAAGGAAGGAATAGGATTTTATATTACAGATCAATAATCATAAAAATGAAGTACATAAAATAATCTTGTTACTATTTCTATGCATTTATATAGACTTTTAGCTTGGAATGTTTTTACCTAGTGGTAAAAAAATTCCAATACTTACAGATATGTTCACCCTGCGCATGTGTACATGCACATATATGCACAGCCCATCTTGTTTGTAAGCACTTCCTTGTTTTCCTTCAGAAACATGTAAGTTTCATTCTTTTGGTCAGAGAAATTAAAAAGAAATCTTTCTAATGTCAAAACTCAAGTGCGCAGCAATGAGGACTGATATCAGCGTAGTCAGGATTTCACTCTCCTTGCGGCTTGCAGCTGCTGATGCCTTGTACCTGGCCAGTACGTCCCATGGTCACATTCACTTTCTTGTGTCTATCTGAGCTGTCACTGTATTTCAGAAAGTGGCCAGGACAATGTAGTAGCTGGGCATTAACACTTCTTAAGGATAGCCTGTGGAGTTAAGTATTGTCAACTGCATGCCCTTTCTCTCCAGCCACACAACAAATCCCTCTTACAAGCAGGAACAGGATTAAAGCAACCCTGATAATGACTGCTTGAAGTACACAGTCAAAGTTAACATCACATATGCATTTTGTTCCCATAGGTGGAATTCCTTTTAGGAAACAAAATACATTGTAGGGGAAAGTATTGCGCTCTTTTGAAGGTAATTCTAAACTCTATTTATTGTGTAATTCAAATTATGTATGCCTTATAAGAGCATATTGAATAAACACAACTTATTTTTATGTTGGAATTAAAATATCTAAAATGGAAAAATTGTGTGTCTCTTTGAAGTTTTTCATCAAAGAAAATATTGCTGCACAGTGGAGGGTTTTTAAATAATAATGAGTGCTGTATTCAACGACTGCAGAATCGGAGGAATAGCAGCCAATCATCCGGCATGTACTTGCAGAAGTGATATTAGTGTTGGAAGACCAGCTTTTCACTTGAGGTTACAGTCTTGGCTCAAAGGTCATCTCTTCTTACTCACAGGATCCTGCTGCTGTGCTGTGTATACTGATTTTCATGTGAGTTGTGTTAGAGAAGACTCAAGTCTTCTAAGGGAAAGAACCAGGATACTGGTGCTATTTCAGCGCTCTCAATCCTAGCTGAAAGCAGGTGCTGTCCTTAAAACAGACCATGGTAACTTGAGGCACTTCTTACCCTGAACATTTCCTATGGACTAACTGAAGCATCTTTTGCTCAGTGATTTTTTTCCCTTTGTGATTTTTTCTGTGGACTATTCCTAGACAGGTCTCTCCTTCTGCCTTTATCCCAACATTATTTATTGAATTTTAAGAATCAGTGAGGTATATGGTCAGTAAGGAATCCCTAGAGAAACCAGAAAAATATCTGGCCACAGGGTCACTTTGGAAAGGAAAGTATAATCAATACACAGATTTTTAAATTATCTTTCAGGTTCCCAGGCTGATAACCTCAGATGGGAAAGACAAATGTGGGAAAACTCCTGTCTTCCTCCTCTTCCCAAAAGACCATTTTATTACATAAGTACCTCCCTTGAATGACTTGTCATCTGGGAAAATAAAAATACATTACTTTTTCCTAACTGAAGCATAAAATTTATTTTTCCCCCCCACATGTTGCTCCTCTCCCAGTTATTAATATTATACTTTCCTATAGCTTTAGAAAACTGTGTCCCTTAGCTCTGCCTTCATATGTGTGACGATCTATTATAAACATCTGTAATTTCAAATGCCTGCACCTAGATGCATTTTCTTTCTCCACAGCTCTTTAATAAGAAGGGCCACACTGGCTCATCTGCCCCAGCACCTCATCCTAATCATTGGTGGTAAATACCCTGTAAGGATGTGGCTGGCATACAGTGACTAGTATGTGGCTAGCACAATGTCTAAGGCTTCAACAGTGAATGACTCTCTGTCTTCCTGGGCCAGAAGTGATATTTTTATGTTTAATCTTTGGCTTTTGAGGCTAAAAATAACAAGAAATCTGCTCTCCTTTTCTTATCTTTTTTTTTCTTATCTTTTTTCCCTGGAACTTTATAATGTAGATTTATTTTTTAAAAAGCCCCCAAATATCTGAGGTGTAAAACCTTGCATATGTAGTCATACTTATCTGGATTTATCCCAAGCTTTTCATCTGCCATTTATTGGCTTTTCTAGGGAATCCAGTTGCATCGGCTTGAGTCTACAATACACACATCGCTGGCTTAGATCTGAAGGTTACAAAAGAGCTAATAGGATTGTAGCAAAGAGCAGGGTGGGAAAAGGAGGAAGAGGAGATGGAGTACAATGCTGAGCGGCAGCAAATGTGTGAGAGACAGGGACTTCTGCTCCTAATTCCCGCTGAGTTCAAAGCTCAGCGGAAGCTGAGAAATCTTGTCTCTTGCCCACACCACCTCTGCAAGAGACAGCCGCGGCAGCGGGCACAAAGGCTTCAAGTTAACATGTGCCACGCTGAATTGTCTTGCTGTGGGTTCGGGAGGTGTATTTGCCTTCTATTCTCCCACAGACCACTCTTTATTTAGTGCTATACATCCATTGCCAGCCACAGAGCAAACAGCAATGCACAAAAACAAAACTGGAGGAACCTGCTCCTTTAGGCAACCTCCCAGAAATACTAAATTCTGCCTAAAGATCCAACCCACTTAAGAAAATGGCTTCGAGCACATTTCTTGCAGTCATATTCCATTTGTTTGAAATAACCGTTAGTATTTGGAGACTTGACCTTCTTTTTCTACCTCTTCTTGACATCCGGAACAATGGCAAAGACTACAAAGTCATAGAAAGTGAAGGGGTAACTCAGAAGCTAAAACTAAGCCAAATGAAACTTAGATTGTTGTCAGTACTTGTGTCAACTTCTGTGCTTGACATGGAAAATGAGGGTTGCCTGGCAGGTAGATCAAATAAACACCTGCCTAGAGCTAGTAGAAATTGTTCGAACTGCTTTATTTTCCTGTCTATCTATCTTGATGATCTGAAAAGTAACATGGCCCGGATTACATGAGTATATCAAGAAAATGAAATTATTAGTCAATTCAATGAGGTAATATAAAGAAGAATGCAGTACTTTCAAAGGAAATTCATCAACTGGATGAAAAGTTGAAATAAATCTAATTTCCATAATATTGTGGAGTATTTTCTTTCTTTTTTTTTTTTGTGTTTTGAATTTAAACTAGCACACTGCCATTGCAGATTCTGAACTGGTAAGCAGCCCTGTCTTTTCCTTTAGCTTAAACGTTATGGTTCTTTAGTACAGAAGCAATTTCTAAAAGTGCTAAATGATCACAGATAAAGTCTATTGTTTTGCCAGGACACTGATAGAAAAACTTCTGAATAAAAGTTGTGAATTGTTGCAACATAGCATAATAAAAACTGAAGTTTCACTTAGTATTTTAAGTAATATGGCTTCATGCACAAAACAAGTCCATTCAACCATGTAGTGGCAAAGGCATTTTGGAAGCAAACAGAAAAAATCTGATCTTGATTGCAGCCTGAACACATTACAGTTTTAGCAGGTGTTTTATCACGTGTCACATGTCCTGGAATTATTTGCCAGAAACCTTTCCCAGCTCAACAAAGATCTAGACTTCCTTTATTCATAAAGTGTGGATCTAACTTAAGATGCTAATAAAACTCTAAACTTCTTGGATACTTTCCCTAATTCTTATTTGAATTGATTTAATATAATTTACCAGGAAAACTAAGGCCATACCTTCGATGGAAGAAAAGATGGAAGAAAAATCAGTACATGTAAACCAATCTAAGTAATTTATTTATCACAGTTATAAAGTTTGGTTTCAAAATGCAGTAAAAGTCAAAATAATAACAATAAAATTCATAATATAAAATAACAACAAAAATAAAATAATAACAATAAAAAGCTCATTACATTTCCAAAACTGAGATTCATAGATATTGCTGCTGTGAGGCCAAGTGTTAAAACAGTGTGTTAATTTAATTTTTATTCTGACAACTCCTGTCTGAACTGTAACAGCAGCTAAACAGTGTTTCATGAAAAGGAATGATGGCTTCACATGAAACAGATGCCTAACTGAAAGAATAAACAAATATAAGTGAAAAAGTAAAGAAAATGCTGCAAGTCAATCAGATCTCAGAGGGATATATCTCAATGTAGTGAAAGTGATTCCTTTGTATTTCTGTATGTGGTAGAGTAATTGAAGAAACAAAAGAAGTTATGCAAAACCCTGTTTTCCTCTTCATCCGGCAATTCCAAGATGAGTGGTTACCTAGTAGTCTGAGCATGAAACCCAGGGCGAATCCCCTGAGATCCAACACGATGCTGCAGCAGCTCGGCCTTCTTCACACCACTTAATCTCTCTATGTGCGAGTTTTCCCTGTAGGTAAACATTTTCTCATTTTTCTTAGCAGTGGTCATGAGAATTGTTATAAAAGCCTATAAAAATGACCATGGAATCACAGAAAAAAAAAGAACAGAAGTCAAAGAAACCTAGCTGGCCCATCAGTTGGCCCCTTGAAGGTGGTATCAGCTGCCCTAAGGATGGAGAATTCTCCAGGTAATCTGTTCATTACGACAATATATTCAGAGCTCTGATTAGCGAAGGCAACCAAGATTGCTTTAAGATAGAGTAGAGCATCTTCTAAGGAGATACTATATGTAAAATTTTAATTCCTTTAACTGAGGCTGGTTGGGTGTTCAGCAGGGAAAAATGTTTCAGCTGAAAATCTCAGTTTGCCTGTGTATTAACATGGTAAACTCATTTCACCCATGGATAGACAGTAAGCAGATTGCCTGAGGGTCACCTAGTAACGCACTCATGCTTTGATTTGCACGACAGCCCTCTGCCCCCTGTATGCACTCTGAACAACAGGGGAGGACAGAAACTCAACAGTCACCAAGGATAACCCTCGCAGTGGTGTCTTTTGAAAGATAACCGAGAAGAATGAAGAATGTTTAGGTGAACCTCAATCTGCTTCTTTATGCTTTTATTCTTTTTTTTCTAGTTACATATATAGAGAGATAACATGTATATATTTGTGCTTGTCTTGCTTCTCTGTGTTTGAATATTCAAATACTGACTCACAGAAACTGTCTTCTTTTTTCAGAGTTAACCCTATCACAACATATGCCCACAGACCTGCAAATCTTTGACTTAAGGATCACTAAGATGTCCTGTGCAGTACAAGAGTGAGAAGAGATGTTCAGCCCAGGTAATGCTGGACATGAAACTAGATATGCTGATCTGGTTCCATGACCTGTGTGGATGAAGTTTTGGAGCTAAGAGTAAGACCACAAAGCATGAAGAATGTACAAAAATGGAAAATATCATATAACATGATTATCATATAACATGGAAAATATCGTAATTTTTTTAATAGCAATATTTTAGTAAAACAGAAAATGAGAACAGCAAGTGAAGACAACTTTACACTGAGAAACCAAATCTGCTGTGTGTGCATGTGTGTGTATGTGGGAGAGAAAAATAAGAAGAATGAGAAGATGGAGGAGTAAAAGAAGTGGAAGTGACTCAGGGCTTTTAGAGTCCTGGAAAGAAAATTGGGCAAATTACCTGTAAATGATAACCTAACTGACTTGAAGTTACCACTTCTACTATGTCTACTGAGCACTGAGAAAATTAAGCACTTCTAAGAAACTTCATAACACTTTGTCTGGAAAAAGAACTGTCATTCACTGCTATCAATGTCACAATGAAATTGTGAATGCAGTTGTTCCAAAAAGAGGGCTAATATGGAACTGAATTCTAATTAACAATGGCATTTTTGTGTGTGTGATGAAATTTTCTCACACAGAGTTATATTCAGCTTTTACCTTAGACTTTCTTGCTAGTTTCTAATATATCTTTGTATACTTTAAAAGATCTATATACCCAAGTTGCTAAATCTTATTCCCCTTTACCTAACAGATTACTGTGTACATCTCTTAGTTTTCAATTACATGTTTCTTCTTCCATTTCTCTTTTTATAAAATGGAAATAGCAATACTTATTCTAAAGTATATGTTAAAAATAAGTATTGTGAAGATCAAATAATTGATTTTAAACAACAAAAATGTTAACTTAAATAAGGATTGTGAAAAAAGATGAAAGAGCCCCAGGACTAAATAGTTCCAAATTAAACCCAGGATGAATTGGTAAATGTCTTTATTCACAGAAGCTCCAAAATCCTCAACCAGTTTTAAATCAAGACAATTGCATTCAGGCTTCTATGAGTTTTCAGTACAATATTAGGCTTTGCATGAAGTGGCCCAGCTAAGCCTAAGGATTTTTTATTGCATTTTGACCTTTAAGTAGATCTGAAAGACCAAAACAAGTCATCAGCACCTCAGGTTCTTTCCAAACTCACCTTATTTTATCTGGATTTGGGTTGACATGATGCTTAATGACTACACTTCACATGATCTTTACTTCATACCATAAATTCCTTCCTGTCATAATTGTTGTTCATGTGATTTATTATTTCCAGCATTTTCTATTAACACATGGCTTTATAGTGACTTAAGGCAGAGTATAAGGGCTGACCACTATTCTGGATCACAGTAAAGATTTATAACTTAATTATTTTCTTTTTCCGAGTCTCTCTTACCACAGGCAAGTAGACATTCATTCTGGTTTCGTAGGATGTCCATATACTTTCAATGCCATTAAATATGAGAATGGGTGAGCTACTACAATTTGCATTTTTTATAGTCTTCTATACTGTGGGATGTATAATGTCACTTTTTATTTACCTGCATTCCATTTTGATCATGGCTTTAAAATTGGATTCTTAAATGTCAGTAATAATTCATAGCACAAAGATTATGAAATGAAGGGCAAATCTTGCACAACAGTAAATTAACTGAATTTTAATCCTATCCAGGATATGTAGAGGAAATACTCTGCTCTGCATATGACAGTGAGATATCTCACTTTTGCGTTTTACCTAAAACTTCAGACTTTGTTCGGATAAACTACATTCCACAACATAGTAGGAGATAAAAAGAGATGCTCTTCACATAGAGAGCTTGAGTACACTTACAGGAAAGGCAGCAGCTTCCCTAGCGCTGTCTGCTCTGTCAGAGGTCAGGCTCATTCAACTGCACTCGCCTCCAGCTCTCTCCTCCATGCTGGGGCTCCACCACCTGCTTTCCAAGCCCCCTCTCTTTCTGAGAGCCACGGGGAGCTCTTGGGTGCAGCCTCCTCTCTTGCTGAACCTCCAAACACACAGTTTTCCCAATCTCTGGTATGTGTGGAAGCACAACACACACATCCCCACACATGTATTGCAAATGAGTCTGTTTTCAGGAGGTATTTAAAGGTATGAAATAGTTTGCTTTGAATTGCGGAAAACTTTGACCACTCCAATGATACTAATATCATATTTTACACACAAAAACTACCAGTCTCTGTTCATCCTAAAGGGATATTACAGTGAGATCCCATAGTACTAATATTTCACTGTTGCTACTCTACATTTTCTACAGTAAAAAAACCCTGCTAGCACTCTCAGATATGATGATAGTTAATGTTTCTTCATGTCCAAAAAATAAACACAGAATATTTTACGATCCTAAAGACTGAACTGTTTGTATTCTACTTAATATCTTATTTTCTAATGGAGGGGCTCACCAAGTGAATTCTCCCTAAAACATGCAATTACTGAATATAAAACATGCAATTTTTAAAATTACAAAATAAACCAGATTATTGACTTTGAAAGAAAAAAAAAAGTACTTGAGGAAAACATATCCCTTTACTTCTTTTACCTGTCTGAGATAGAGATACGTATCTTGTCCACAAGTCACGTCTGCAACATGGCCCATATAAGTCAACTATTTTTAACTCCTTGGTAAAATGTCTCATTATTTGCAATCCATAAACAAGAGTGAAAAATCAGTAATCCAAATGTAATAATCCCTAAGCACCCTAATAAGTACACCCTACCCTCGTTTACCCTAATAGGGTGTATAAGCATAAAAATAATACGGTTCTGGTTTTGGTTTTGTGTTTATACTATAGTTAAAACATATGACTAATTCAGTTACCAGTAACAGTGTAGTTTCCGTTCCTCCAATTTCACTGTAATTTTCTAAGTGTTGATTCTTGTTCCCAGTTTTGTTATACAATTCATTTTGAGTTGCTGAGTGTGTCTGTACTGTTACTAACTTCAACCAGCTAGTTTAAGGCTATCTCAGATTTCAGTCTCTTTTTTTCTGAAAATGGTTTATTTTGAAGGCATAAAATTTCAACTTTGTTTTGTTTTTATTTTGTTTGTATATTTGTTTGTTTTCCCTAAAGAGAGATCTTTCCTAAATTCATTAAAAATATATCTATATATTGAAAGTCAAAACAGAATCAAGCACTTGAGCTTGGGATACTATAATATCATGTCTTTCCTTCTGTGATCTAAGCACTGCCGTATCAGCCTTATTGTATAACTTATATAGGATCACTATTAGTCACTGATAACTTCATTTTCTGTGATCCTCTTTTGACTATTGAGGAACTAGGGATTCTTTAAATTGTATATTTCACAGTTCAGCTTATTGATTCTTAGAAAAGAAACAAGTCAGCCTCTTGCAGAATACACTAATATGCCATATTAGTTGAACACAAAATGCCAGGCCACTATAGATAAGCTTACAGGGCACAGATAAATATTTATAATGAATACTTATGTGAAATCACAGATAATTTAATGTCATCTGAAACCAATCTGCACCCAGAAGTTATGTGATCTACTTGCAAAGCTGATTGATTTCTGAGGTCAGCCAGCTCTAGGTCATTTACTGAAAGATGACACATGCAGTCGGCACCCATTGTCCATTTTCTTTTTATGTAAAGTATCCTTTCTTTCCTAGAACTCTGCAGCACAATCAATAAGSTACATTTCAAAAACTGTTCAGAAACATGTTATTTTAAGAAACCAGGCACAGCTTCATCAAACAATTTTGGTTTCTCTGTAATAATGTACTGTGTTGATGAATGTATTACTTGCTCCTCTTTTCTCCAGCTGCAAACATGCACCTTGCATCATGCCATTAGCATGGATCAAAATTCACAAAGAGATGCTATGGTGTATGATCCATTTTTAATAAAATTAAAATAGTAAAGACACTGCTTTTCTTTCCTATTATTTAATATCATAGCCTCTAAATTGATTTCTTTTCCAGGTTCCAATTAGAAACCTCAGTGATCAGTGGGAACACCAGGAGTCAGAGCAATTGCACAGGTGTCCCCACTGAAATCAAAAGATCAGTAGCCCATAGTACAAATTTGTATATTGGCCCTTAGGTTGAGGAGCCCCAAGCACGTAATTTAGTCTGATTAAAAGTTGCCAGTCTAACCTCTGTGCTTCTTGAATTATGCTTTAATGCAGGCATTAAAGCCTCATGAACTTTTTATATATCACTTCATGTTTTCAAAATCTTTTGCTCATCTTTACAAGCTATCTTACTTGATAGGTTTTTCATTTTTTCATAAAACTAATTTTAAAGAGTGTTATTGTTCTAGTCTTTTGGAAATAGTGAGAAAAAAAGCTGATTTAATTTAGTTTAGCTTAGCATTATATTTTTAAAATTACAGTTATCTGTGAATCTGTGCAAAAACTAAGAAAATTTATGCTGGCACCCGCAATGTTTCTTGTATAATATGCTTCAGTCACTTTCTGGAAATTTGGCTGTCGATACCGATTCTCACCTTCAGCAATTTTTTTCGGTTCATTTATACCTCAGCACCTGCCATCTAGCAATACCTCAACATTCAGTATAGTACAGATGATGTCTTTATATTTTAAATTAAAGCATATCGTCATCAAAAAAGGTGGAATAACTAATTTCACCAATAACAACGAGGTTAGAATCAGACCTTTCCACTCTTTAGCTATATATGAAGATCAGAGCACCATTTCCCTGTACAGTTAGAATGAACATAACCTGACCAAAGGGACTTCTGGGTGCAGAGTCTCTGTGGCAAGCTATGGCTCTAACCTATGATGTGAAAGGAAAAAAGAAATCGTTATTTACTTCCATCAGAAATACACAGGGAGAGAATGGAGAATTTAACTATGATAATGAGATACCTTTTTTTTTTTTCCCCACCCAATACGATCATAAATAATGCTATGACTCTTCTAAGTAATTCATCTTATATATTTATATTCTTTTTCCAAAGATTTTGGGAAAAAATCTTACATTGTGACTCATAGTCCAAACACTTGCCTTTTATAAAAAAGCAACACAGACAGAATTACAGTGATCGTTAGAAACACAGCTCAGGTAAGCAAATTATCCAGAGAAGAGAATGTGTACAGGAATCATTTGGTCTATAGCCCTCATGACGTACAACTATTCAGACACAGATGAGTATCAACCTAGGTTTGAAATAATTAGACTTTCATTTGAAATAAAGTTTTGCATAATTTCCTGATGAAAAAGAATCCTTCCATGTCACTTTCCTGCATCAATAATTGAAGAGTAGATGCCTCTAGCTACAAACTAAACATTTAATAAAATATATCTAAAAAAATCTATGCCACTATGCAATTGTGAAATCAATACTTTAGCTGTATTCTGCAGGCATATTATCTCCTGGTGAGGCTAGAAAAGGGAAATACTTTGTACTCTGTATATTCTTTTCCCTACTATTACACTAATACTAAATAAGGCAGACTAAACATAAAGCTGGATCAGCGTTTCTTAACTTTCATTTACAACAGTTTGTAACTCGGCTGGAAAATTTTCCAGATGATGAAACCTGTCATATAAAATCTTAGGCTAACCATCATTTTAGCTTTTGAAGAGAATAAAATACTGCTGAGTCTAGATTAACATGCACGTACTTCTAAAAGAGTATACTTAATGAAGAGCGAAAGGGAGAACGGAGGATGATTTTCAGATCTACTGTAAATAAAATTCAAGACTTTGATTTACATTGCTGTAGTTACAGCAAAATGCTGAACTTCATGAGAAGTTCAAATGGTCTGCAAGGTGGAGGGAATGTTTCCTAGCTTAAGGTTTAAATCGCTTCCCCACGTTGATCCAGACCTCAGTTTCAGCAACACACTCCTTTCTGTTATCTAACGCATTGTCTAGAAGCACTGAGTCACTGTTACTAATGGTCTCCTCCATCAGCAGCTCACTCACGACTCCCCTGCTTTCCTGGAACATGGAGAGGATCCTTTGGACCTGCCTTTGCACTACGTCTTACCTGTCCTTTCTGCAGTTTTTCTCAGTAGATTTTTCCTACCTGAGTTGAACATGATACTTTTAAAGTCAAACTTAGCAATCATTTTTCAACTTTTTTTTTTTTTTCTATTCTAAAGCAATAAAGGGATGAATTTCTAGAAACAAAAGTCTTCTATGGATTTTCTGTATATTTTAGATCACCCTATACATCTCAAAATAGCCTGACAAATAAAGATATTGAAGAAATGAAGAATAAAGTGAAAAGAAAGAATGGTAGTTATAAAATGAAGAGAAAATATTAATATATGAATAAGGAGGATCTAGCTTTATCTGCTCTGTGTGAAATCTTCTTGCTTAAGATTCTGGTGAAGGCTCCCAGAAACAATAGGTCTTGAGCTACACTCCTAATTCTGCTGTTTGTGGCCAACACCTGGAATAAAACTGAAATGTTTGAATATCTGAGGAAGTCAATAGAGAGCAGGAATATATGTGTGTGTGTGTGTGTGTGTGTGTAAATATATGCATAAGTATGTGTATGTACGCATGTATATAAATATGAACATAAATATATAACACATTTAATGACAAAATCCTGAGAAAAATAAATGTTTTTTTTCTAAGACAAACTAAGACAACTGAATACTAAGAACATCTTTGACTAGAAATGAAAAAACCAATATATTTACTGTTGGTAAGGCAAAATATCTCAGTAATTTTGTTTTTATATAACAATTATCTCCCTGCTGTTCTGCGTGCTTATGGATAAAGAAAACGCTCCTCTGACTTCATTTTGGATGGCAACCTAAAATAAATGATAAACACAATAAACAGGATTTTTTTCTTACACTTTTTATGCAAAAGATTTTCATATTCATTGGTTGCCCTAGATTTTTTAATAGGTTTATCAATAGTGGTGCTCAAAACCCTTATGTTCTCTTTTAGTTTGCTTAAGCTGTTTATGGGATTTCATTTCATATGATCTCTATAGAAGACTTTTTTTAACTTAGAAATGTAGAAGTTGACTTTTTCATAATCTAAATGTATTTTTCCTAAATGTATGTCTTTTCTTCCAGAATGACTGCTTAGCTGGGTGTGCCAGGATCAACTATATTCTTTCTGTATCTACTCTGTAGGATTCTTAATAAAACGTATAGAAAAAATGTTCTCACACACACAAAAAATGTGCATTCAGAAGCAATGTGCTGAAACCTTTTCTTTTACCTTTTTTCTTTTGTGTTTCTGTGAGATGCAATATTGTGATACTGAAAAAAAATTATCACCACAGTTAGCAGCAGGCTTGAATTCACAGGATAAGACTGGTTGATGAACAACTTAGAAAATGCATGAGATGATTGAAAAAGTTGTGGCTAAATTTCTCTTTAGAGACTGTTCATTTGCTCTCTCTTCTTAATTCTTCAGTGCCTGAGGATAAGCTTAATTGTGGCCTTGTGGCATATGGCTATGAAGAGAAAGGATGAGCCTTTACTGAAATACATTGCAGATAAAAGGACACTCCAAAAGAAAGAAAAAAAAAAGTGTGGAAAAAATGTCAGAAACCTGACTTTTGAAATTATAACAGCTTGTCGTGTTGCATGGAAATGACGTGTGAGTCTACTGTGCTTAAAAAGAATTGCTAAGGAAAGTTTTGAACATTTTTTTCTGTTTTTTTTAATTTTATTTTATCTCATTTCACCATAATGTCCTGTGTTAATTATCCTAGATCATAACATAATGAAGAGAAACCAGAATAAATCATCTGCCTTGATCTCTGTCATATTAGTTACCCAAATTATACCACTAACAAGCTTGTTTACTGGTGTGCGGTAGGCGAGCAGAACTTGGCCCATGGCAGGAAGGCATTTTGTAAAGTTTATAGAGCTATGTCTCCATGAAGACTGTGTGATTTGTTGGCATTGCCTACATTCTGAAGAGCAAGCTGGTTTTGCATAAGCACTTTTTATCTGGTGCACTATTATTGGCAGCAGAATGGATGACAGATCATTACGGTAGATGTTGAACGCTTACTAAGATGCAAAATAGTTCTAAGTATAAACTTAAAACCATCAGTTTAAGGGTATATTTATAAAATACCATTTTCAACCGATTAATTCTGCCTTGAGCTCAACACCTTTTGCATAACTACAACATCTGTACTAGAAAATTCAAACTCTGATTAGGAGGCAACAGTAAATGGAGAAGCCAGGGTTATTTGTTTTGAAAGTCAATTACCTTCACTGTTTGCAACACATTTTATTTTTAATTTGAATTTGTTTGATTTGTTTGGTTGCAGGTTCCAGTCATTGGTTCTCATTAAATGACCTTCCTAAGCAATTACCACCTGTGCTTATGACTAGATTTAGCAGTGGAAAGTCCTAGGATTGAAGAGTGCTGGGTACTTTTATTTGAAAAAGCAAAGTATTGCAAGTTCATAAAGTTTAACAGTTGGCAAGAATGTATTCTGTACACCTTTTTACATACTTTTATAAAATAAAGGATATTATTGTTTCAGGTTTAGCAATATTTTAGGCTTTAGGCTTGATTCTTAGTGTAGGCTTGACCTTAGTCATACTTTTGAGATTCTTACCTTATTTATACTATTGAAAGCTTACTATATGTGAGATCTAAATTAATCTTCTCCCTATTTCATACACTAGTCATTGTCTTTATTCTCAAATTTCACACCCAACTACCCCCCCAAAAAAGGTGTTCCTATGAAAATAAACTTGTATGTCTTGCTAATACACATGAATTTTCTTTTATTTCAGATTTAGTGTTGACTTAGAGTTGACTTAGAGTTATTTTGAATGGTGTTAGTGGGCAGTCAGCTGTATTCATTGAGGATTGATACAACAATCTTATCTATATAAATGAGTGCTCATTGTATACTTGTGCTGAAAAGTTTAAGCTAGTTAAAAATAAAGAAGTAAAGTATGCCAAGAGGGAAAAATATAAGCAGGTCAGGAGTAGAGGAGATAGTGATAACCTGCTGAAGGTGATACTAGAGGAAAGGTCAAGTATATGTGAGAGGTTATGGGAAGACAAATGTAGGGTTTAGGGATAGGATACAGACAGCATAACAATTTTAATGTTAGATTTCCAACATACCATAGGTAATCTGTGTGTCCTCAGGATTTTTAAGTTGATTTTTGAATTAAGAGGGTACTAGAATTACACTGTTTACTCTTTTTCAGTCACCAGGAGCACATAAACCTCCTCTTCTATCTTTCTTGGCTCAAGATCTTTGGCAGGGGTCAGACTGGTAAATAGATCATTATTTTGTAAGCTGAGAGAGGTCAAAGGTTTCAGCAGCCAGTGGGAAGAAGAGAAAATTAAAAATAATTAGAATACTAATAAACAAAGACAGTTTGCAAGAGGACATTGCAATATGTACTCAGGGTCAGGAAATATGAATTATATGAGAAAGAAAGAAGGAGCCAAGAGAAGCGAGACTTCACAAATGGGAATACTCCTTTTTAAAAATTTAATATAATTATATTTCCACTGATGTGATAACTTGAAATGATTATTTGAATCTCTGGACCACCAACAATACAGAGAATAAATACCTCTAACGTTACTGTTGATAAATATATCAAAGTTAAATGGCTAGCAGTGCCCTAGGTAAGTTGTGTCAGTTGTCTTTGTATCCAGAATACCTATAGCCTAAATCAGGACTCAAAAGTTCATACGATAGGAAAATGAGATAGTCCAATTCATGTTATAGTTTCTGAATGACTTTTCTTTCAATGACATTTCGAATTTACGTACTTTTTTGATACACTAAATAGAGACATACATTTTAAAGTTCCTTGCTTCTTCACTCAATGAATATTCCCATATTCCTGCATATACAATATTTGTAAACTGAATAACTTTCACTGCCTGTCATTCCATGACTATTGAAAGATTCACATTGATAGAAAATATGCTCTGAAGCTATTGAGATTTTATCAGCCACTGCCTGGAGGGAAAAAGTTTAACTCAATTGCAGTTAAATGTGCAATGGTCCAATAAGGTAGACAGGAATCATGCAACGTGTGATCCCTTAAGACTGCTTCTGAAGTATAATGAAGCATGTTAAGGTAAGAGGAAGCTCTATCTCAATAACCTGAGAGACCAAAAAGAACTAGTTTTAAGAAGATTAAGTTTAGTAGTTTTCTGAATCAATCTGTGCCACCTTTGCACACATTGAGACAGCAAAGTGGTGTGCCAGCTCTCTTTAGATTTCCAGAGGGTAGATAGTGGCGAAGTACAGGGTACACGTAATCTTTCTACTCTGAATGATAGCAATTCTCTGTAGTTAAGAACAGAACAAAACTTCCCTTTCATCGGATATATTTTATATTTAAAGATTCTTTCCAGGACTTTATTTATTTATTTATTTTGTCTCTGTATATAAGTCTTTTTATATTTAATGGATGAAAGCATGGAAATACAACTAAAATCCCAAAAAGAAGGAAGCCTAGTGTAAGAGGAAAGGAATTCTCAGAAATATTAAAATATATTCAAAACACATAAGACAGACCTCAGAAATAAGCATTTTTTTAAATCTGAGTTGCTTTTAATGAAGATGGTAGAGCCAGGGGGTGAGGTTCTGGACTGAGATTCCTGGCTTTGTGACCATTCTGCCAGTCAATTCCCACTTGGCCTCTAAGGTGCCTCATCCATGAAATGGGAATAAAGTGATACTTGGTAATCGAGATCAGAGGACAAGCCAGATTAACAGCTATTCATCCCATGTACTTGTAAGGAATCCATCACTATAGAAACGAAAATATTTGCTGTATTTTAGCCTCTGTTAAGTCCTACACACAGAAAAATAAAAGTTCTGAGTACAGGAAGAGAAAAAGACATTGCTGTTGATGATGGAAGAAAGCTTAGCAAGGACTTTAGTCTCCTTTAGCAAGGAGAGGAAGAAAGCCCAGCAGCCCCAGACACTGAAAGAAGTGAAGTATCAGACCCACTAAGGCCCACAGGAGATGATTGCTCTGAAGCTACAGGATGTCCTGTCCTCAATCCTGAATCCCTGTCAGGACTATCAAAGGAAAGAGAAGATTAGTTAAAACTTGCTTCAAGGGGAAACGTGCAAAAGGTCCTTGCTGAACTACGCAAAAGTTTAAATACCTGTAGTGTTAATTAAACAGACAGCACACTGAGTAGTTTTCAAACTAATAGGTTTTTACATTAGGTCAGAAAGCCATATTGACCTTTATAATAATCTCTCCTCCACTAACCATATCTCTGGTTATAAATTGCAAAATCATAATTAGCAAAACATCTTACGAACAGCTACGCCATTATATCTCAAATGAAAAATATTCATATCATTTCAGAATCATGTAATTAGGATAAAAAAATTACCTACTGGTCTCTAGAGAAACAGCAGGAATTCACTCTTTTTAGTCTAGAAAATTCCCCTCAGAGTATTGATTCTTGGCCTAATTGTGGTAATAACAAACGTTCCTTTCCCTGCAAGAGAATTGTTTTTTCATCAGGCATTATTTTAAAAGTTCTTATGCATTTGCTTTAAGTTCATATGCTCATAGCTCATGAAAACACCAAAAGTTACTTTAAAGCACTCTATTCTGATATAGCTACTTATTGATTTACTCTATAAATTTATGCAGTTTCAGTACTTTAAACTTATCATTAATGACTTAATTGTTTAAGTGGAAAAGAAGGCATTAGCCCACTGTTCAAATCACCTTCTTTTGGTACTGAATCCAGAACTCAGCATGGAAAAACATTCAAATACCTTTTGGTGGGCTTTGCATGAGGCCCCTCTAAGCAAATGCTTTAAATATTTTAAAAATCTTATAATAGGAGTTTGCATTTAATCCCTCTGCATTACTTCAAGACATTGTTAATAAACTTTTTATTAAACACATTTTTTTTAACCGAAACCTATAAGGCCTCACGCAATCATCGTTAATAAAATCCGACAGCTTTGCTGCTAATGTGTGAGACAGTGAATCTGGCTGGCATTCCCTTAGCTTTTACTGCTAACAGTAAAAACATGTTTTGACAGTGAAGTAGACAAATATGACATACAGGGAGAAACACTAGGAGCAGATATAACAAATAAGATAGTGGCATTTTGCCCTTTTTACATAATAGCTGTATTGACTATAGTGGCTAGACAAAATATAAGAATTAAAAAGGGCCAGCTCATCTGGTCAACATCACAAATCAAACCTAACATGAGGATATTACAAGTTTGTTTTGATGTATGCTGATATTTAGCTAGTGAAATGGGCTATTCTAAAGTACAAGAAAAAAAAACCAAGTTGGCTGGAAGAACTCTATATGATTGGAAATATTTCAGTCCTCTATTTATACAGTAGAACTAGATGAATTCTGTTGTGCTTCAGATATTAGAAAATAGCTTGCTACTTCTTTATTTCTAGAGATATGATTAAAACAGTTTGACTTTTACACAGTGGACAGAGTAGGAGCTAAAAAATCCTTAAGTTAATAAAATACTAAATCCTCAAGTCGTCATCTGATGTTATCCTGTATTTTTCAGCCATGTATGAGCTCTGAATGGCTGAGCGTCCTGATCATAAAATATGCAAAATTCAAAGCACAGTAACTGTACCAGTCAAAACAAAGGAAAACACTTAAATATGGAAATTAAAAAAAAAAAGAATATTTCTGCAGAAAAGGGCATTTTTTTGCATAAATTTATTGTTATATTTTTATCTTTTCTTCCAAGGTTCCTGTGACTGAAGTCAAGTGTGAATAACTATGAAGATGCTTTCAAAAACCTCTGCAGCACTCAAGTATTACAGCTATGAAATTATGCAGCAGTTTCTGTGAATAATTTTTAAATGTTACATATATATACATATGAAATATATATATGAGCAGTCTTACAGGTT
The DNA here is from genome assembly GCA_003342815.1 of Eudromia elegans. Classification (NCBI taxonomy): domain Eukaryota; kingdom Metazoa; phylum Chordata; class Aves; order Tinamiformes; family Tinamidae; genus Eudromia; species Eudromia elegans. The sequence goes on along the minus strand of PTEX01000004.1, from coordinate 7,976,020 downwards.
TTAGGAGAGACGAGAAGGAAGCCATTCTGTATAAGGCTATCATGCAAATTATATAATTAGGAGGGACTAATTTTTTTTTTTTTTTACAACAGAAACAATTTAACAATTTATAGATAGTCAAAAGATTAAATTTTAAAAACTCAGAATAAATTCTGTTGTTTCATTATTTAGATTGCAGAATTTATATATATAGAGAGAGATGCTGAAAAATCATTATAGAGTTAAAAAGAGAATAAAATAGATTAGAAACTTTCAGTACCTTTGTGGACAAGTTATGAATAGTAAAGAAAATACAGTTTTATTAATAAAGAGATATTTTCAAAGACACAAAATTGTTAGAAGTGAATCAGAATTAGCCATTTTCCTCTGAGACAGAATATACTTCCATAAGTAAATGATATATTATTTTCCATGCTCTATTTTTGGCACAGAGATTAGCCTTGAAAAAAAAATCTATGCAATCCCTTGCTTTAATAGTTTTGTACCAAATACTTTTTAAAGAAACTCTATAACATTCAGTAGCTTTTGGCTCTACCTATGAGTTTATTAGGACACACACAAAAAAAGACTCAATCACTTGTACGACCAAATATCTTAGTCATTTTCACATATATAAATATTAAGAAATTTGTATTCTTTATTAAAAGACATAAGGTATGCTATTTAAACTATCAAAAGGAAATATGAAAAGACTGAGACTAGGAGTGAAAAGACTCGAGCCCATCACAAGTAGTTTTAATATTGTCAATAAGTATTGTAATACTGAAAAGGTGAGAACATTTTCATTAACATATTACCGTTTTAGTATTTATTTTCTTAAGAATCACCTTTACAAGTCTTCACCATTTCATACTGCTTAATGTATTTCCTTCTTTTCATTAAGAGGAATTACATCTCCCAGCCAAAGACTGATGGAAAAGTCCAGCAGCAAGAGACAAACATTGCAAGTAACTACAGTGTGAATCAATATGGTAACAATAAGTTTGTATCTTCATGGTGGCTAGGAAGGTGAAGAATGAAAGTCTGGTATTTATATTTCTCATTAAAAGACAAGAGATTAAAGTGATGTATGAGACATGATATTTCCAGAAAGAATTAGTCATGCAAACATTTCCTTTCTATTTTCCTTTTTCTGTCTTTGTATTTAATTACTGTGGATGTTTATTTAGTGAAAAGCAGTAACACTTTGTAATTTACCTGATGACCTTTTGCTGTCAAAGAGACAGAGTAAAATGGTTTAATTTTCCTTTGAAAGAGGCAAAAATGCAGAATAATGAAAGGAAGCTTGATAAATAATAATGAAGACTGCCTTCTGGTAATAATTAAGAGAGTTCCTTAAAGATTTGATCCAAATTTTGCTGAAATTTGTGGGAGAATGTCCACCAACTCAGTGATGAGTTGCTGTGGTAATCATCAGTAAATTGATATCATTTATTCCAAGGATTACAGCTTGGCCAAAGTCCATAGTGAATAACTATAGCTAGTAAGAAGAAAACTTTAACTCTGTTATTATCATTTAAAAAGAACCATTTAAGAAGACAATTTGTCTACTATCTCAGGTAAGACAAGATGCTAAACTCAGTACTGTTCTGTTCTGATCAGTTCCTGGGCTCGAATATTAACAGTCAATCATTTAGTAACAAAACCACTGAGTATCTTGTCTGAAATTCACTTCTGAGTTGATATAGTCCTRTAGTAATTATATTTAATTCATTTTATAAAGACTTGAAGAACTGGAAAAATAATTGCACATATTATTTCTTTCAGCATATTGCACTATATGATCAGATTAGGCTGTTGGCTATTGCATAAGGTTTGCAGGACAGCGTGTATGAGAGCTATAGCATTTAGCAATTTACTTTACTGCTACATTTTTATCTCTAATTTCTCATCTGTCATTGAGTTTATCCCAACTCTGGCCTTAGTCAACCCAGAAGTTCTGTATGTGACACCAACTTTGAAATATTGAGACATTGTCACAATTCTAAAAACTCTAATGAGGGAATAATTTGGTAGAAGTCTTCTCAGTTTAAAAAAAGACTTTGTAAAGTAAAACAGATACAAAGAATTCAGGGATGTAAACAAACTTATGAATGTGGACACTGGCAATGAAGCATTTCATAATTTTGTTCAGAGAAATTTTGATAATTTTGTGTAGACAAATGGAATACTGTGGGAAAACGACAGCTTACAGCATTGAAAGTTCTTGTGTAGCCTGAACTGTTCTACTCTGTTTTAATGAGAAAATACAACTTTTAATTTGAAGACAACTCTGATCAACAGTCTAAGTGGAAAAAGGAAATAAATATATTTTCTTCTTACTTAAATAAATTGTAACTGATCATGTAGCCTAAAATGGAAACATTGGATTTAGAAAAAATAAAAGAATATGGAATGTTTCTAAATGCAAGAAAAGCTACCCCATTAAAAGGGAAAAGGACAGGGATTTAGAGAATTACTGTGTAAAAATCATTAAAACTACAGTTTAATAGAACTTATTGTAGAATGTAAACAGAACTCTGGGTTTCTATAAAGTCTACCAGATTAGAATAAAAATTAAGATACCTACTAGAACACTCCTTCCTGTGTGCCTGCCTTACACTCTTCCTTTCCTCCGTATTTACTTCCTTTTTTCCCTCTTTCTCACTTTCATTTATTGAAATAATATTTTTATTCCTGGATGCTTCCCACATACAGATTAGAACACAAGAAGAAGCAGAAGTATACAGTGATTTCTAGTAGAAAGTAACCCAGTTTAACTAGTTTGCATTATTCTGAGGGGAATTCATACAAGGATCTAAAAAAACAGTTATGAAGTGACAAAATAGATAGATAGATAGATAGATAGATAGATAGATAGATAGATAGATAGATAGATAGATAGATAGAATCTTAAAGGCTCATTTCCTCTAAACATCCAAAATTATGAGTTTTATATTTTTGCAATGTGATACCAGAAATAACAAGACAACTTGTTAAATTATACTCTAAAAAACTTCAGTAAAAGTGAAAAGAGAAGTCCACTTATTCTCTTTTTTTCCTATGCTTTTGGCTCTGAAACTTGTCTGATTAGAGCCTGTGTCAGCTGCTTCAGAGCAAGTTTCAGAAAAATCCATGCCAGAAAATAATGGCATAGCCTGCATAACAAGGAGCCTTCCTAGCCCTTGCTTTAAAGGCAGAAAAATATTTTTCTTTCTTAGCTTAGAACACTTTATTTTTGCACAGACCTTGTTCTTATGCTCTGAGAACCAATAAATAGGTGTATGCTTATTCTCCACCTTTGTCATATTACCATTTACTCCTCTTCTCTCTGCATTTTCCAGGGAACCTCTTTGTGCTTATGCTTTTTGTCTCTTTTCTCTTCTCTTAACATTCCAGTTTTTATAGAATTCATGGTTTGGTGACCAGAAATTACATTCAAGGTGAAGCTGTACTGCCAGCTTATAATATCACTATAATACCTGTAACGTTATTTTCAAACATATTCTTTATGTATTTCTAAGGTTTTTTCCCCTTTTTTCTTTTTTCTTTTTTTATCTTTAAAGCCAACAGTTTTTCCTTTCTATCTGCCTCTCTTGAGCTCTATAGTTACATTAGAACCCAACAATTTGATAGTTAAAGCAAAGTTTCTAAAGTTTGATATCATGAATAAAAAATTTCATTTTTAGTAAAGTCTTCCATTAGTCTAGGCAAGATCTACTTAAAATCATAGGCAGAGACTAGATTAAATAATTTTAAGTCATGTGCACACTTTGACCTAGACCACTAGTAAATATCCCAGAGCAGTCAGCAATTGTGCACTGCTGGTGTAGAACACTGGTTAGTGACACTTTTAACTTCTCATCTGTCCAGGTTGTTCATTTGCACAGACCACTGGTTTCTATCTTTTAGAAAATTTGTTCTGAGAATTTTAAATCTGTATTTATTTATTTACAGTATATAGAATTCCCTGAAGTTTGTGTGATTTTTCAGGAGTTATTCAGAATTTATGTTTTTACTGGAAAAATGTTGTTTGCACCTTCTTTTCAAGCCTTTTCACTTTCAGATCTCTCATGCTTATCTCAAGATCTTCTTGGATCTTTGTCTCATCTTCAATTCTAAGACTCATTCTTGCTGAAATCACTAATATCTACTCTTACATAGACCCTTGTCTAAGCTATTCCTTCTTATTTCAGGATTCTGAACAATGAGACAGAGTTACTAATAGATCATATATACTAAGAAATACTACACTAAAGTAGTTTTGTTTTATCCTAAAGACGTAGAATTGACAGAATATCTCAAATCACAGGATAGTAAATACTGGGTTTGATGGTAATATGCTATAACCGTCTACTTCCATCTTTTCCCGGTGTCTTCCACTCTTGCTCTCCATGACAGTTCCCCTTTCTAAAAATGTTCATCCCCTCTGACAGCCAAATGCTCTGAAGCCAGCCCTGTCTCTTTACCATTCAACCTCTCACTCCGCTGTGAAAGCAGCTCCCTTGAAGCTTCTGGATATCTATGCCTGATTGATATATGTCCGCTGAAAGTAAATTTACTCAAAAGAAAGCAAATAAACAAACAGAAAAAACCCTCATGACATATTTTCTCCTTTACACACAACATTTTCTCCCATTGTGTACAATAAATTCATCCTCAATATCTCTGACATAACAAACTTGTTGACTGGAAGTTTCCCATCCCTCTCTTTGCATCCCTCCCTGCGCATCTCAACTCTTTACTCATGAATTTCAACTCTATTTCACTTCCAGTTAGGCATCTATTCACATTCCAGTTATAGTTTCCCACATTTCCCTGGTTGTGCTCTGTGTTCTGCCAACACAGCATGCCTCATTTCTTTGCTGTTAGCAACTTGGCTCCTTTCCTCATGCTGACCTCTCTACCTGTCATATAATCAGCCATACTGATGTTTTTCCAACAAGAAGTTGTTTTTCCAACTTCTTTTCAAGATTCACTTCCAGTTAATTTTCTATTTCTCTTTTCTACTGCATATTTTCTACTCTTTTACTTCCTTAAGCAATTAGTATTAATTTAGCAGTAATTTAGAGCCCAATGTCAAAGTATTCTCTGCAGAGCTAAGAGTATTGAATTAATAAACTGTTTGCATAATAGCTGCTTGCATGATCATTTATCTTCTTCCTCTCAAGTCTCCATCATCATCTATTCATCTGCTTTTCTTCTTATTTTTAGTATATAATATGGAAATACTTTCCCTCTGTTTCTGAAAGTACCATGAATATCTGAAGCTCTCAAGAAATAGTAAAAGTTGTGCCTGAAATGTATCACTTTAGAGTCTCAAAAAAAAATTCTTTTAAAACTAACACAGCTTTTGTATCAAATAAACATTGATGGCAGATGCCCAAATACTAATAAATTTCATCTGCATCATTTGCAGGCTAAAGTCTGCATGGAAGTCTGATGCCACACTGTGATTCCACAGGACACAGCCCAGAAAATACAATCTTTTAAAGTAAGTTTACTTCTGCAAGGTCCTAGATTTCCAATCAGTAAAATACAGAAGATTGCATCTCCTGTTCTCTGTAGATTTCCAGAAAGCTTCCTGTAAAGCCGCACATTATATACATTTATTCCAGCTTTTCTGGAGGAAAGTCCTTCTAAGAAAATTGACAGTGCTGGGTGCTCAGCTTCACCACTTGTCCTTGGGCTCTGCTGCTGCTTCCTGCTCACTACTACCTCTTGCACCACCCCAAGTTCTCAAAGGTGTACTGGCTTGAGGTCTGCACTTCCCTTGTGATGTGCACGTAGGAAAGTGCACTTAAAAAACGCAATTAATGTGTCAGAAGCATTATTACAAATCAGCCTCAGTACTGTCATTGGGTTCTTTATGATAACAACACAGTGTGAATACCATTTTGCTTTTAACAAGTGAATTAACATTTTACCAAATATTTTGCATGGATGAGCAAATCACAGGTTATGATTTTTCACTTGTGTTTAAACAACATGTTAAAGATATTCAGGATTTCAGGTTAGATATTTCATATCAGATTGTGCAGAGTGCCTAGACTACAACTTCAAACTGCTTGATAACCTAATCAGCACAGAATTCTGCCAAGTACCTCTCCAATGGCAAAGGTTAATGTGAAAACACTGTATGGCCTTTCTCTGGAGCAGCATGAACATCAAGACAAGTTCAGTTACAAGACACTCAGTGCCAGAAAAAAAGCTGACTTTTTAAAAGACCGTCTAAAATCATGAGATGCTGTCAGAAGGGTAAGACTTGTTTGCTCAGGTGATGCAGCGTTTTTCTGGTTGGCCAAAGACTGTTGAATGGATCTTCACAGAAATTAAAACTCATGATAAATCTTACATCCTATGCATCAGGGGTGCACTTCTCTGACCACATTCCCATCAATGTAAAAAATTTACAGTTTAAAATAAAAAGAGTCTACTTGTGTGGAATACTTTATTGGGTGTTCAGTTCTTTGCCCTATTATAGAAGAAACAGAGCAAACCATGTAACTAAATTTTGAGTGACTGTGAAAGCGCAGCTTAATTTCAGTCAGCTGGAAGCACTTTACTGAGATATCAAAATTAGGAGCCTGATTTATCCTGTAGTGTTGTCAATGATAAAAAAAAAAAAAGTGGAATTCATCCTCATGATGTAAATTGGCACTGGAGGTGCCTTCAGCTTTTAGAGGATGTCTCACAACAGACCGAGCTCATGCTGTTCATGACTCAATTGAAAGTTTAAAGCTGAGTGCCACTAGAAAGCATACAGATAGTGGAGTGGTGAAGGCCTTCTAAGAAACTACCTAACAAAACAAATTAGAAAGTTTGTACACCTTCTAGAAATGTGGGATTAAAAGATTCACTGTACCATAGCGGCATTCTGGAGTACAGAAATATGTAAACATATAAATGCATAAAGCATATAAATATAAAACATATAAATCCTCCAGCATCCCAAGGCATGATGCGTAAGGTAACAGCTTAACCTTTCTTCATGGGGCAAGCTTGTGACCAAGGAGAAGCTGCTCTGTGTTGTCTCACCCAGAGAACCCAAGTGTCGCTGTCTTTAATCGTTCTGTTCTACAAAAGGCAGGAATAAGCTGCCCTGTAAAGCAAAACTGTGATATCAAGAACACTGACAGTACAGACCCAGGATGAGTTTCTTCCCTTAGCACTTAAAATATCCAATTTTATTTTCTAGATTCTTCACCTTTTTGAGTCCTAGCAATCTTTTCCCTTCACAGGCAGCAGTGATCTGGTCATGTTTCATTTTAACTGTTCTTTTGGATGTAGTATTGCACTTTCCTCTTCAAGGCTCAATGTTTTTTTCATGGCCTCTTGTTTCATATCAAATGTAGAGAATGAATTCAGGACTGCTTGACAAAAGAAGTCTATCATGCAAATGGCTGAAAACCTGAGGAGGTTGCTTGTCTGAGCTAGCTGGTGGGATGAAGAGTGTGCTACTTCTCATGTAAACAACCTAATTAAGGTTTAGTTATGTTAAGCCTCAAAAATCTATTGTAAAATGACTGTGTGTATTTACTGCATGTGAAATGAAATAGGAGGTTATATGGAAAGATTTGCTACAACCGTTATAACAGCAAAGACTATATCAGCCATCTCAATCTGAAAAAGTGCCTGGAGGCTAAAAGCAGTAGGACTCAGTTCGTATGTGTTTTGCTTTGCAGTGTATCAAATTACCATCACGACACAGGCTAGTGCTAAGCAAGAGTGTTTGTGTGCAGTACTGTAGCCTTCTGCTATATAGTTTTGCATCGCCTGCCTATTGGCATRTCAATTTCAGTTAAAGAAACAACAGAAGACATCCTGCAGTCAGGAACACATTCCACAAGTGTTTTTATAGGTATTCTAACGCAATAACTATGGTATTATTATCTTCTTCAGTAAAAGAAAAATAAAAAGATTGCTCATCATGTACTATATTCACAGAAACACTCCAGAGACTCTATGACCTTAAGAAGAATTGAGTGTAAATATATGTGCATTTCATTCACTCTTAGGACCCATGTTTACAATTAATATTTGTCTTTGCAGTGTAAAACCCACTATTTCTATGAAGACGCCATTGCAAGGAGATTACTATATGTTGGGAAATTTTAGTAATGTCTATTATAGCCCCTATACTGGATGAAAAAAATACACAGTTTATGCGTAAACGGTGTTCATGCTGTGTCCATGGCAGGCTAATATATCAGACAGTTCTGAAAGGTTTAAAAGGACTTGCTTATCTGAGTTCATAGATATGATAGCTGCTTGAAAATTCTCTGTGCCCAGTTCATCTTAGAAAAATCAGGATTGAAATTATCTAGAGGTAGGTGAGGGCTTTCGTAAACATTTCGTAAGAGAATTTACTTTGTGGTGACAGGTTATGGGCAGACACCCCTGGAGGCTGAAGCTTTTTGTTTATCTACTGGATAGCTTTAATTCATATCCTAGTAGTCCAAACTTCTCCACTCCATCACTACTGGTAGGCCCAAACCTGTGATGAAAGTAAAGTAGGATCTCTATACTTTTAAACCTGAGGATATTTAATGGGGGCAACTGTTAGTGTCATTGTTAAGTGTTTTTTTAGCTGACCTGAAATAGGACCAGTGTCTTATTTTCCCATAAGCTGTGAGACAGCTTTGTATTGAAAATACAAATGATTATCACTCTAAATTGTCCTGAAATCTGAACTACTCCTCTGATGGAAAGAAAATCCACCCTTCTCCCCTTAAGCTGTACAGATCAACCACCAATTATATAAACTGGAAATCTAGAAGCAAAGCTACCTCCTTACTGCTGCTCTGTGTGCTTGATATACTGATAATTCTAATCATGACACTAATGAAAACTTGGATGATGGTGACTCATGGTAAATTTTCATTTGCTGCACATATTTAGTGTACATAAAGTACATATATAGTATGTCATAAAATTTGTGTCATAATTTTATTGTGAAAAGCCCTTAATCATTTCCATGATTCCAATTATAGTGTTAAAAGAAAGCCTGTCTTAAGAGAGGTTTTCTAAACAAATCCCAAAGCAGCCCACCACTGCAAGATCTCTTGCTGATTTCTTTGATAATTTTCTCTGGTAATTTATAAGTTGCTAGATTTCCTGAGCACTTCTTATTTTTTTACAGCATAGAATTTCAAACAGATCTCGTTTACCCCCTGTCCTAGGAGGACCATTTGGAGAAAAATAAACAACAAATAAACAAACAAAAATCAACCAGATAGTTTCCATCTCTTTTCTTCTGTGTATATGATTCTCTGTTTTGTAGTGGCCAATTTAATACAAATAAGTTAAAGCAGTGCAGCTAGGAAAAACAAAACAAAACAAAACAAAACACATCGCACATGAGGTATCAGCTATTTCAGACCTAGGACTCATCATGGACCAATTCTTTGAGGATAGCGTATCCATTTCACAAAACCATCATAATATTGGACAAAACTGAAAAACTTTGCTTGTGAGAGAAACATGAATRAGAAAATGCAGGTCAGATGTGTATTATATTATATATATATTATAGTAACAGAACTTAAACTGCATGCTTATCCTTAGCAAGGGCCAAATACTTGAATGTGCACCAAAAGAATTCCCATTACGTTCTGAGAGAGCTGGTAATTCAGCTGCAGGAGAAGCATATTTCTCACGCTTTAATWAATTACTGGTTTTCATGACCACTACTCCTGATCCAGAAAAGAAGAAAATGCTTCCCAAGGAAACCTCTGCTATCTAAGAAGGCTTAAGTGAATGTTATTCACTCCTAAGGATATCATAGAACCAAATTTGATTACAAATCTTTAACGTAAACTTATTACAACCTTTTATATAGTKGATGATTTAAGAATTTATGAAAGGAAAGTGATTTATAAAATCATCGTGATGCAGCAGAAAGACATGCTGGCACAAGGAATTATTTTCATGAACTCTAATATATGGAACGTATAAGCAGACATAAATACAGATCATATACACCCCTACAAAAGTGACTTTTTATTTTTCAATATTGCTGTTGATTTGAAGCCTGTAATAGTTTCAAGAGTATAATTTTATTATTAAAAGGAAAATAAGAAAATATTAAAATCTGAAAAAAAGTCAAGGAACTGGGTAAAAAATGATATTTGTTAAATGGCAACATACATTAATGGGAAAGTTCATTTATCTAGGACTAGAGATTGTATTGCCTGAATTTCATCTCAGGCAGAGAATCAATAAACTATTAAAGTCTGTTCCAAGAACTTGCAAGGCATCTAGGAAGCATGTTGATATTTTGCTTGTCCTCTGAAGGAAATAGAATATAGCTCATTTAGGTTAGGCCTCCACACATTTCAGTATAAGACAAAATTTATGCATGAGTTGTCTTGGTGGAATTCATGGACGTAATTATATTCTTTAATCATAGCTGATTTATACTTAGCATCTTGCAGACAGCACTCCATGAGATGCACTGAACCAGCCTTACAGTCATTGAGTCACAGTAGGGAACAGGGAGAACATTGGAAAAATGAGAATTACTGAATTTTCAGGTTAGCCTGCTGGTCTCTATGACTCAGTTTTTCCCATTTGTAAACACAGACAGTGCTGTTCGTGTGCTGTCCTTTGAAATCTACGGACTGAAAACTGTGATAGAACAGCTAGGTACTCCACTAATTTAATAGTGCTCCATTTATTCTTTCTCTTTATATCAAAATACTAGTTGTTGGAATTACAGCCTTCTGCACATTAGTATGTAAAATGAGTGTTCAGATATTTTAATTAATCTTATTTTGGAATTCATTTTCTTTCTTTTTGACACAATACAGCATGAAGATTACATGTAACTGCAGAAGATTAACTAATTGGAAATAAAGCATTGCAAATGTTATTAAAAGAGACTGATAACTATACATGTTCCTAGAAGGCTGTTTTATTTGGGTGGGTACAACAATAAAAAACAGCATGAAGATTGCATGTTACAATTAACTGTTCTTGAAAATACTCATTCAAAGGCAATGGCAGGCTCAGGAGTRCCTTCTGGGAAGCAAGTAGTAGCATAAGTCCAAGAAAGCAAGCTCATTTAAATGTTTCTCTACAAGAAATATAATAAGCTATATTGACATAATAAATATAGCGTTGGGTCAGGTCTTGACCCCTATGAAAGATATTTCGTCTGAGTGTGGCGTGGAGAATCAACTTTCAGGCTTGTTTACCCAGGTACTTGAGGGTTCTGTCAGTGAAGAAAAAGGATGCGCGGTCAGAGCACTGCTGGCCTCCAGCTCTAAAATTAGAGCATAATTAGAGCTGCCATAAATTGAGCCTTAGATTTGGCCACCTGCCAAGAAACAGCAAAGCACAAATGCTATCCACCACTCTCACTTTTTGCACCTCTTAAGTGTCGGTAGTTTAATGGCTATCTGCTTCAGTTCCCAAATATTAATTTTCACCAGAGGAAGTAATAAAGCTTCTTTTGGACAACTGTCCAAAGAACACTTATAAAGGATGTGTGTCCCCTCAGAGCTCTTCTCCTCCTAAGTAACAGGTCTAGAAAGGTTCCTTATGACAGGAGCTGAGGTGGAACTGATGAATAACAGTGTAAGCTTCAAAAGCTTGTATTTTCCCCTTCTGGGCAAAGACTACTATTCTGAGAACATAATCTGTTATTTCTGACAGAGATATTTTTCTAAAGTTGTCCTAGGTAGTTTAGACCTAATCAAAAATATGGGAATACTCATGTATGTGTTCTCTTGCTTTTATTGTTGATGAAAATATTAATATAGAACAAAGCAATTTATCTGAGCCTTTCTTTGAACTGACTTGGAAAGAGATAATACTATTAACTTTCTACTTATGTTGATGAGGTAGGTCCACGCTGTACTAAGGGTGATTTTATAAAAAGTTAAAAAGTCAAAAATAAAATTAATGAAGAAGATTTTACAAATAATAGTTTACATATCCATTCATCAGCAGGCACAAAGACTGCACAAAGTTGATGCTTTTCCTTAACTTCTTTTGAAGTAGAGCCAAGCAAAGAAAGTGAGTAAATACAAGCAGTAGGGACCTTATGTGGCTATATCTTCAATTATAATCTATTTCAAGACTATGTTTGAAGAAGTCTCTATTATGTTGTTTTCTTTTTTTTTCTCTGTGTGTGTGCATTATCACACAAAAACTTAATGATGAAAAAATGTGATTTGCAGAATTCACAGAGCTAATGTCTTCACCCATTTGTAAACTGTAAATAAGGCTGCAGATGACAGGACATCTTCTAATTTATTGATGTGATACTACTACTAGAAGAGCTTTTCCTCAGTTGACTCCAAACTTGTTAATCTCTTCCAGTCATGAAATAGGAGAACAGCTGTTTAAGAAATGCTGGCATTTGAATGAGCTCTTCTAAGTTTGCTCAAAGTCAAATTCCCACTCCAACATAGTTCTGTTGCTGATGTCACTGTCACCAAGCACTGTTGGGCAAACACAATCTTTGTAGGAGTATAAGCCTGTAGAAGAGTGATTCCAAAGGCAATTTTGATTTTCAATTCTTAGGGCCTCTCTGCTTATCAGTAAAGGAAGCCTGAGCATTCCTTAGGAAGACCTATCCCTCRAAGGGCTGTCTGTACTGCACATTCTAATGGATAGAGAGATTCCTAGGATTAGCCAGAACTGTGTGGAGGAGTGCACAAGGGAGCAGCAAGGTGGACTGACAGCAATAGTGGAGTGTTGTAGTGATGCAACACTTTTGGAAATATGTCAGGCCACTCACAAATGCAGAGTGCACATAACTATGCTGATGCAATTAAATTACTTCTAATTCTGCAGCCAACCTGGTTCATGCTAAAACTCAGGCTAACTCTACCTCAGATGCCTCACACTAATATCTTTTCATTGTGTCCCACTACATTGAACAGATAGAGTAGCACGCACCTAGTGTAGGCATCCCCAGGAATGTGAGAGTTAAATATCTAATAATGAAGAGTGTCATGTCACCAGAGCATTCCAGGAAGCTGCAAGTCAAGGGTCTTCTTTTGCCACTGCAGCCATGAATAAATTATATAAAAAAATGCCATATACAAAAATAAAGCATGAAAACACCATTTGGGGATAAACACATACTATAAATAAGCAGAAGTAGCAAAATAACAAACATACATTGCAGATGATGGAAGTGACAAGGTTGAAATTATGAAGCATTAAAAAATTCACAAACACTGAAGTACTTACTTAACACTTTCTGCACCTGAAGTATGGAAACTGAGAGTCTCAGACCAACCAAAGTCACAGACCTGCAGAAGTAGCCTCTGAAAAACAGTTTCAAAGTGAAAGAAGAAAACACCTGATATTTAGTAGGAGTGTGGAAAGGTCACAGAAGAAATGATATTTTATGTAGTCAATTATACCTGGCGGAGATACKGATGAGGCGCACTACAGGGACCGTGTGCACTGGGGTCTGGGGGGCAGCAGTGAGGTTGCTCTGGCTTGCAGCAGTGATTCATTGCTGGGCTGGAAGCTCTACCTTTCTGCCACTGAAATGCATTCGTCACCAAACTCCTTCGGACGTATCCTCAGCACCTCTGCATGCTGTGCAGGAATGCATCCCCTGGGTTATAGGCATACCCTAGTCTCGTGGTAAATTAAATATTCACTGTTGACAAAATTCACCTTATGACAAAATGTGACAGCTTTTCCGAAGGTGCATCAGAGATTTTGAAGTATTTGTTTGTTTTGCTCTCATTAAAGGCATTTTTTTTCTACTTTTGTTTTGTTTCTAAATGTACAGATTTTAGGTATCGATTTTGTCCTATTTTCCATTTTTAAAGCAGGAAAATCATTAGCAACACACTTCTCCTGTTGGTCTTGACAGACATTAATGTTTAATTTTCCTGGTTTGAAATGTTAGAATTCATAGATGTCTTAATGAAACACAGACATTAACTTAATATGTTGAAACAACATAGCAATTGATAATGAATATATGAACACATATATGAATAAGTTTTCTTTTCAAAGAATTGTTTTGGCCTATTTTAGAGTCATTGCTTCATTTCAAAATTACAAAAATTAGCAGGATTTTTAAAGATTTCAGGTGCCTGGATTTCTAGAGCAGATGTCCTGTAGTGAAAACTAAAGAAGAGATTTGATTTGGTGTGAGGACCCTTGCAAATGGTTTGAAGGTTTGTTCAGGTAATGACAACCCTCCTAGAGGCTCCTTATGAGTAACAAGGGAAAAATGGCAGTACAGTAAAATTCATTTTCTAAAAAGTTTTTAGAATTGTGACATAGCCAAAATATTAACACAGAGATTCTGATATACTTCCTTGAGGTTGCTCGTATGGCCTCTTGCTGTCTGCAGTAGGACCTACTGCTGCAGAATGTCTTGAAACGTCATGAGTAAGCCTAGCTGAGTGCCTTACAGAACCCCTTGCTCTGTGATAGTGAAGCCTTAAATCATGCTCTTATTCTGGCATACAAAGTAATAGACATACTGGCATTTAAAAATGAGTGGGTGAAAACATATCTTGAAAATCCCAAACAGATTTGTTTATTTTACTCTCACCTTTAATCACAAATAGAATTATTCTTTCCTCACAAACACTGTAAATCTAAGCTTTTAGCTGAGCATTTAGTGGAACATCTACCCAGTAAGCTTTGCTTATGTTGCAGACAGCTACCCTGAGGAGTGATTTGAATTTAAATGTGATTCCCTTATTAGTTTCTGCTAACTGCAAATATCCCAGGCACTTAATTAAGTGGCTGAGTAATGTATGAATGCTCACTTCTGCTTGTCATGCAGAACAAAGTGATGTATTTAGATTCTATGCACAATATGAAATTTAATGACACAGGCAACAGTAATTTAGAAAACCTTTTGTTTTTTTATTGCCCTTGTTTTTGCTTGGGCAATCTCCTTTTCGTGTGTGTTTGGCTGCTGCAATGTTATAGAAGTTTCTGTAAACACTGGCTGCTAGCTAAAGAATTTTCAGATTAAAATGTATTTTGTGTTGTGTGTTGCTAAATGCATAATATGTTGTTTACATCTTTTTTTTTTTTTCTCCCAGTTTTTTTGGAAAGAATATACAAAAGCCAAACCGACTTCGATGAACTGTTCTTACTTGATTTGGCATGGAATCTGCTGTTAGATTCAGTGAGTGTTTGAATGGACTAAATAGTGCACTGTAAGAGGTTTTACAAAGAGAAAGGAAAGAAGAAACAAATCAAGCCTTTTTTTTTTTTTTTCTTTTTTTTTCCTGGAGCTGATGTTTCCTGAAAGCTCCAGTGACTTTCTGTAGTCCTCCTGATCTCTTTATAGATTTTATAGCCTATATTCAGTCATCAAACCTCTCCGCTTCTTTCCTGCTGTTTAGTAGTTTGCATTTATATTTTTCCCCAGGGTATGACACTAGTTTTTCCCTATCCTGAAATTTTTCCATTTGCCCTGGTATTTTCTTGTGTTTGCAGAATCCTCTGTAGACTCATAATCTGAACAAATGTGTGTGATTTTGTAAAAATCAGAGTAGCACATATGTACAATAATTTGGACAGCTGTTTGAGTTGTCAGATTTTCATGTTATTGTCATGTATAACTAAATGAATTCGTGTCCAACTGCTTTTGCTACTTCAGTTCAAGCTCTAAAACTTGGCTATCCCTTTAATTAGAGCTCTAACCATCTCTCATGTCTATAAATTCTCATTTAAATTGCCAGAGTAGTTCCTCAAAAAAATGTTCAGCTGTATTCTTGGCAAATTGCTATTCCTGAATAATGTCAGATTTGAAACAGCCTGTATCCCCAATCGGTCCTTAAAAAATACATTTTTGCCAAACGAATACCACACAAACAGCATCATCCAACATGAAGTGTTGAGGTTAAAATGGTATCTTTTTTTTTTTTCTTTCTTTCTAAGGACTGATATTTCCTATTATTATTTGTTTTACAGCATTTTGTAAGCAGTATGTATTACATGTCATATTTAGATTTTTACCTGCCTTGGTTAGTAGCATTGCCCCATGACAGCAGTATCCAAGCATCTCTTACAAGCCTCAAACTACCTTTTTTCCACTTTAGAGAGAGGACCTATGTACAGGCAGTTTGGGAGTATGTATGGTTTATCTCACTTATCTTTAGCCTTTCTATAAATTAGACATACATTCCAAATTGGTCATATGACCAGCACTAAGGCCAATGGGAAAATAAAAGTTCCAGAATATGATTCATCTCAGTAAATTTGACACATATTTCAGGATGGGAGGAAGCACAGAGGCAGCATGATTCTATAGCATGAAGCTATTTTGGCATCACTTGTTTATCACTGATGCTACTAAATGCTTGAAGATAGTTAAAAATAAGTGTGGTGCATTCTATCTTTCATGATAAATTGAGGTCAAAGAGGAGATGTGTAACCAAGGTAGTAGTTATATGTAGACCACTTGTCATTGCACTGTATCTTGTCAGACAGTTAGAAATAAATTGGCTGCCTTGGAGACTTTGTGCTCCAGCATAGCTGTCCTTAATCCTTGTCCATATACAAGGCTTTTGGTCTTTGACCTCACAGAATTTCCTTCAGGTCAACATAGCTAATAGAAGAGCAATTTTCTTCCCCAATATGTTCAAAGCAATAGGTTAAGAATGTCTAAATAGAACAGTTAAATGAAGAGGGGAAAAACAGAGGTTTCTTTTTGTATGATATACACACAGCTATACAAAATGATTAAAAGCTATTAATTAAGTAATATTAGTTACATTTATATATATATATATATATATACTCATCAGAATTGATGGGTTTGATGCATTTTAGGGTTTTTATTTTGGGGTTTGGCCTTTCTTTGCATTACTCAGCCTGCTCTAAACCTTGATATAATTTCAGACAAAATGAAAATCATAATCTACTTGCTTCTTTCTAGAACAGCAATGACTAAACACCCAACCCACATTTTTGGCTGTTAGTTTCCACCACAAATTGCTCATTTTTATTTAAAAGAAAAAAAAAGAAAATACTGTGAAGAATGTATTGCTGCAGAATTCCATCTAGTGAGTGTTACATAATTAATCCCAGTTCTATTTACCTAAAGAATCCCAGTTCTTGTATATCTCATCTTTCATAAGCTACCCCTTTCTATGAGTTTGTGTGATCACTTTTTACATGTACTCATTCCCATAGCCTACTGTTTAATAACAGAATAAAACAAAAGTGTTCCAACCTTCCTGTCCTTTCTCAATTACAAGGAATTAAAGCAAGAAACTCCAATTACTTTTCAAACTAGTAAAAAAATAAACCTGCATAAGAAAATATAAGGGTATATTTGGATCATAAAACATGAATCACTTTCTTGAGTGTACATTTCCTATAGAACTTGATTTGTTTGAACATTTCTGTTATTTTTGGAGTCAAAAGTTCCCTAACAGGTAGATTTCTTTCATAGCTGATCATGAAACTCCTAATACAGTGGATTCACCAAAAGAATTACCAAAATCAGGGTCTCAAAGGGTGCCTGACAAGTTTAAGATCAAGAATGGTCCATCCTAACAAGCAGGAAATCAAGTAAAGTTATGAGGCAGAGTTTCTGGAAAACAAGGAATTCCTGGCAAAAATCGAACATAAAAAATAAGGGTGGAAGCAGAGGGCATGTGAATGGTCAGACATCTACCTCAGCACTGCTGACTTGCATTGTGACTTGCAACTATCACAGTCACAACTATGGTGGATCTTGAAAAGATCCTGTTTTCTGCCAAAGTGGCACACTATTCTAGCCCAATTTCTGTGTATTTTTCCATCCATTTCTCACAATCTTAACTGATAGTTTCACTACAGGTAGGATTTACTTGTACAGGTAGGTAACTCTTACATTTACCTATGCAATGTCTAATCCTGGCAGGCTTTTCAGGTCCTGATCCTTTAGTCACATTATATTCTAAAGTGGTACAATGAACAGCTGCATTGAGCTAACTGACCCCAAATGAGCTATTTTAGCATCAAACTGGTATGTTAGTCTCATGCACCAGAGGAGTTAATTTGTTCTGTTGGGAAGCACTGGGCCAGATGAAGCATTGTGCTAATAAGACTATCCTTTATCTAGTAGCTGATTTAGCATTTAAATCCAGCTTGAAAAGCTCTGCACTGGACCTCCCTGTGCCTCCAGGTAAATCTCTTTGGACGGACTGCCTGGGAAGTGCTGATGGGAGAGAAAACCACTAAAGAATATCTGTCCCTTTTCTATGCAGTCAACTGTTTTGCACTGTAGGTACTTTAATGGTTCAAACTTCTAAAATTACTTTGAGTTATTATGCTATTGAATTCAGGTCATCCGCCAGGATATTCAACTGTAACATCATTCATAAATTCATTTCTCTGACTTCCATGCTGTATACTATTGGTGATTTTAATTGCTTTCCTACTTTCCTGCTGCAAAGCTGAATGTCTCCTTGGTTAACTAGAAGTAAATGCTCTCTCAGTTTGTTTTCCGTGATTCAATTATTTGCAATTTTGTTTTGTGTAAAGAGTGTAACAACATTGCCAATGCTACAGGAATGGCATTAGGAATAGCATAGAGGCAGAGACACACATAGAAAAAACACCACTTGCACAATTATGCAGTTTTTGCTAATCACTGTGATTTATAATATGCCAGAATCAACTTTCATTATACTTGACTGTCATCAGTCAGGTTAGATAGAACCCATACTACTTAAAAGCACCATCTCTTGACTATCCAAAATACAGCACTTTACGAAGACATGTAGAAGACTCAGAATGTCTAGCATGTGTAGAATTAAGATGTACAAATAATGATGAAATGTCTTTTATTCATAAGAATGGCCATCTCTGGAGTGATATAATTTTACTGTGAGCTCTATAAGCTAGTGAACATTTACTTGAACAGCATAACTATTCCTTTAACTATGTATTGTCTTAAAATAAAAAAAACTTAATCATTATTAATATATTTTATACTACTATAATAAATATAGTTATAATACATTCTGCTATACATTAATTATAGATTAACATATGCTGTGTATCTATATAATTTCTAAGAAAAATATAGAGACACATTCATATAATGATTTATTAGCAGCTCTAAACTGAAATAGGTAGGAGTGGTGTCACAACACTTAGCCTACTCACAAGCTGGGTTTTAACTAGCTTGAATAGCCATCCAAGGAAAGTTGTAGCTGGGGATAACATTATTTGAGCTGAGAAGGTTAACTAAGCATGTCAGTATGTGTTATAGTCTCAACTGGAATTGCAATGTAAACATAACTTGAGTTGGTAGCAGGCAAACCTGTTTAATAGAAGCTGTCAGATAAAGCAATTTCTTCTACAACTCCCTTTTGATATAAGTTTTGACTCTTGAAATTCTGAAATATTTCATTACAGTCATGCCCAGTAGTCCTAATAGAAGAATACTAAAGATAATATAAAAGGTACCTGAAGATATCTCAAGATCTCTTCTTGTTCCATGTTATATGATCCTGCAAAATTAATCAAAAAGTTAGACTTGAAATTGTTTGAAAATAATTCTTCAAGTTAAAATCTGCAGGGTATTTATTTATGCTACATTTTTTTCATAATCAGCATATTAAACCAAGACCAATCCAGCATAAAAACATTATTAGAAATAATTTAGTGTTTTACAGTTGTGAATTTATCACAGAAAGTGCAAGCTTACACACAATTAGCCACAGATGCATTGCCAAATGCATTTGGAAAATTTCACATAGGAAAAATTTTGCTAAGATTTTAAGAATCATACTTATTTTTAATAGAAAACTTAACTTAAACCTGCTGGAGCAAACTCCAGAGTAGCAGTGCCTGCAATGGACTATGGCTTGCACATCACAGAAGAGAAAACCCTCCATATTCAACCATTAGCCATTAGAACAACACCTGAACTAGCTCAGAGGCCTGGGTAGCTGTGTATTTCACATAGGGCTGTGCTTGTGTCAGAACACACACGGAAGAATATATTTTAATATTCTGAACTTGTGATCAGAGAAATCAAAGATACATTTCTTTAGGGCCACTGAGGAAACAAGTTTGATTCCTGCTGCTGCAGTTATTCAGCAGGATTAGAAAAACTTGCAGAATTTAATAAGGGCTGATTGACAACTTTTCCAAAAGGAACAACTTTATAATATACATGTATATATTTACACATATAGTAAAACTAGTCTAGTCCACCAGCATGATGAAGAGGCAGGCATAAAGTCCTCTATAAAATTCTGCAATTCAGCATCATTTGCTCCAGGAACTGAAAAGAATAAAAAAAAAAAATGTTCTGTTCATCTCATCTCTCACTCTCATCCTTCATTTCCTCTTGTTTCTTTCTGCTGAAAACTTAATGGAATGGCTCTTCTAACTTTGAGGTAAGAATTATTTGCAATCAATAATGCCATTGCAAATGGAAGTGCAGTGACCTAGGAACAACAAATACTCTATTTTTTTAGTTACGCTTTAGATGAATACATAAATATCAAAGCCATTATGCTAGTGAATAAAACAGGTAAGCTAAAGTCTGAAGTAAAAGCAGCCTACTGTCTGCATACATATGCACATAAAGCCATAGAAGCACTTAAGTAGATGTGTCACTTTACTTACATTAGGAAACCCGTATTAACTTGATTAAAATGGCTCATACTGGCTTGCAGAACCTAAAAATACCTAAGGTTTTAATAAGGCTGTCTTGAAAGCTGAGGATATTATACTTTGTGTCCTTTCCACATGCCAGGCACATTCAATTTATATTTCTATGATACAACAACTGGTTTATATGTAATACATGCACACATACATCCATGCACATGCACACTCTACGAAAAGGATTCTCATAGGGTTGCAACATGGTAATACATTTAAGACATGTTTAATGTTGGGGACATTTCATAAAAGTTTACAAGCTTAATCCCGCTGAACAGAACATCCAATACTGGCTTTAGTAAGGTTAGTTACAATTTCCATTAGCTTTTTTTCTGATAAATGAAAAATAAGAAGATATTTCATTCCCATTATAGAGATAAGAATTACGTATTAAAAAATTATACTGCAGTAATTAGCTCACAGGCACAAAGTTTCTCATCATATGCAATGACACTGATGTGTGCTTTCCAGCTGATGATGATGATGAATAGATTTTTCTTCCTCTTAAAGAGCTATAATAACAAACCAACCCACAGGAAATGACTTTGCTTTCTCAGTTCTGCAGTGGACAAAAAAATCTATTTCTAAATAATACAGAGGCTTTGACCCCAGCTGAGTTCAAGCCCACAGGCTAGGGAAGAGTTTTGTTTATATCTTAAATGGCTATAGTGATTTATGTCTCTCAGCTGGACTTGGCTGCTCTATTGCCTTCCAGAAGACAAACCTACCCCGTATATGTTGTCATCATGAAGGATGGGAATTTCTCCTAACTTTCTAACTCCATGAATGCAGTCAATCTGATTAAGAKCTTAGGAATAAAATTATTTGTGTCCTTTTCAGATATCTACTTTAACCCTAAGTCCCGTCACAATCTACAAAATAAGTATATCGATATCTTGGCCTATGCCATCTTTGGACTTTAAATACCAAAACAGTCTCACAGAAAACTTGCAGCAACAGGTATCATATAAAAGAGAGGCAATACTCCACTGGTGGCAAGATGTCTCAAAGACAAGATATTTTAATACTAAATAATGCAGCGTTAAAGTGCTTTTGTGAATTTAATCTTGACTGTTTGTTTCCACTGGTGGTAAAACAAAAATTAAAAATATGTTTAATACTTTCTATATTGTTTGTTACTACGATTTATATTTTAGGAAACTCTTCATAAAATATTAACCGCTAGAATGATTTTTTTCCAGGAAGTTATTAACTCATAGGCACATGGAGCTGTCACTGCACATGTGTGCTGCAGCACTTGCTCTCAGGAGAGTTTTAAGTACAATAAGGAGCTATTTTCTTCTAAATTATGGCAGAAGCTACAGAAAGAAATAAAGAACAAAAAAAAGTTATTTAACTTTAGGGGACTAAATAAATGAGATTTTCAATATATTATATGTGTTTTTAAAAGCAAAATAATTCTAAAATAATAAAATAGTTATTAGCCAAACATATTAGCTTCCCTTTCGTGACTAAAGAAGATATTATTGGAAAATGTCTAATAGATGGTTTATAATCCAATATCATAAAAAAAATTCATTGGTAAGATTAAAATTAAAGCATTAACTTTATTTTAACTGCCCATTTGTGTGAATATATTGGCAGTCRTGTGGATTTCAATATTATATTCCATAGCTCTTATTTTGTTGTATTATTTTCTTTTTTTTCCCCACTATATAGAAACATTAGCATCTTGATTTTCCTAAATAATTAAACTCCTAGAGGTAATGCACAAGACTTGGCACAAGGCATTTCTTACTCTCGGGCCCAATCACAAGGATTCTCTCTGCTTACTGAATGGGCGGAATTTTTGGGAAGACGTTAAATCTCAGGGATGGGTTTAGTTCTGTTCCAGTTGGTTAGGCTAAATGTTCAAATTGACTATCCCTACCATGAGTCTTTTTGGAGTCTGTTAAGTAGGTTTCTGCAGAGGTGAAAAAAGCCAAAAGAAAAAAAGGTTAACCGACATTTTCAAAGCTTGAGAAGAATAATTAATTATTCTTRTTACTGTTATTGTTACGGAGACACAGAGTTGTATTTGTTTCTGTACATTCATTTCCCAGCAGGTGTCTCTATACTGCAGCTTTACTGAAAAAGAATGATGAAGCAGATTAACTGCATAAAAATGCATAAATAAATAAATGCAAAGGGAAAAAATAGGAGAATCAAACCTTACTACGGCACTACACAACACAAAAAAAAAAAAAAAAGTGTAGAGTTTTGAGTTCTTATACACACACATACACAGAACCAAAATGGATTTATTATCCATTCTAACAAAATTCTAACAAATAAGACACTAGAAGGCATTAAAATGATGCATTGAACCAACGGCAAAAAAAAAAAGAGGAGTGTGAGTTCCCATATACTTTGCCAAGATCAATAACCAATCCTACTTCCATATATATAGATATATAACCTAAGAACTGCTAGAAATGATCTTCATCAGCAGCTACAGTGAAGCTATTAAGGTCTCACAAAGATAATGTTGCAGCCTTTTCTGGGAAYGCAAGTGTGGAGGTTAATGATGGCTGTAGAAATCTGGAAGAACTGAGAGGAGAAAAGAACAAGTAATAAAAGAAAATTATTGTCATAAACAAACTTCCAGTTTGTCTTGGCTCAAGGCAGAGCAAAGTAACTTCATTTCACTTGCTACCAGATGTAAAAAAATTAACATTTTATCACTTAATTGGTAACATGTAATCTTTTTAGCCAAACAAAATTTATGCTTTGATGGATCCCAGTTGTATTTCCGCACTGATCTAAGTGGAATGCAAAATCCTGACTTTACATATAAAAGGACTAGAATTCTGTTTTGCATTTGATTTTAATTGCAGATTTCATGCACCAAAACACTCTGAGATGAATAACTGATGGTACTGAGAAACCTCTGAAATCCCATGTATGATTCACACTCCAGAGCTAAGCTTTTGTAAAGTTGCATTTTAAAAAGTCGCGTTGTTCACAGAATCAGTGTTTCAAGGTGAGTAAAAGCTAATGCTCCCCAATTTTGTCCATTAATCAATAGTTTGCTGAGTATTTGATAAGAGCTCAATGAGACATTAGAAGGAACAACACGACAGGTTTTATTGATTATCTCATAAAAAGGATAAAGAAGTGACAGATGACTGACCCAGTTAGACCTTTACAGCAAACAGTTACACTATTCATGGTACATTAGTTATAAAAATCTATATTTTTGGCACAGGAACAGGAAGTGATATAATACCAGACAATGTGTCACTTGCATAAAATTTATTTCACACTCAAAAAAAAAAAAAAAAAGCCAAATTGGTTGTAGTTGTAGTTTTAAAAAGTAATGGGATTAAGATGGGATTATATCATCATGGCTGAGATCAGACTCTGATCTAAAATCCTGCATAAGGGCCGTTGCTTCTTGCACAACCTCAGGTCCAGGCATTGTATTTATGCTCTTGGCTTCTATGTTTTTTATTTATGGACTCTCACTGTTCTTTAATATTATTTATAAGGATTGTCTCGAATCCCAATGTGTACTCAAATGTGAAGTTATTCAATAGTCTTTAGCCATAAATCATTGTGTTGTTATTAGGGCTTTGCTGCCACATTAATTCTTAAACTTTAAACATAAGAGCAGAGAGTGGAACATGGGAAGTTAATGAGTCAGAGAAGACCTTTACCTCATAGCACTGTCAAAATCCCAAAGTTTAAAAGTCATGTTGGGAAAAAAATATTCTGCAACAAGACCAAAGCCAGTGCTATGACGTACAAGGCTTCAGGGTTAATTCTATTTTTTTTTTTGGCAACATTTTCTATACGAACATTGTCCATGACTTCACAATCTCCACTTCCATCCCTTTCCCATTTATTTATTTATTTATTTATTTATTTATTTATKTATTTATTTACTTTTAACAGACATGTGTCCCGCTAAAAAATGCCGTCTTGTTCACTATTGCCTATTCAAATGTACAGAATATGGAGAATGGATAGAGAAAGTAGTTAAATCTACAGAGAAAAAGTTTACAGATGTAAACATCTGTTGATGTTGCAATGAAAAGTCTTCATCTCCCTCAAGATTTCCTCTAGGGAAAAAAGCCAAAGGCAGGGGAAGCAATACTGAGCTTATTTTCACTTCAAATAAGGCTTCAACAGAGCTCAGTGAATCCTCCTCCAAATACAGCTGGTTCTTTGGTGCAAGGAAATGATTTCTTAAAGATGAAGGAAAAGGAAGAGAAGGGAATAATAGATCATAGCTGCCTAGTGTGTGTAATGGTTAAGTTGCATATCTCTGCCTTAAGATCAAAAGTGGAAAATACAAAAGGTTTCCTGATTTGCACTGCTGCCATAAGATTTCTTTTTCTAAGTATTAATATGTCTGCTATACTTTAAACAAATATTCATCTGCTAGTTGCTTAGGTGAACCAAGGGTCTAAATGTTTTAAGGTTCATATATGATTATAATCTGTATCTTTCACAGACTTATCTGTCTAGGCCATATTATAATCTTCCTGATTAATTTTGTCTTATTTCATGAAAAAAAAAAAAAGTTTTCTTTTTCCTTCAAGAGCACCTGAAATTATGATTTCTCATTTGATAAAACCAGCTGATACTCACAAATAGGGCTTGATTATTTCAACATAAGCAAAAGAGAAACTGGGGAGAACAGTGATGGGGACACAACCGCATGGTAGATTTTACGACACTGAGCATATATTCTCCATTTGTTGAGCAGTCTCCTGACAGTTTGCCTCTTGCTGTGTACTGAATAAAAGGAGTAGGGTTTCTGCCTTCGTTACAAGCCAGCACTCAGGAACATGCAAGCCAAGTTCATGCTTAAGTTGAGTATGTGCTGAAGTGCTTTTCTGAATCAGAGCCATAAGTGAAGCAATTTATTTAGATCACCCTGTGCTTTCTTAAAGGAAAGCAAACCCCAGAAGAAATGGGATGTAAAAGAAGCAAGCCTGTGTTTCTTACAGTCTGTTCTCTGTAGCAGAGCCTACTTCTGCCCTTACTTAAATTCTGGAATGAGGACGAGTCATCACATGATGTAAACGATATTAAGTTGTCAATTCTATTAAAATGGCAGTGTTTTTGCTGCCACTGCTGCATAATCTTCTCCAAATGCTCCATGCCGCTCCTAAGCCAAGGTGTGACGGTTTTGGGAAGTGTGACCTGGAAGTCAGCCAGTGAACAGTTAAAACTGACACTCTCCAGCACGTCCAACCCAGCCAAGTTCTCAAACAGACCCAAGTACAGGGGCTGACTGGAAGCAGGAGTATCACGACCTGCTTCACGGGCGTGAGGGGCAGCGTGAGGCGGAACGAGCGGCTGGCGGTGCTGGCAGCTGCCTGGGATCTTCCCCCTGAGACAGTTTCTCATGAGCGCGCATTCTCCTTTGCATTAGTTACTGTGTGAGTGATCGAGCTGCTGGACTTCTGCTTGCCAGAACACATCATCCTCTGCCTCCTGCCAGCGAGGGAGCAGGTGCTGGGGATGACACCGTGCCAATCTGGAGAGCAAGCGAAAGAGCAGGGGCAGCTCGACCTGCCTGCAGTGCGGTACACGCAGCCCGAGAGCCGCTAAGACATCTCATCAGGCGCTCTCGGAACCGCTCCCGGCCCGGCCCATCCGCCCGCGCTGACACAAAACCTGCCTCGAGGATCGTGCGAGTGGCAGAGCATTTGGGTTGCTTAGAAATGAAAGGGGAAACAGAAAAGGCCAAGGGAAGAACAGTTGTTTCGTCATTGCGTCATTTGTTGGCCAGGATGCTTGGTAGCTGTGCTTGTGAGGATTGATTATTTTAAAAATAATACAAAGGCAGAASCTTTGAAAATAATGTTGAAAGGAGAGCTGAAAGGCAATTAACCCATACTGATGGAGCTCTCGCTTGGTCTAAGACTTCCCATATACAAAAGATACTTAAACAGAGATACACTACAAGCACTGGCAGCGGACTACCTATGCCCTGTTTACTTCTGCACTTTGTAGATGGGCCACCTCACATATTTATACCAAAGAACCTTTCACCCCAGGAAAGGGAAAGATGTTGCTGCATTTCCCAAAGGGGGAATTGCCTATCACACAGATGACAGATAGGGATAGATGCAAAGATAAGCAACATTTCCTAGATCCAGAATCTTTCACGGGATTTCCCTTCCTTTAAAACTCACTTCCAATTCAAACTCACTTTGAATTGGATGTCTATTTCAGACCCCTTTTGAAAATGTTGCCAGTTTCTTCTAGGTCTTAAGTTCGCTGATGGTGCATTCCCAAATTGAAGTAGTGGGCAGCTACTAGATGGGAACTGAGCAAAATTTCTGAAAGAAATTCATTTCACATCATAGTGCATTTGTTACTTCTTTTCTGGACTTACMGAACTGTGAGGCAGACTATGTAGGTATACAAGACTTGAGAAACTCAGTTGCAAAACAAGTATGAAAAAGCAAATCACTGAGCCTGATGAATTTTAAACTTTGTTTTTTAAGCCCAAAGCGAAGATAATGAGAACACTATTGAGATAAAAGTTAAGTTTGGAACATGATTATTGCATGCTTTTTTTTTTCCTTTTTTTTCTTTAATTTTAAGTGTGCATGGAAATTGAGTCCAATTGCTGCTGTATGTGACCGCAGGAAACTGAAGAAGAGAAATCTTAATGTGAACGTCCATAAGCTGGGAAATATGAGGAGAGGGTCAGATTGGAGGGGAGTTTATCTTAAGTACCACATCTTTGAAAGACAACACTTTGAAGTGTTTTCTCWAAATCTCTCAAAGGGAGGGAGGCTGCAAAAAGAGCAGGAGCTAACTAGAGGATAAATATGTGCAGGATAAGCCAGCTGGAAGATAAAGCTCTCACTTTGTAGCAACTGTTTGTGAGCCCTTTAAAATCCAGCCGATTAGACAGCGTGCACATCAATTGCACTGCTAAACACTGTCCAAGTGCACTACTGTGCTGGTTATGTGAAATGACGGCTGCTCGGTGCTTTACACAGGTAGAACTATTAACAAAACATTCCAGAATATTTACTAATAAGGAGCCTCCAGAGTGCTTTTCATATCATGTGAAGAGCAATCAATTTACCAACTCCTGAAACGCAGTCCCTGCTACAGTGCAACCCGGTAGCTGTTTCCTAAGGCACCGTGAGGGCCAGACCTGGCACAGCCAAGTGGAACTGCCGGGGAACATGGGCACGGGCAATGAATTGCCTATGAGGCTGGTGGGACTAATGTGATTATGGGAGTAATACCCATGTAAGCCTGGGTGCCTGCTCAGCAGCAGCAGAACACAGTACAAACAGGCTAGGGCTGTCTTTAAAGGAAAATGGTTAGAACTACAAGAAAATAACAACAGCGTAAGCAAATAAAGAAGAGCTGGAAAGTTTCCAAATTTGAAGGTGAAGCATACAGTAAGAGCTTAAATATAAAACTTGAGCTTAAGTAAGAGCTTAAATATAAAACTTGATTTCCAAGAGATAATTTCTTTAGCCATCTTCCAAACTGCTTATTTACATATTCTATCCTCATCCTTTAGACCCAAAACTAAATCTTTTTCACCAGTGTCTGAGAATCTTGAAGAATTTGCATTAAGAAAGCAATAACTGGGTTGATATATGAAAAATGCAGATTTTACACGAATTTACCATTCATTTTTCTTTTCTTCTTAGTTCTCTAACTTCGTCCATGCTGTCATGCTAACTGCCCTCCAGAATTTTCCATCTTCTTTCTCCTCTTCAAAGTTACCTATTTTTTACTGCCTATTGCTAGATTAAACCTGTGATAAACTAATCAGACTTTCCCTTCCTTTCTCTCCAAAAAAAGAATCTATATTTTTCAAAACCTAATTCAGTTTTGTGCCTAAGCATTAACATATATAAACCATATGTTATTCATCTGCTGCCTGTTTCAAGACTGGTTTATTTTGGGGGGACTATAGATTGTCTGGACATCAAAAGCTATTTTTTTGGAACTTGTCTTAAAAGATTTGATTATAAGATGATCCTGCTGTTTGCAACAATTGAAGTATTAATTCTGTGTGTAAGCAAAGACRGAGGATTTTCTGTCAGGATGTTATTTTTTGCTTGTATATGTGAGTTTGTTTCAAATTTTGCTTTGACAGCTTTGTGGAGGTGAAGAGCTTGAGCAAACTGTGAAAGATAATCTCATGCATTTACCAGGAACAGGTTGCAACAATACTAACAATCAAGAAAGAAGAAGAAGAAAACGCAGCATGAGGTTTGGTGGGAGAATAAGTTTTCCGATCTGTGAAATAATAGAACACATTATCAATCCAGAAGGAGATACAGTATAGTGAAAGTCAGTTACATGGTTCAAATGAGCTCTGCAATTTTCTATGCCCCATTTTGAGCAAGTGTTTTTGCCACATTCATTTCTCACTTGGACTATCTCTATTTTGCAAACAGTGTAGTGAACAGTTTGTCTGTGAAATCTGATAGACTCAGACTTCCAGTGTCTACTTTGGAATGCAATTCTATCAAAAARACATAAAAGAAAGCTGTAGTTTAAGGAATGAATTTCGCTATAGTAAGAATCCTATGGAAAAAAAAAGGACATTATTGTGTCCTAAGAAGCATCTGCCATCTGCCATCTGTCTTAGCTATATTGCTTGACAGTACAAAGAAAGGAAAATGGGGACATATGAGTGACACTTTTGAACTGATTAGAAGTAACAGATTTTGTTGGTTCAGGCCAACTTAGTTCTTGGATTACTGCTGTTGAATTAAGTTACTGTTGGGAAGGGAAATCYCAGTAGTACAAGAGCAACAACATTGCTTGGTATTTAGATAACTGCATGTATGCTCATGTTTAGGTATTAGTTACATTCAAGTTACAAAATAGTGAATCAAACATTTTCATGTTTTTTAACAAGCAGCCCCTTATAAWGTGACATAATAACTAGTACCTAAAAACCAAAGACACAGCCCATTATCATTCATGTTACAGAGTCTTTTAAAGACTTAGTAAGCCTTTATGATGATGAGAATGTGAAAATTCTGMGCAATGCTCATTTCTTTTCATTCTAATGCTTGCCTCTATCTCTGATAACTACTCAGTTCAAGCTGAGATTTTCTTGGCTTAATTTTCATTTTGGCAAAGGTGAGATGTTTTTAATATGACCGTTCAATGTGCTTTCACATTTATTTGAATATAACCTATTTGATTTTCACCAGCTGGTGAGATTTTGTCATTAAGTAACWGGAAGTTTGAAAGAACTAGGCTGTTCACTAAGAAGAAATCAAGAAGTTTCTCATCATTTTGATTATTTTCTTCTCATGTTTTCYCACTGCTCTATCCACTTTTTGGTTGTCATCTCCTAACCTGGCAGTTAAATTATCAGTCACAGGTRGTAAATCATGTTTCAATGCTTGGGCAGACTGGAGGAACATGCAGAAGATTGAGCCTTGTTCCTTTTGGCTTTGTTCCTGTGTAAGAGCAGACACCTGATACACACTGACAACTTCCTTGATCTGTTTTTGAGTTTGGAATATATGTTGTAGTGACTGAGATGAGAGACAAGCACAGTGGGACTGTGAATGGTGTTTTCTTGAAGATCACGTTGTTGCTGAAGCATATATAAAGAAGATGCAGAAAATACTCACAGAATCTGCTGTCTGCATCTCCCATTATTTATCACTGATTGCCTGGATTCTTTTATATATTTTGCAACCTTCTTACGAACTTCTCATTACATCACAATACACTTTTTTTCTTTTGACAGCATAAATGTGCTGAGGAATCTGCTTTTTAGCATCCATTTTTTTGGGTTTGTGTCTGTCTTTAATTGAAACAGAGATTGACTGGGTTCTTTTGAATGCCCATATTACTGTAATGGTAATTTATTCCCATGTGTGCCACTAAGCAAAAATCTGTACAAATGAAGCCTTCATCTCATGTTTCCACCTTTTCTCAAGTTTAGTAAAGCAGTTACATGAAGAAATTCAGTCAGAATAGCAATTAAATCATAATATTGTTGTGTGTTCTGGTGATACATATTTCAAACATTTTTAAGCAAGCTTCAACAATGCTGCTGATGAACTCATTCAGAAGAAAATAAAAACTTATACTACTTGCACATATCTCTTTTCTGCTTCAGAAAAAGACACTTGAAAGTCCACTRACATTTCTTTAATATAATGATAATATTTTTTCTCACAACTGTGATTGATTTCAACTTGAGCTGAATGTCAGAGAGATCATAGGAAGGATATGGGTAAGAAGTTCTATGTTGAATGCTAGAGGCTTTGGTTTGGACAAYTATGTGCTTTTGTCAAGATAATGCACTTAATGCAGTGGCCTTGTCTTCTACAGTCCTGCATTCCAGTGCCATATTCATTTCAATAAAAGAATGTGTGACCCGCTAAAGCAAATTCCACTGTGCTGAGCACTAAAATAAAGCTTTGCAAGTTCTCTGAGAGCTTTTTCTGAATCTGAGCAAAAATGGACTTATTCTCCACTGTACCCAATGCAGACACAGAAAAGCACTTCAGGCTCCAATGGCCTCTGGTTCAAGCGAATTAACAGAATGAGACAATTAGAGAAGTGGATTTTGGTACCCTTTGCTACAGGACTCTCATTTTGTGCTTCTTCAGGATTCGGATGTTTCAAATTAGGATATAAAATATTCAACAAATAACATCACACCCTTTTTATTGAATTCATTAAGACAAGTTGCTAATAAACAGGACCAGACRGCTAATTAAAATAGTACCACAAAATATAGAAGCAGGAAGAGATAAGAATGGAAATTGTAGTAACACCAACCAGAAGGCGGCAAAACTAAAGGGCAAAAAGGTCACTGAACAAATATTTTTAATAACGCTGTATTTGAAATTCCATCAGTTACACATTATTAGCTCTGCTATGCTGTAGGAACACAGAAGGGGGAATATGAACTGYCTTATATATAATACAACAAACCACAGCACCTCCAGGGTGTATATCATCCAAACAATTTTACTTTGAAACTCACTGCTACATTTCCTCATTGTCAGCACCTTGTTGCCTTACCAGCTGGATTGGTACAAAAGATCTTGCTATTAATAYAATTCAATTATCTTTGGGGTTATTGGCCTGACTTCATGATCTTGCCCAATCCTGCATGAGTAAAAGCTAATTTCAACAGGGATGGGACAGCACTTTAAGCAAATAAACCTCTCCACAGGTCATTAACTCTTTCACAGTGCTAAACATCACAGAATTTYGATTAAAAAGCATAATATCAAACATTATGTGCAATTAATAGCTTAATAAATGCTTTGCATGCTTAAAGGCTCTTTCTTTCTTTTCTTCTTCTTTTTTCTCTTTTTCTTTTTTTTAAAAAAAGGATATTTTCCTCAGAATTTGGCCATGCTGATTTTGTGTGAGTAATCTTCACTTGCCTCCAAATAGTACTGAAATAAAATTCTAATCCCAACCTCCACAACAAATTCCCCCTTGTATTTTATGGCAGTTCCAGCTAYTGAAGCCCTAAAGGGGATTTAGTGAAATAATTACAGTCATATTAAAGCAAGGGTTATATTTCCTTCTGGGAACATTACTTGGCCCACAACCACTAAAAAGTGAGAATTTAAATAAGGGATGTCAAGTACATTTTCAAGTTCTGTTTTTCAGGCTATTATTTAAATGATTTAAAAAAAAAAAAGGAAGAAAGAAAGAAAGAAAAAAAGAATACTGTATATACATAGTAGAGTAAAATTATATTCCTAATGGGAACTTCATGTTTATATCAGTTCTYATTCCTGTTAATATCTCTGATAGACAGTTTCTCTTCCATTAGCCTTTCTTGGATGTTAGGCATGTGTTAATGTGCCCACAGTTCTATATAGAGAAACAGCTTTCCCTTTTCTGTTTACAGGAAGAATAAATCCATCCCGAACTCTAGCAAAAATATGAAAAGAGAAACCCTGAGTAAAATTGGCAGTAACATTGGTTATAAAGAACTTAATTGACCTGAAGGAAAAACTGAGATGAMGTTATAAAGACTTTGTGAAATTGAACAAATACACTCATTTTAAATACATATGCACACAACTAAATCATCTGTCTGAGCAGGGTATATATTGAATGGATACTAAATTTTAAAACATAACAGATCAAAGGAATTTAAGGAAGACTTAGGCTTTTAAGTTGCTTAAGTAAGAATTCTAAAATTGTGTCTGAAGGAGAAAATAAGTATCTAATTTTCAAAAAAATGAAATTTAATGACTTAGGTTCTGAAAAACCTACCAGGCTCATCTTTTCTATCATATTTTATCTTTCTCCCATACCCAKAAAACAAGATATACATTTATAAGGTCAATATTTTAAATTAGTAGTTATTTTAGGGCTTATTCATKACATTTGTCCTCAATAGTTATTATTGTTTATACTAATCACCTTTAGTGGTTATTCCAGCACAGTTTAGTTGAAAGGATCACTACAGTCAGCTTGAGCTGCTGATCCTACTGTGATGTAAATGTCCKAGGAAGCAATACTACCTCACAAGAAAGCATCAGGTAAGCGTTATATTAGAATTTAGATTTTTTTTTAATTATTTTGATACAAGACTTTGTAGATCTCACTAAAATGAAAGAAACAAAAAAGAAGATGAGACATGGCTAGGCTTTATGGACAGGGCTTTATAAGTTTTTTCCCCCAGTCACAGAAAAAAAAAAGAAAAAAAGAAAAGTGTGTGCATGATTGAGCCAAGCTGTAAAAGGTGCAGCCGGAGCCTTGTCTGGCTCATTTAATTGCCTCTGTGCCAAAGTTCCAGTGAGGGATGCTGGGAATACTGTCTGTCTCCYGTCTTAATAATTAAGGTTCTCTGCCACATGTAGTGTAAAGAACTTCCCATGTGTGTATAAAATTTGCCCTCTAGAAGTATCTGAGTGTGCAACCCTCAATATGTTTTCTGTGAGTATTAGCGCAGGTGAGACTAGGTGTCTGCAATGATCTAAGAAACAAGACACAAGAAAAAWTCTGAAGGTAATTATCATTCTTAAGAGGATTCAAATCATTTTGTAATTAAATGAAGCAGTACTTGCCTAGCTTTGCTCTTAACTAAACTTCATCCAAAATCTGCAAACTCTTATGATCATTTAAACAATTATTTATAAAGCAAAGACTACAAATCTTACAGAGGAAGATTTTTCAGGAAATGACTATTAGGAATTCAAAGCTGAACATGTGTGAGATGGATGCAGAAAGCAAAACATCATGTAAGAGGCTTTGGGGAGAGCAGGGAAAATAACACGAGAGTGGCAGGGGCCTGATTCAAAACCCACTCAAGTCAATGGTGGCTTAAACAGTACTTATTAAAAGCCGGTATTTTCTATACTTCAATATCTTTTATTCTGTATTCCCTATTTTAATAAGTTACCAATACTCTAATACTCTATTATTCATTGAAATAATTAATAACATAAAATAGTGGCAGACTCAAGAGAGGACTAAGAGAAAGAATGCAATACATTGCAACTGAATTAAGTTGTAGCCGGCACAGCATTCTGTCGTTTTTTCATCAAATTGTGATTCTTCTCAGTATTTTACCAACTACATGGTTTGCACAACAGTCAACAGATGGCTAGCTGTACTTCACATCGTGCTCYTGAAGAGATTCTGCACTAGCCTACGTTATTGCTCAGCTAACAGGAACAGCAGCCGGCAGCCATTTCCTAACTAAGGAGATAGTGCAAACAACCAGATTTTGACAAAAACAAAAGATTTTGACATTTCTGAGAGGTGACACTGACCAAACACAGTTGTGGYCCATGGAAATTCAAAACTGAAAGATATGTATTTTCTGAAAATGTAATAARACTGATATTCAGAACAGCTAATAACATCTCTAAGAATGCCTGTCTGTCAGCAGACGTATAGCCAACATCCTTTGGGGACAACAGTTTGAATATTAAYCTTGAATAATAAAGTTGAACTCAATATGTCACCAGTGTATGGTCTGCTTGCTGCCCATACCTATTCAAGGTGGGGGAGCAAGACATCAGCCATTACTGAGTAGTGAAAATATGACAATTTTCTGAAGGGACAAAATGAGATAGGAACTGAAACATCATGCTGAAGCCAATGGTACCTAAGACAGTAAGTCACTTATAAGTGATCRCAGATCATGTGAGAGTTTGATCCTTAGTCAAAATGAGGCAGAATTATAAACATAAAAGTGACTTCCWGAGGTCACTTAGCTCATCCCCCTGCTTTAAAGGCAGCTGTGCTGAAGACATTTCTGATGTCTTTGGTCTGATATTCAGCATCCAATGTCAGAAATTCCATAATACCTGGTAGGTCACAAGAGCTTATGGTAATTTTCTCCCTAAGGTTTCTCACTGTTAAATAATGCATCCATGTCTAYCATCCCCATTTTTGGCCTGCAAACTGTCTCCAAGTATTTCATGATTTTCTGCAGTTTTCATAGCCCATAAACTCCCCAGGAAACAATGTTTATGGAACTATGCATTTAAATTAATATTTCATAGCAAATAATAATAAAAAGGATTTAATTGAATTGTATGTTTTCAGTCAAGACATTATTTCTTTTTTTTTTCCCATTGCCTTCCACAAATAAGTTTAATCTTAAGAGGAAAGAACCTTACCAGGTTTTCATTTTTCATTTTTCATCTACAGAAAAAGACTTGAGAATTCACTCTGAGTGGACCAGTAGAATATATCAGTCTGTATCTGTCCTCTGCATAAGAAATGGATCGGAAAATTTTGGAGTATAGATAAGATTTTCTACAAAGTATTTTTTACATTATCTGACATGGATTTTAAATTATTTTAGACATTCMAAGATATTGACAGATACAGAGCAGAATTTGCAACAGCAACTAAACATGCATTGAAAATGACGAATTGAGTGTAGAATACCACTTGAAAACCCCAAGGGGCAGATATATGACCATAAAGTTGCAAAAACCTTTTAAAATGTGTCTGTAATATACTTATTAAGTAGGAGATAACTTTTTAAATCACAACAGTATTTTAAAACTCTTAAAGTACCTTTTTGTATCTTGATTCCTCACACTGATACCACTGACAGCGCTAGTCAACATCCAAATGAATACAAACTATAGTTTAAAGTTTCAATGCCTCTAAAACTCTAACATTGATAAAACACCTATTTTGTCCTAAAACTGTTATGATCTAACRTTGTACTGTAACAAAATGAGAAATGGGAGATTAACATCTTTTTTATTTTGCCATAAAGATTGCCAATAATCCTGAATGAAAGAATAAAAAGAAAAGAAATATAAAAAGCATATAAGAAGAAATGAAAATTTTAGTTACACTTTCTGACATAATGTACACTGATATAAAACGTGATATTCAATTACTTTTTTTTTTCCTAATTCTTACACAAGCTTCGAGATATTTTATATTGTAACAATCTTCTAGCTATCATCAGTCAATAAACTAATCTCAGGAAACATTTCAGAACATCTAGAAAAAAGTGCTCCTTCATTGTGACATATAGTTTCTAGATAGTTATACTGCTAGTACAGGTTTTTCTTCCTTTATAGAGATGTTTCCTAAAGTTATTTCTGTGAGGTTCTTAAAAGTCTATTGCTTTAAAAGACAGGACTATATCTCTATCCTTTACATGTTTGTTTTTAAAAATATATTTTTTTTAAGGTTAGCTTGTCTTAAAACTTTGGGAAATAATCTAATTTAGTTTTCTAGTGATAAGCTCATTGATATAATTTTCTACAGTTAATCACCCTAATTAAAATCAGAAATTTATTTCTAGGACGAATTTAATTTCTCAATTTAAAAATTATGTTTCTAATAGGAAACAATATAACAAGATCTGCTGGTTACCAGCACGCTGTTAGGGATGGGTGGGGTTATTGAGAAAGGCTACCACTAGCTCAGTGAAGTCAGCTTTCCTGGAAGATCACTGAGGAGGGATAGATTCTTCCAAGGATTTGTTCATTTTGTGCTGTCCTCACAAGCAACATCAGCAGAAAAGAAAAAACAATCCACCTCTCCCCTCTTGGCCCAGTTCTGAAGTCTGAACCTCTTTTTCCTGATGACATATAAAATCCAGGCCTCACATCTACTTTCAATCCTAAACCTGTCACAATCTCATTGACTCACCATTCTGGGGAAGGGAAAACACATATATTTATATGCATATAATTGGTCTAATTATCTGTAAACTAACTGTCCCTTGAAAGGCATCCTTCTCTAAACTATACACAGGCTTTATAAATTCTGTTTTCTATATGCTTTATAATAAATTTAGACAGGAGGTTTGGAATTAATTCATCTAACTTCAGACTTCTAATAACTATCTGCRTGTAACCTGGTCTCTAGAGTTCCCATTTATAGTCAATAGAGACAGACAAAAACTTTTGAAAATACTTGAGTTGCATACTTTATGGCAGGATGAATCATTTCCTATAAATTCCTATTCCTCTTGACATATTATAGAGGAAGTATAGCCCTTGATCTTAAAACCCAACTTAGGTCATTCAGCTAACATCTAGATGTTATCATATCATATAAGCTTAATAATAAAGTTCTTTTTTGTTTGTTGGTTTTGTTTCTTCTGCAGCCTTCGGCACTGTGCTTTATGAGCAGTTGACAGTTATCACTGTGCTTTATTGTCTTTAATTTCTTGAGGAACATWGAACCTCTTCTTTGGATATGCAAGTAAGAATTATATAACATAACACTGGAAAAGTGTTTACTTTTCCATGGCATGAAAAAGGATTTTCCAGCCAGGGGCAGTATTGATTGAGGGCACTGTTTTGAAGGCCAGTCAATGTTTTTATCCTTGCAATTGAAGCTAAGGCTTTACAAATTCAGTTATGCAGTACATTATTACTGTGACATTAGAATTAAAGGCACTATTGCAAAGGTTGTTGGTACTCTTGACAGAGTTCTTACAGTATCTATACTTTCCAGAATAGATATAAATAACATCTCAGACACCCTTTTCCTGCTTCTAAGCAGCCTCTTTATTTGCATTTCATGATATTTATTTTTAACATATTTTTATCTGTCCCAACCATCTTCAATAAGTTTTAACACCACTACTGASAGAAAATGCCCATAAAAATTACAGTTGTTTCAAATTTTGTACTAAGAATGTAAACAAAAAGAGATTCCAAAACACATTATTAGAGAAAACTATCATAGCAGAAATATTCCCAAAAGATCCATCACTTGGGAATYGGGCATAGAACATGGCATATTTTTGTGTTTTACCAGCTGAACAGCCCTGTGTTCAGTCCACAGGACTCCCTCACCCAAACTWTTCTATAAGAGATAGCAATGCCACAGTTAATATTATATTTCTAGCTTTTTAATAAAATATAATACAGTGTAAGTTGTGCTTGGGAGGAAATTACTGAATGAAAAGACTGARGAGAAAAAGCTACATGTTAAAAATATATTCTTTTTATTTATTTCCTTTTATTATTACCATGACCATATACCTACTCTAAGGTCATATGGAATTCACTGTTGTAGTGTTATATAACTATTTTAAGCTATCTAATAATAATTGACCTCTAGGAAAGCAAATCAACACTTCAATGCAGGGCTAAGTCAAACTGATGAAGAAGTTGAGCTRTAACGTTAAGTCTAAGGATAGCAATAAATAATGAAATACAGTACTGGATTTATGGGTACTAGATCTCACAGATGTGGAGGTGATTCACATTCCTAAATAGTTGTAGAGTTAGTCTCTCAAATTATCATTTTAAATTTGTTTTGCTATTGCATATGGTACATAAAATTATGAGCTATATATGTCATAAGGTAGAGGAAATTAAACATTTGCATGTTGCTGCTGTTGTTTTCTAAAGTGCTATTAATTCAATTTATGTAAAATCTGATCCATAAGGTCAGCAGCATCCAACATCATTCAATATTTATGTCACAGGCATCTGAAGAATATAAAAGACAGAGCAACCTTTCATCCACTAGCTGAGTTTCTTATCTGAGTGTGAAACAAGGATCCACAACCTTTCTTGGCTTCATTGGGCTTAAGAAAGCATGCAAAGCACAGAGTAATTAAAGTAGRGGATATAATCCAGTTCTTGTGCTGAAAATCATGAAAATCAGTTTCTCACATATGTAATTTCACAGTGTATACTGCCGGGCATTTGTTAGGGTAAACTTTASGGATTTGGTACTCTCCCTAAAATGCGTGGAATGCCAAGCTGAAGAGAAATGAGAGTAGATCTGACAAAAAGACCAAAGGTTGTTTGATGAGAGAGAATTTCTGCTTGTCTGACARCAGACAACGAGGGCCCAGCTGTAGGAGCTGACATGAAACAGTCATGAAAGAGGATGCCGCCTCAGAGCAAGCTGCACTGAGTCTCTG
Source organism: Eudromia elegans (assembly GCA_003342815.1). NCBI lineage: Eukaryota > Metazoa > Chordata > Aves > Tinamiformes > Tinamidae > Eudromia > Eudromia elegans. The sequence continues at coordinate 7,937,097 of PTEX01000004.1, read as the reverse complement.
AGAGGCAAACCAGGTGCTGGGCTCTAGAGCAATTCAAGAGGGAATCACAGAGGAAAGAAAAGGCTAAAATCGAGGCGGAACAGAATTGCAGAGATTTGAGAAAATTACCATGAAAATATGAGGAAAGTATTCAATAATATCTGAAAAGCACCTCCCAGGGCTTAGGAACCAAAAGACATTTTTAAAACAGCCATGAAATCTTTTGTTATGCACCAAAATTATACTACCATAACAACATCACTTTAGCAAAAGCCCTTCCTCCCTCATCATAGTTATCCCATTAAAAATGTAGAGAGAAGTTCACATATTCAAGGGTTTGTGACAATTCTTTCTGTTTGAAAGCATACCATAGCTCTGACCCAAACATGCAAAGCTCTCCAAAATTAGTCTATTGGCATGCTTCAGAACAGACGTCTGCCCAATGCAAAAACTCACCAGCTGGTTTTATCTACTACTTTACAGAGGCACTGCTGAAGGTGTTTGTTAGAGAAGTAGGAACTGTTTGACTGCCATGTAGAAACTATTACATATAGCAAAACATACAGAAGTGTTCCTTACTAAGCCATGCATACCATAGGAAGGAATGTCCACCACTTCTTCCTAGTTATCTTCAGTTGGCAGACCTATTCTGATCTGTTCAGATTTAGACTGATGCACATATCACCTCTATATCATATATATCACATATCACCATACTATACTTAAATCTTACATAGTTTCTTGAAGGATGTGGTTCCAACTTAGGAGTCTACTGTTTAGGACCAGTCATCTGTAACTTTTAAACCAGAATGGACATAAATACCAAAAATGAACTTTTGCACAAATGCAATGTGTCTCTAAATGGAGTTACTAGTTCACACTTCCTTATCAGAGCCAATATGGAACCTTACCATACTAAGTGCCTCTCTTCTCAAGATATCCATAATTCTTGACAGGCAAAATATGTTTGAAGGATTGCCTCAATTCATAAAATTTTCTGGACTTGTGACAGCAAAGTATCTCATATACCAGCTTAGTGTTGAGGTCATACTTAGAAAGAAAATAAAATAAAGAGAATTGAATTAGAAATCACATTAGTTTTTGCAGACAATCAAAATAATTTATTAGTGGCTAAGAACTACATTTCATTTAAGACTTTAGTTTCCTTTATTTTTCTTTCATTTGTTTGGTGGTTGCCAATTTGAGATGTTTAATGTAAGCGCTGAAGTACTATATAAAAGTAGCCATGAGCTAACTCTACCTTAAAGTTATGCAAATTTATTTATACATAAATTCTGGTATGAAGTTTTGCTTTATTACCACTGTATTGTATTCATAAATTTAAATGTAAACAAGTAGGGTTCATTAATGTTGAATCTGTGCTCTTCATTAACAGGAAAATTTGAATTTATGTGTGATGTTCTAATACACACACAGTAGTAATTACAGGCTCATTACATGCATCTGTGTAAAGTACACTCGGTAGGCATCACTGTCACAATCTATAAAAACATCAGCAGTTTGTGATGACAGCAGATTGCATAGGAACTGACCATCAAAGCTGGCACATCTAGAAATATCTGCTGCCTGCTAATGACTAGATGCTGTCACTGAGGACTGAGGTACGGCACTAATGAAGTTTTACTCATTATCACTTGTAGGGATAAAGGACTAATAATGGGCTAATAACCTATTATTATTTGCTCAAGTGTTATGTAAGTAGTTACGACTTTTATTTGGACACACCTTTTGGACTCCAGAGCTTATTATAGGTCTTTGTTCTTCAGTTCCCCTAAATGCAGAGTGATGTCTTTAGACAATTTACTAAAGGAGTAATTTTATTTTAATTATATTTTTTATACCATTACCACTAACTGCTACTGGTATCTGTTAATGTTTGATCCTCTCTGTGAGGAAATTATCTATTGTATATTTGTGTAGGGTAGACGGTCTCATTCTCACTAATTTAATTTAGCTAATTCTTCCTATTAATTATCATCAGTAATCTAGCTTTCCTGTATAATATATTTGAACTGACCATTAGTGATCATCTATGGCATTTATAGCATTCAGCAGTTACAGGACTCCTATCTTTGTGCGGCACATCCTTTCTTATTGCAGAAACTTAACATCACGTAACTCTTTGCTAGAGGGAGGTTTGAGGGAAGAGGGAAGCATACGGGCAGCACTTCCCCTGAACTGCCGCACTCACAAGATATCTACCCCAATACCAAGGTCAATCTTGTGTATCTTGTATATCTTGCTAAGGGCTGAAAAAAGTCTTGCTAAAAGCTCTTGCTTTTCCTGAAGTAAATAGTATTCATAGTAGACCCCTGAGACTACTATGGTGATCATTAATATGTTTACCATTGCAGATGCAGACACTGGATGAGCCTCTGCTGGCAAGGCAGTTTCTCCTTGGAACAGGCGGATCCTTGTTCTGGATAAATTGCCTGAAACTTCTGCTTATCAGCTTTTTTCCTTAGTGTTATATACCTTTGCTTGGGAGTATTTTTCTGCCAACTCCTTGAATTATTCAAGGATTACCATGTCAAATATTTCACTTCTACTTTTTTTCTAATACTGGTCATGTGATTTCAGCCCATCAACAAGTTTTCTTTAACAGCTAATACAAGGTCCCCCATGCAGGAAATGCAAATCTAGTGCCTCTGTCTCAGACAGCTGTAGCCCTGTACTGTGAATTCCATCAGAACTCTTGTACTTAACTACAGTGCTCACTAGGACAATTAATATGAAAGTCCATATGCAATCATACAACTACCTTCTAGACACCATCCTCTTTTACTAAAAACTCTCATTACATTTTATCTCTCACTATGCTTTATCTCTCATTATCCTAGTAGGCTTTGAGCCTTGGAAAAGCCTAGGAAACATGCAGACCAAGTCCAGTATCTCCTTGCCCAACTATGCCCTTAAGTGCTTTTTGTTTTCCTTTGTTTTGCTTTTTATCCTCCAGCTATGGTATGGATGCCCCCCTGACTGGAAGTGAATTATTTTTGGTAGGATTAGGGTTGTTGATGTTCTTTATGTTCTAAGTAAAGCTGTGGTCAGCCATTTAAACCCATGTTTTGTGTCCAAGACAGCAAATTGTACAATACTGTTGATACAATATTAACTGGAAATTTTATATCCACAGTGATCCTCCTTTCCAAAAAGCTAAGTTTAGAAAAACACACAAAAACTACATTTTTAAGAAAACTGAACTGCAGAGTACACAGAAAAAACTTCAGATATATTGTACGGCATGCAAATTATATGTCTCTAAGCATTTTTCTAATATATCAGAGCAATAAATGTAAAATACTTTTGTTATTGCACACAAGAATTGCAAAATAGGTTTTTATTGCCACAAGTTGTAGTTATTGGCAGCAACACACCTGACTAGAATCCTGAGGATGCACTGGGTTTCATTTTTATTACCCTAAAGATTGATAGCCATTGTCAGTCTAGCAAGAGATAAAGCTAAAGATATGTATTTAAGTTTTAACGGAAGAGTTTACCCACTGGAGCTATATTCAGAAATTTCTATGTAACTATTCTATAAATTTCAGATTACATCCTACCAGATATACAACTGCTGATGGTGCAGATTAAGGTTGAGGATAAACCACTTTTTATTTAAAAATCTATATTTTATTAGTTCTACTTTAAAAAGCTTTGATGTCCAGTTTGATCAGGTGGATAATATCTTCATTGCGGTGCAGTATGATGACCTTATCCCTTCCCAAACTATTAGTCATAATTCTCATTTTTGTTTTTGAGAGGAACTGCTTGAAACCTCATATGTAATGCTAAACTAATAAATTAAATTCTTGAGAGACTATACATTTTTCTTTTGTCAGCAGAAAGCAGCACTTTGGCTAGACTAGCAGAACTTTATAATGTGAAATCTTATTACTGCATAGTTGTTATGATATGAAGTTCACTTCTCCAAATTCCTCTGTTTCCCCCAAAATAATAAGGTGAGGGGTTATAGTTAAGTGGATTGTGCATAAGTGCATGTGCAAACACAGCTCATCTTCACTCCCGATCCACCTGACCAGGCTGCCTGTAGCTCTTAACTCTTATTCCCCCATCATATGAACTGTCTGATTTTGCAAAGTCTGACGGCTCAGCAGTAAATCAGCCTCCCCACAGTGCATAAATCTCTGCGAACTACAGCGAGATGTCACTGCTCACAGCACTGGTGAACCACATGGCACCGGGGAACCTCGACTGCTATCTTTAGACCAGAAAGGCATCCAGAAGGTGCAGGGTCTGTAAAGATTTGGGTGATTATTTAACTCCTGAATTATCTGCAGATACTCCCTAAGCTTTTGGAAGACAAAGTCTTTTTTTTTTTTTTTCCAATTTACCATTTGAACAAAAAGAAGTGCATCATAAAATTTGCATTTTTCTATTACTTCATTCAGTTTTAAATATTTTTTGATATCTAAAATATGATTAATTTTATGCATAAAATAAGTTTTATGGACCACCACGAAGTAAAATCCTCTCATATATTTTTTCATATATACTTGAAAATTTGAAGTTTAACTTTTTTCTTTTTTTATTTCAATATATATACCAATTACTTTGGAAAGCATGGAAGATTATTTAACATTAAAGAATAGACAAAATAGACATTTTACAATAGTAAATAGACTTTTTTTACATTCATCTTAGTCTGAAAATGGTCAGTTAAAAAAAAAGAAAAAAGATAATATAAGACTAAACTTACTAGATTATTCTAAACTTTTTCACTTTTTCTGGAACAGTTAAAGAACTATGTCTTGTTAAAATTCCTTAATTTTAGATTTAAGTACAGTCTCATCCCTATTTATCCAGTGTAGTAAAATATATAACTACAGCTGAATCTATAAAGACCACTGAGTTCTAATTCTTTGGCAAAGTGGTCATTCTTTATAGTTTTATATAGTTTTATATTTTATTCCAGAAAAAAAAAAAATCAAGAGTTTTCTTCCATACAACCCTAGCTATGACACTGTGTTACCTGGTCTGATCTAACTGCCTTTTCCCTGCTTCTGTTAATATCTCAGTCATACATGTTAAAAGATAAGAACACTAAATTGGCCAATGAACCTTTTCTGCTGATTCATTTTTACTGACAGAATTCGGCTTAGAACTACTGGATGTAGCCAGTGCAGTTCAAATCTCAACTAGGTCTCTAGCTCTTTGAAGAGGAAATAAACTGTACTAATCATGGGTATCTGGGCTTCCTTCAAAACCTGATTCTCTGAAAAGTCCTCTGAAGGAAGTCAGAGTGACATTTCCTTAATGAATTCCCTTTCTTCCACTTAGCAGAACAACTAGAGTTTCCTGTAATCAAGACAGAAAGAGGATATGAGGAATCAAAGCACTTTCTAATGGTGAAACCGTTTACCTGAAAGACA